>JAVIAB010000117.1:77690113-77800074 GCA_032433765.1 Megaustenia siamemsis | reverse complement strand
CCCCCATTAACGATGAAAAAATCTACCTACAAGCCCCCCCCCCAATAAAGATAGAAAATCAGCCTACAACTCCCCCCCCCATTAACGATGGAAAATCAGCCTACAAGCCACCCCCATTAACGATGGAAAATCAGCCTACAAGCCCCCCCCCATTAACGATTGAAAATCAGCTACAAACCCCCCCCCCCCCATTAACGATGGAAAATCAGCCTACAAGCCACTCCCCCCCCCTAACGATGGAAAATCAAATCAGCCTACAAGCACCACCACCCCCCCCCCATTAACGATGGAAAATCAGCCTACAAGCCCCCCCCCATTAACGATGGAATTCAGCCTACAAGCACCCCCCCCTTCCATTAACGATAGAAAATCAGCCTACAAGCCCCCCCCCCACAATTACCGATGGTAAAAACAGCCTATAAGGCCCGCCCCCCCCCATGACTCATGTGCATGTTCTGTGTGACTGTTTGATGTGACGCATGTACATGTTCTGTGTTGACTGTTTGATGTGACGCATGTACATGTTCTGTGTTGACTGTTTGATGTGACTCATGTACATGTTCTGTGTTGACTGTTTGATGTGACTCATGTACATGTTCTGTGTTGACTGTTTGGTGTGACTCATGTACATGTTCGTGTTGATGTTTGGTGTGAGGCATGTACATATTCTGTGTGACTGTTGGTGTGACTCGTGTACATGTTCTATGTTGACTGTTTAGGGTGAGGCATGTACATGTTCTGTGTTGACTGTTTGTGTGAGGCATGTACATGTTCTGTGTTGACTGTTTGGTGTGACTCGTGTACATGTTCTATGTTGACTGTTTGGTGTGAGGCATGTACATGTTCTGTGTTGACTGTTGGTGTGAGGCATGTACATATTCTGTGTGACTGTTTGGTGTGACTCGTGTTACATGTTCTATGTTGACTGTTTAGGGGAGGCATGTACATGTTCTGTGTTGACTGTTTGGTGTGAGGCATGTACATGTTCTGTGTTGACTGTTTGGTGTGACTCATGTACATGTTCTGTGTTGCCTGTTTGGCTGACTCATGTACATGTTCTGTGTTGACTGTTTGGTGTGACTCGTGTACAGTTCTATGTTGACTGTTTGGTGTGACTCATGTACATGTTCTGTGTTGACTGTTTGGTGTGACTCATGTACATGTTCTGTGTTGACTGTTTGGTGTGACTCATGTACATGTTCTGTGTTGACTGTTTGGTGTGACTCGTGTACATGTTCTATGTGACTGTTTGGTGTGACTCGTGTACATGTTCTGTGTTGACTGTTTGGTGTGAGACATGTACATGTTCTGTGTTGACTGTTTGATATGACTCGTGTACATGTTCTGTGTTGACTGTTTGATGTGAGACATGTACATGTTCTGTGTTGACTGTTTGGTGTGACTCATGTACATGTTCTGTGTTGACTGTTTGATGTGACTCGTGTACATGTTCTGTGTTGACTGTTTGGTATGAGACATGTACATGTTCTGTGTTGACTGTTTGGTGGACTCATCTACATGTTCTGTGTTGACTGTTTGATGTGACTCGTGTACAGGTTCTGTGTTGACTGTTTGGTGTGACTCGTGTACATGTTCTGTGTTGACTGTTTGGTGTGAGGCATGTACATGTTTCTGTGTTGACTGTTTGGTGTGACTCGTGTACATGTTCTGTGTTGACTGTTTGGTGTGACTCGTGTACATGTTCTGTGTTGACTGTTTGGTGTGAGGCATGTACATGTTCTGTGTTGACTGTTTGGTGTGACTCGTGTACATGTTCTGTGTTGACTGTTTGGTGTGACTCGTGTACATGTTCTGTGTTGACTGTTTGGTGTGACTCGTGTACATGTTCTGTGTTGACTGTTTGATGTGACTCATGTACATGTTCTGTGTTGACTGTTGGTGTGCCTATCTCGTACACTGAACCTGCTTGCTTTGTTGTTTCATCTTTGGTCGTGTTAGAGGGACAAACAACGACGTACACAGCTCGCATTCATCTCAGGTAACATTGTGACAGACATGTGTGACAGACATTTGTGACTGACATGTGTGACAGACATCTGCGACAGACATTTGTGACAGACATGTGTGACAGACATATGTGACAGACATATGTGACAGACATTTGTGACTGGCTATGGACTCTCTGATGAAAGTTCCGTGCCGGTCAGACACTGGACATTTCATGAATTTTCAGGCTCAGTCGCAACAAAGGGTCAACACCAGGGGGTCATGACTTAGGTCGACCTGCACCATCTCCCCCACTCCCCTCCTCCCAGCTAGTGGGTCGAAAGACTAACTTGACGGAGGCACAGCTTCGGATGATCAGATAACGTTCTGCTATGAACTCTGTACAAATAGTTTACTATTATCTTGGGATCTTCAACAAAGGTTGTCAACATTCCGACCAGAAGATCTTTATGCGAGTATCACAGAAATGGGACAAGTCGCGAGAAGATGTCGCGAGAAGATGTCGTGAGAAGATGTCGTGAGAAGATGTCGTGAGATGTCGCGAGAAGATGTCGCGAGAAGATGTCTTGAGAAGATGTCGCGAGAAGATGTCGTGAGATGTAGTGAGATGATATCGTGAGAAGATGTCGCGAGAAGATGTCGTGAGATGTCGTGAGAAGATGTCGTGAGAAGATGTCGCGAGAAAATGTCGTGAGATGTCGTGAGAAGATGTCGTGAGAAGATGTCGTGAGAAGATATCGGGAGAAGATGTCGCGAGAAGATGTCGTGAGAAGATGTCGTGAGAAGATGTCGCGAGAAATGTCGTGATGTCGTGAGAAGATGTCGTGAGAAGATGTCGTGAGAAGATGTCGCGAGAAGATGTCGTGAGAAGATGTCGCGAGAAGATGTCGCGAGAAGATGTCGCGAGAAGATGTCGCGAGAAGATGTCGTGAGAAGATGTCGTGAGAAGATGTCGCGAGAAAATGTCGTGAGATGTCGTGAGAAGATGTCGTGAGAAGATGTCGTGAGAAGATATCGGGAGAAGATGTCGCGAGAAGATGTCGTGAGAAGATGTCGTGAGAAGATGTCGCGAGAAGATGTCGTGAGATGTCGTGAGAAGATGTCGTGAGAAGATGTCGTGAGAAGATGTCGCGAGAAGATGTCGTGAGAAGATGTCGCGAGAAGATGTCGCGAGAAGATGTCGCGAGAAGATGTCGCGAGAAGATGTCGCGAGAAGATGTCGTGAGAAGATGTCGTGAGAAGATGTCGCGAGAAGATGTCGCGAGAAGATGTCGCGAGAAGATGTCGCGAGAAGATGTCGTGAGAAGATGTCGTGAGAAGATGTCGTCGCGAGAAGATGTCGCGAGAAGATGTCGTGAGAAGATGTCGTGAGAAGATGTCGCGAGAAGGTCGCGAGAAGATGTCGTGAGAAGATGTCGCGAGAAGATGTCGCGAGAAGATGTCGTGAGAAGATGTCGCGAGAAGATGTAGCAATTTATGAGGTTTATCAAGAGTATGAGGGTGAGGCGTTGCCATCAACATAACAACATACAGACAACTTGATATTACAAATAATTTCATGTCACAGATAATTTAATGTCACAAAAAATTTAATGTCACAAAAAATTTAATGTCACAAAAAATTTAATGTCACAAAAAATTTAATGTCACAAAAATCGTGATGTAACACAAGATTTGCTGTTACAATAGACGCGATGTCACAAACAGAAGCTGATACTGACCTGCGTCCTTGACATCGATGGTGAAGGTCTGCGCGCGGTTGACGACCGCCTTCTTGAGACCAGGTCCCTTTACACTGACCTTGCTGGCGTCACCACGCAGCTTCTTCGTCTTGCCGCCCGCCCCAGCTTTCTTCTCCACCGTCTCCACCGCCATGGAGGACTGCTCCAAAACTGGGGACGGCTTCCGTCCAGTTCCTGGGAATGTCGTTGTTGTACTTTTATATTTTGTTCAATGAGTGTCTAAAAATGTCGTTGCTGCACTTTTATATTTGTTCAATGAATGTCAAGGAATGTCGTTGTTGCACTTTTATATTTTGTTCAATGAATGTCAAGGAATGTCGTTGTTGCACTTTTATATTTTGTTCAATGAGTGACTAGGAATGTCGTTGTTGCACTTTTATATTATGTTCAATGAGTGTCTAGGAATGTCGTTGTTGCACTTTTATTTTGTTCAATGAGTGTCAAGGAATGTCGTTGATGCTCTTTTATATTTTGTTCAATGAGTGTTTAGGAATGTCGTTGTTGCACTTTTATATTTTGTTCAATGAGTGTCTAAAAATGTCGTTGTTGCTCTTTTACATTTTGTTCAATGAGTGTCAAGTAATGTCGTTATTGCTCTTTTACATTTTGTTCAATGAGTGTTTAGGAATGTCGTTGTTGCACTTTTATATTTTGTTCAATTAGTGTCTAGGAATGTCGCTGTTGCACTTTTATATTTTGTTCAATTAGTGTCTAGGAATGTCGCTGTTGCACTTTTATATTTTGTTCAATGAGTGTCTAGGTATGTCGTTGCTGCACTTTATATTTTGTTCAATGAGTGTCTAGGAATGTCGTTGTTGCACTTTTATATTTTGTTCAATGAGTGTCAAGAAATGTAGCTTCTGTACTTTTATATTTTGTTCAATGAGTGTCTAGGGATGTCCTATTTGCACTTTTATATTTTGTTCAATGAGTGTCTAGGAATGTCGTTGTTGCACTTTTATATTTTGTTCAATGATTGTCTAGGAATGTCGTTGCTGTACTTTTATATTTTGTTCAATGAGTGTCTAAGAATGTTGTTGCTGTGCTTTTATATTTTGTTCAATGAGTGTCTAAGAATGTCGTTGTTGCACTTTTATATTTTGTTCAATGAGTGTCTAAGAATGTCGTTGTTGCACTTTTGTATTTTGTTCAATGAGTGTCTAGGAATGTCGTTGTTGCACTTTTATATTTTGTTCAATGAGTGTCTAGGAATGTCGTTGTTGCACTTTTATATTTTGTTCAATGAGTTTTCTAAGAATGTTGTTGCTGTACTTTTATATTTTGTTCGATGAGTGTCAAGGTTTTCGTTGCTGTATTTTTATATTTTGTTCAATGAGTGTTTAGGAATGTCGTTGTTGTACTTTTATATTTTGTTCAATGAGTGTTTAGGAATGTCGTTGTTGCACTTTTATATGTTATTCAATTAGTGTCTAAAAATTTCGTTGTTGCTCTTTTACATTTTGTTCAATGAGTGTCAAGGAATGTCGTGTTGCTCTTTTATATTTTGTTCAATGAGTGTCTAGGAATGTCGTGTTGCTCTTTTATATTTTGTTCAATGAGTGTCAAGGAATGTCGTGTTGCTCTTTTATATTTTGTTCAATGAGTGTCAAGGAATGCCGTGTTGCTCTTTTATATTTTGTTCAATCAGTGTCTAGGAATGTCGTTGTTGCACTTTTATATTTTGTTCAATGAGTGTCTAGGAATGTCGTTGTTGCACTTTTATATTTTGTTCAATGAGTGTCTAGGAATGTCGTTGCTGCACTTTTATATTTTGTTCAATGAGTGTCTAGGAATGTCGCTGTTGCACTTTTATATTTTGTTCAATGAGTGTCTAGATGAGTGTCTAGGAATGTCGTTTTCGCACTTTTATATTTTGTTCAATGAGTGTCTAGGAATGTCGTTGCTGCACTTTTATATTTTGTTCAATGAGTGTCTAGGAATGTCGTTGCTGCACTTTTATATTTTGTTCAATGAGTGTCTAAGAATGTTGTTGCTGTGCTTTTATATTTTGTTCAATGAGTGTCTAAGAATGTCGTTGCTGCACTTTTATATTTTGTTCAATGAGTGTCTAGGAATGTCGCTGTTGCACTTTTATATTTTGTTCAATGAGTGTCTAGATGAGTGTCTAGGAATGTCGTTTTCGCACTTTTATATTTTGTTCAATGAGTGTCTAGGAATGTCGTTGCTGCACTTTTATATTTTGTTCAATGAGTGTCTAGGAATGTCGTTGTTGCACTTTTATATTTTGTTCAACGAGTGTCTAGGAATGTCGTTGTTGTACTTTTATATTTTGTTCAATGAGTGTCTAGGAATGTCGTTGTTGCACTTTTATATTTTGTTCAACGAGTGTCTAGGAATGTCGTTGTTGCACTTTTATATTTTGTTCAATGAGTGTCTAGGAATGTCGTTGCTGCACTTTTATATTTTGTTCAACGAGTGTCTAGGAATGTCGTTGTTGCACTTTTATATTTTGTTCAATGAGTGCCTAGAAATGTCGTTGTTGCTCTTTTATATTTTGTTCAACGAGTGTCTAGGAATGTCGTTGTTGCACTTTTATATTTTGTTCAATGAGTGTCTAGGAATGTCGTTGTTGCACTTTTATATTTTGTTCAATGAGTGTCTAGGAATGTCGTTGCTGCACTTTTATATTTTGTTCAACGAGTGTCTAGGAATGTCGTTGCTGCACTTTTATATTTTGTTCAATGAGTGTCTAGGAATGTCGTTGCTGCACTTTTATATTTTGTTCAATGAGTGTCTAGGAATGTCGTTGCTGCACTTTTATATTTTGTTCAATGAGTGTCTAGGAATGTCGTTGCTGCACTTTTATATTTTGTTCAACGAGTGTCTAGGAATGTCGTTGTTGCTCTTTTATATTTTGTTCAATGAGTGTTAGGAATGTCGTTGTTGCACTTTTATATTTTGTTCAACGAGTGTCTAAAAATGTCGTTTTTGCTCTTATACAGTTTTGTTCATGAGTGTCAAAGCAATGTCGTTGTTGCTCTTTTACATTTTGTTCAATGAGTGTACAAGGAATGTCGTTGTTGCTCTTTATATTTTGTTCAATGAGTGTCTAGGAATGTCGTTGTTGCACTTTTATATTTTGTTCAATGAGTGTCTAGGAATGTCGTTGTTGCACTTTTATATTTTGTTCAAGAGTGTCTAGAAATGTCGTTATTGCACTTCTATATTTTGTTCAATGAGTGTCAGAATGTAGCTCTGTACTTTTATATTTTGTTCAATGAATGTCTATGGGAATGTCTTATTTGCACACTTTTATATTTTGTTCAATGAGTGTCTAGGAATGTCGTCTGTTGCACTTTTATATTTTGTTCATGATGATTGTCTAGGAATGTCGTTGTTGCACTTTATATTTTGTTCAATGAGTGTCTAAGAATGTCGTTTGCTGTACTTTATATTTTGTTCAATGAGTGTCTAAGAATGTCGCTGTTGCACTTTTATATTTTGTTCAACGATGTCTAAAAATGTCGTTGTTGCTCTTATACATTTTGTTCAAGAGTGTCAAGCAATGTCGTTGTTGCTCTCTTTACATTTTGTTCAACGAGTGTCAAGGAATGTCGTGTTGTTCTCCTTATATTTTGTTCAATGAGTGTCTAGGAATGTCGTTGTTGCACTTTTATATTTTGTTCAATGAGTGTCTGAAATGTCGTTATTGCACTTCTATATTTTGTTCAATGAGTGTCAAGAAATGTAGCTTCTGTACTTTTATTTTTTGTTCAATGAATGTCTAGGAATGTTCCTATTTGCACTTTTATATTTTGTTCAATGAGTGTCTAGGAATGTCGTTGTTGCACTTTTATATTTTTGTTCAATGATTGTCTAGGAATGTCGTTGTTGCACTTTTATATTTTGTTCAATGAGTGTCTCTAAGAATGTCGTTGCTGTACTTTATATTTTGTTCAATGAGTGTCTAGAATGTCGTTGTTGCACTTTTATATTTGTTCAATGAGTGTCTAAGGAATGTCGTTGTTGCACTTTTATATTTTGTTCAATGGTGTCTAAGAATGTCGTTGCTGTAATTTTATATTTTGTTCAATGAGTTTCTAAGAATGTCGTTGCTGCACTTTTATATTTTGTTCAATGAGTGTCTAAGAATGTGTTGCTGTACTTTATATTTTGTTCAATGAGTGTCTAAGAATGTCGTTGTTGCACTTTTATATTTTGTTCAATGAGTTTCTAAGAATGTCGTTGTTGCACTTTTATATTTTGTTCAATGAGTGTATAGAATGTCGTTGTTGCACTTTTATATTTTGTTCAATGAGTGTCTAAGAAATGTTGTGCTGTACTTTTTTTTCTTTTTATTATTTTGTCAATGATGTGTTCTAAGAATGTCGTGATGCTGCACTTTTATATTATGTTCAATGAGTGTCTAAGAATGTTGTTGCTGTTACTTTATATTTTGTTCAATGAGTGTCTAAGAATGTCGTTGTTGTTTGCACTTTTATATTTTGTTCAATGAGTGTCTAAGAATGTCGTTGTTGCACTTTTATATTTTGTTCAATGAGTGTCTAGGAATGTCGTTGTTGCACTTTTATATTTTGTTCAATGAGTTTTCTAAGAATGTCGTTGCTGTATTTTTATATTTTGTTCGATGAATGTCAAGGAATTTCGTTGCTGTATTTTTATATTTTGTTCAATGAATGTCAAGGAATGTCGTTGTGTACTTTTATATTTTGTTCAATGAATGTCAAGGAATGTCGTTGTTGTACTTTTATATTTTGTTCAATGAGTTGTCTAGGAATGTCGTTGTTGCACTTTTATATTTTGTTCAATGAGTGTCTAGGAATGTCGTTGTTGTACTTTTATATTTTGTTCAATGAATGTCTAGGAATGTCGTTGTTGCACTTTTATATATTTGTTCAATGAATGTCTAGGAATGTCGTTGTTGCACTTTTATATTTTGTTCAATGAATGTCTAGGAATGTCGTTGTTGCACTTTTATATTCTGTTCAATGAATGTCTAGGAATATCCTATTTGTACTTTTAATTTGTTCGATGAGTGTCAAGGAATTTCGTTGCTGTATTTTTTATTTTGTTCCAATGAATGTCAAGGAATGTCGTTGTTGTACTTTTATATTTTGTTGAATGAATGTCTAGGAATGTCGTTGTTGCACTTTTATATTTTGTTCAATGAGTGTCTAGGAATGTCGTTGTGCACTCTATATTTTGTTCAATGAATGTCTAGGAATGTCGTTGCTGCACTCTATATTTTGTTCAATGAATGTCTAGGAATGTCGTTGTTGCACTTTTATATTTTGTTCAATGAATGTCTAGGAATGTTCTATTGCACTTTATATTTTGTTCAATGAATGTTTAGGAATGTCGTTGTTGCTCTTTCATATTTTTTTCAATGAGTGTCTAGGAATGTCCTGTTTGCACTTTTATATTTGTTCAATGAGTGTCTAGGAATGTCGTTGTTGCACTTTTATATTTTGTTCAATGAGTGTTTGGGAATGTCGTTTTTGCACTTTTATATTTTCTTCAATGAGTGTCTAGGAATGTCGTTGTTGCACTTTTATATTTTGTTCAATGAGTGTCTCGGAATGTCGTTGTTGCACTTTTATATTTTGTTCAACGAGTGTCTAGGAATGTCGTTGTTGCACTTTTATATTTTGTTCAATGAGTGTCTAGGAATGTCATTGTTGCTCTTGTATAATTGTTTTAATGATTGAGTGTGAAAGTTAATACAGCAACACATTCTATTAGAAATGATTGAAGCTGACTGTGAGATTGAAAAAGATTGTTTGCTAGGTTACGATGACATGTTGGCCAAAGCATCCAAGGTACTGTTCATGTACTGTAGACATCCAAGGTACTGTTCATGTACTGTAGACATCCAAGGTAATGTTCATGTACTGTAGACATCCAAGGTACTGTTCATGTACTGTAGACATCCAAGATACTGTTCTTGTACTGTAGACATCCACGGCACTGTTCATGCACTGTAGACATCAAGGTACTGTTCTTGTACTGTAGACATCCACGTCACTGTTCATGTACTGTAGACATCCACGGCACTGTTCATGTACTGTAGATATCCAAGGCACTGTTCATGTACTGTAGATATCCAAGGTACTGTTCATGTACTGTATACATCCACGGCACTGTTCATGTACTGTATACATCCACGGCACTGTTCATGTACTGTAGATATCCAAGATACTGTTCATGTACTGTATACATCCACGGCACTGTTCATGTACTGTAGATATCCAAGGTACTGTTCATGTACTGTAGACATCCACGTCACTGTTCATGTACTGTAGACATCCACGGCACTGTTCATGTACTGTAGATATCCAAGGCACTGTTCATGTACTTTAGACATCCAAGATACTGTTCTTGTACTGTAGACATCCACGGCACTGTTCATGTACTGTAGACATCCAAGATACTGTTCTTGTACTGTAGACATCCACGGCACTGTTCATGTACTGTAGATATCCAAGGCACTGTTCATGTACTGTAGATATCCAAGATACTGTTCATGTACTGTATACATCCACGGCACTGTTCATGTACTGTAGATATCCAAGGCACTGTTCATGTACTGTATACATCCACGGCACTGTTCATGTACTGTAGATATCCAAGGCACTGTTCATGTACTGTAGACATCCACGGCACTGTTCATGTACTGCAGATATCCAAGGTACTGTTCATGTACTGTAGACATCCACGGCACTGTTCATGTACTGTAGATATCCAAGGTACTGTTCATGTACTGTAGACATCCAAGGCACTGTTCATGTACTGTAGACATCCACGGCACTGTTCATGTACTGTAGATATCCAAGGTACTGTTCATGTACTGTAATGACATAAAGTACCTGAAACTCACTATTGTCGCCCTTTCTTCTTACCTTGAGTCTCGAGCTTACCCATAACGCGTTGTGATCTCTTTAGCCTGGACTAGTCTGCCGGCTCCGCTGCACCGTCAACTCAACAGACAACACTTTCTTTTGTCTGACGTCACGCATAGACATCTTTAAATTGTTTTCTTCATTTTTCTTGTTATCTTCCACCCCCCCCCCCCAAACCACACGCACGCACACACGCACATTCTGCCAGTTTGGCGCCAGTTCTATGCCAAGTTTAACTGCACGACTTACACATTTTACTATCCCCTTGTTTACCGTGAACGTTCGCTCCGTCTCCTGGTTAGACTAGCTATTCGGTAAGTAAGTTGGTGCATCGACCGCTGCTCTCAGATGTGAGGAGTGTGTGGACAGTTTCTGTTTGCCCGGGCTGACGTTGTCGCGAAGTCAGGTCATCCCCCATGGGCCAGGCCAAGATACCGCACGATAAATGTCAGCTTGTTGTTCTATGAGGACCCGGGTTTGCCTTCTAACGTTGCTTCATGTGTTCGCCCAACAACTGCTCCGCTTCATGGTCAGCAGGTGAAAGGTCGTTAAAGGGACGTAAATGAGTTGCGCTGTAATTTATAGCCGGCTCGCGTATTTGTGTCTTTAAGCCCAAAGGCATCCGAATAAAGCATGGAACTTTTTAGGTGTCGGGTTTACCTTCCCAACCGTTCTGACAGAACTTTTTAGTCTGTATCTAAACCCACTGCTGGTAGGTAGAATAGAGTCGTTGTCAGTTGAAGTTCATTGATCCAGGCGCAGTCGGTCAACTATGAGTCTGTGAGCAGTCTCAACGCTGTTCGTTGTCATGGAGCTATGGCGTATCAAGTGAAGTTTAGATCTCCTGTATTTGCTATTGCCAACAACAGAAAGTATTTACATCTTGACGACATTTCTTGCTGGCAAACCATCACTTCTTTCTGCCTCAAACCATCACTTCTTTCTGCTCAAACCATCACTTCTTTCTGCCTCAAACCATCACTTCTTTCTGCCTCAAACCATCACTTCTTTCTGCCTTTAAACCATCACTTCTTTCTGCCTCAAACCATCACTTCTTTCTGCCTCAAACCATCACTTCTTTCTGCCTCAAACCATCACCTGTATTCATCATCATCATGTGCCATATCGGATGTGATAATATCCTTCCACGATTATCTATCCACTGTACATCGTATCAGTTCTGTTGTTGAATGTTTTCCATGCCACGACACTAAGATATCAAGTATTTTCTCTCTTTATCGTCCGCAATCTCTCTTTCCCTGTATTTTCCCAGTTGTAACCAAGTATTCCAACTTTCCTCCTCTCATGATGTGCTCGATAAATGCCGATTGTTTCTTTCTGGTATTTTTTAGGAGTTCCCTTCTTATGTTGTCTCTATGAGAATGTCGTTGTTGCTCTTTTATACAGTTGTGAACATCTGCTCTGAACCTGTTCTACATGCAGCAAATAATGAAGAGCACATCTCCTACATGCAAACCTTCGCATATCCATGCATGCAAACCGTTACACACATATTTTTGCTTGCAAACCTTCACACGCATTTCCTGCATGCAAACCATCCAGTATATTATGTGCACGCTAATGCTCGACACAACTGTCAATGCAAACCTCGATATTTTGGTATTAAACACTTGCTCAAGTGCTTTCTCCCTAAGTCGTTTTCTCATGCATTTAAACCTGAACATTTATTTGTCTGCATGCAAACCTTTAGATGCAAACCTTTAGATGCAAATCTTTAGATGCAAACCTTTAGATGCAAATATTTAGATGCAAATCTTTAGATGTGTTTTACAAATAACACATATTACATGTAATGTCCTGAATGAAACTTTCGCTCGCTCTCTCTCTCTCTCGCTCTCTTGCTCTCATCGCGATTTATCTATCTCTCACATAGACACACACACACTCACACACAAATACTGGTTCGATGAATTGAGCACACAGAAAACAGACACAGTTTGAAACAGGAGAATGCGAAGATAGGACTATTGAGGACAATTCGAACAAAATAAATAGAACTACTGAAGACAATTAGAACAAGACAAATAGAACTACTGAAGACATTTCGAACACGACAAATAGATCTACTGAAGACAATTAGAACAAGACAAATAGAACTACTGAAGACAATTAGAACAAGACAAATAGAACTAGTGAAGACAATTAGAACAAGACAAATAGAACTACTGAAGACAATTCGAACAAGACAAATAGAAAAAAAAATAGAACTACTGAAGACAATTAGAACAGATAATATAAATACTGAAGACAATTAGAACAAGATAATATAAATACTGAAGACAATTAGAACAAAATAAATAGAACTACTGAAGACAATTAGAACAAGATAAATAGAACTAATGAAGACAATTAGAACAACAAAATTAGAACAATTTGAATACAATTAGAACAAGAACAATAAAACTATTTGACACATGAAGAGACATGATAACGCATTGATACTTGTCATCCAGAAGGAAAATACGAGGTGAAGGAAGCAGAGGCAGACAGAAGTTAATTGACAACACCAAGATATGAAAAAAGAAACTGTGATAGCAAGGCAATGTTGCAGACCGTGAATATATATCTCATCCCATCTACTCGCACGTGCTCAATGTCTCACCCTATCTCTCACATCACTAGCTAGATCTCCAACAGAACGTCGCTCTCACCACAGCCAGACTGGAATAATCTCTGTCTCTAGCCAGATCTCCAACAGAACGTTGCTCTCACAACAGCCAGACTGGAATAATCTCTGTCTCTAGCCAGATCTCCAACAGAACGTTGCTCTCACCACAGCTAGACTGGAATAATCTCTGTCTCTAGCCAGATCTCCCACAGAACGTTGCTCTCACCACAGCCAGACTAGAATAATCTCTGTCTCTAGCCAGATCTCCCACAGAACGTTGCTCTCACCACAGCCAGACTAGAATAATCTCTGTCTCTAGCCAGATCTCCCACAGAACGTTGCTCTCACCACAGCCAGACTGCAATAATCTCTGTCTCTAGCCAGATCTCCAACAGAACGTTGCTCTCACCACAGCCAGACTAGAATAATCTCTGTCTCTAGCCAGATCTCCCACAGAACGTTGCTCTCACCACAGCCAGACTAGAATAATCTCTGTCTCTAGCCAGATCTCCAACAGAACGTTGCTCTCACCACAGCCAGACTGCAATAATCTCTGTCTCTAGCCAGATCTCCAACAGAACGTTGCTCTCACCACAGCCAGACTGCAATAATCTCTGTCTCTAGCCAGATCTCCAACAGAACGTTGCTCTCACCACAGCCAGACTGGAATAATCTCTGTCTCTAGCCAGATCTCCAACAGAACGTTGCTCTCACCACAGCCAGACTGGAATAATCTCTGTCTCTATATAGATCTCCAACAGAACGTTGCTCTCACAATAGCCAGACTGGAATAATCTCTGTCTCTATATAGATCTCCAACAGAACGTTGCTCTCACCACAGCCAGACTGCAATAATCTCTGTCTCTAGCCAGATCTCCAACAGAACGTTGCTTTCACCACAGCCAGACTGCAATAATCTCTGTCTCTAGCCAGATCTCCAACAGAACGTTGCTCTCATCACAGCCAGACTGGAATAATCTCTGTCTCTAGCCAGATCTCCAACAGAACGTCGCTCTCACCACAGCCAGACTGGAATAATCTCTGTCTCTAGCCAGATCTACAACAGAACGTTGCTCTCATCACAGCCAGACTGGAATAATCTCTGTCTCTAGCCAGATCTCCAACAGAACGTTGCTCTCACCACAGCCAGACTGGAATAATCTCTGTCTCTAGCGAGATCTCCAACAGAACGTTGCTCTCATCACAGCCAGACTGGAATAATCTCTGTCTCTAGCCAGATCTCCAACAGAACGTTGCTCTCACCACAGCCAGACTGGAATAATCTCTGTCTCTAGCCAGATCTCCAACAGAACGTTGCTCTCACCACAGCCAGACTGCAATAATCTCTGTCTCTATATAGATCTCCAACAGAACGTTGCTCTCACCACAGCCAGACTGCAATAATCTCTGTCTCTAGCCAGATCTCCCACAGAACGTTGCTCTCACCACAGCCAGACTAGAATAATCTCTGTCTCTAGCCAGATCTCCCACAGAGCGTTGCTCTCACCACAGCCAGACTAGAATAATCTCTGTCTCTAGCCAGATCTCCAACAGAACGTTGCTCTCACCACAGCCAGACTGCAATAATCTCTGTCTCTAGCCAGATCTCCAACAGAACGTTGCTCTCACCACAGCCAGACTGCAATAATCTCTGTCTCTAGCCAGATCTCCAACAGAACGTTGCTCTCACCACAGCCAGACTGGAATAATCTCTGTCTCTAGCCAGATCTCCAACAGAACGTTGCTCTCACAATAGCCAGACTGGAATAATCTCTGTCTCTATATAGATCTCCAACAGAACGTTGCTTTCACCACAGCCAGACTGCAATAATCTCTGTCTCTAGCCAGATCTCCAACAGAACGTTGCTCTCATCACAGCCAGACTGGAATAATCTCTGTCTCTAGCCAGATCTCCAACAGAACGTTGCTCTCACCACAGCCAGACTGGAATAATCTCTGTCTCTAGCAAGATCTCCAACAGAACGTTGCTCTCACCACAGCCAGACTGCAATAATCTCTGTCTCTAGCCAGATCTCCAACAGAACGTTGCTCTCACCACAGCCAGACTGGAATAATCTCTGTCTTTAGCAAGATCTCCAACAGAACGTTGCTCTCACCACAGCCAGACTGCAATAATCTCTGTCTCTAGCCAGATCTCCAACAGAACGTTGCTCTCACCACAGCCAGACTGGAATAATCTCTGTCTCTATATAGATCTCCAACAGAACGTTGCTCTCACCACAGCCCGTCTGGAATAATCTCTGTCTCTATCCAGATCTCCAACAGAACGTTGCTCTCACAATAGCCAGACTAGAATAATCTCTGTCTCTAGCCAGATCTTCCACAGAACGTTGCTCTCACCACAGCCAGACTGGAATAATCTCTGTCTCTATATAGATCTCCAACAGAACGTTGCTCTCACCACAGCCCGTCTGGAATAATCTCTGTCTCTAGCCAGATCTCCAACAGAACGTTGCTCTCACCACAGCCCGTCTGGAATAATCTCTGTCTCTATATAGATCTCCAACAGAACGTTGCTCTCATCACAGCCCGTCTGGAATAATCTCTGTCTCTAGCCAGATCTCCAACAGAACGTTGCTCTCACCACAGCCCGTCTGGAATAATCTCTGTCTCTAGCCAGATCTCCAACAGAACGTTGCTCTCACCACAGCCCGTCTGGAATAATCTCTGTCTCTAGCGAGATCTCCAACAGAACGTTGCTCTCACCACAGCCCGTCTGGAATAATCTCAGTCTCTATATAGATCTCCAACAGAACGTTGCGCTCACCACAGCCAGACTGGAATAATCTCTGTCTCTATATAGATCTCCAACAGAATGTTGCTCTCACCACAGCCAGACTGGAATAATCTCTGTCTCTATATAGATCTCCAACAGAACGTTGCTCTCACCACAGCCAGACTGGAATAATCTCTGTCTCTATATAGATCTCCAACAGAACGTTGCTCTCACAATAGCCAGACTGGAATAATCTCTGTCTCTAGCCAGACCTTCTATTTCCTATGCTGTTTCCAACAACTTATCTATCTGTGCAAAAGTTCGTCTCTTTGGCTGTTTTCCTGTACTTAAAGATAAGCCATGCCGAGATGTTGCATCTCGTCAACACACACACACACACATACACACATACACGCACGCAAGCACACACACACACACACACACACAAGATCGTTCAACAATTCCAGGTGCGGCTGTGATTGTGTGCTGAATCGAATTATGAGAAGTGGGGAATATATTAATGTGTGAATTCGGGAATATATTAATGTGTTGCATGGGGAATATATTAATGTATGGAATGGGAAATATATTAATGTGTGGAATGGGAAATATATTAATGTGTGGAATGGGAATATATTAATGTGTGGAATGGGAAATATATTATTGTGTGGAATGGGGAATATATTAATGTGTGCAATGGGGAATATATTAATGTGTGGAATGGGGAATATATTAATGTGTGGAATGGAGAATATATTATTGTGTGGAATGGGGAATATATTAATGTGTGGAATGGGAAATATATTAATGTGTGGAATGGGAAATATATTATTGTGTGGAATGGGGAATATATTAATGTGTGGAATGGAGAATATAATAATGTGTAGAATGGAGAATATATTAATGTGTGGAATAAGAAATATATTATTGTGTGGAATGGAGAATATATTAATGTGTGGAATGGGAAATATATTAATGTGTGAAATGGAGAATATATTAATGTGTGGAATGGGAAATATATTAATGTGTGGAATGGGAAATATATTAATGTGTGGAATGGGGAATATATTAATGTATGGAATGGGAAATATATTAATGTGTGGAATGGGAAATATATTAATATTGGAATGGAGAAATATATTAATGTGTGAAATGGGAAATATATTAATGTGTGGAATGGGGAATATATTAATGTGTGGAATGGGAAATATATTATTGTGTGGAATGGGGAATATATTAATGTGTGGAATTGGGAATATATTAATGTGTGTAATGGGGAATATATTAATGTGTGGAATGGAGAATATATTATTGTGTGGAATGGGGAATATATTAATGTGTGGAATGGGAAATATATTAATGTGTGGAATGGGAAATATATTATTGTGTGGAATGGGGAATATATTAATGTGTGGAATGGAGAATATAATAATGTGTAGAATGGAGAATATATTAATGTGTGGAATAAGAAATATATTATTGTGTGGAATGGAGAATATATTAATGTGTGGAATGGGAAATATATTAATGTGTGGAATGGAGAATATATTAATGTGTGGAATGGGAAATATATTAATGTGTGGAATGGGAAATATATTAATGTGTGGAATGGGGAATATATTATTGTGTGGAATGGGGAATATATTAATGTGTGGAATGGAGAATATATTAATGTGTAGAATGGAGAATATATTAATGTGTGGAATAAGAAATATATTATTTTGTGGAATGGGGAATATATTAATGTGTGGAATGGAGAATATAATAATGTGTAGAATGGAGAATATATTAATGTGTGGAATAAGAAATATATTATTGTGTGGAATGGAGAATATATTAATGTGTGGAATGGGAAATATATTAATGTGTGGAATGGAGAATATATTAATGTGTGGAATGGGAAATATATTAATGTGTGGAATGGGAAATATATTAATGTGTGGAATGGGAAATATATTAATGTGTGGAATGGGAAATATATTAATGTGTGGAATGGGGAATATATATTGTGTGGAATGGGGAATATATTAATGTGTGGAATGGAGAATATATTAATGTGTGGAATTGAGAATGTATTAATGTTTGGAATGGGGAATATAATAATGTGTGGAATGGAGAATGTATTAATGTGTGGAATGGGAAATATATTATTGTGTGGAATGGGGAATATATTAATGTGTGGAATGGGAAATATATTAATGTGTGGAATGGGGAATATATTAATGTGTGGAATGGATAATAAATTAATGTGTGGAATGGGAAATATATTATTGTGTGGAATGGGGAATATATTAATGTGAGGAATAGGAAATATATTAATGTGTGGAATGGGAAATGTATTATTGTGTGGAATGGGGAATATATTAATGTGTGGAATGGAGAATATATTATTGTTTGGAATGTGAAATATATTAATGTGTGGAATGGAGAATATAATAATGTGTAGAATGGAGCATATATTAATGTGTGGAATGGGAAATATATTATTGTGTGGAATGGGGAATATATTAATGTGTGGAATGGGGAATATATTAATGTGTGGAATGGGAAACATATTAATGTGTGGAATGGGGAATATATTAATGTGTGGTTTGGAGAATATATTAATGTGTGGAATGGGGAATATATAATGTGTGAAATGGGGAATATATTAATGTGTGGAATGGGAATATAATAATGTGTGGAATGGGAAATATAATAATGTGTGGAATGTGGAATGCATTTTTGAGTAAATATGGAAATCACGTTATTGATGATGACTGGGGAATATAATTCTGGTAAAATTATGGGGAATATAATATTTTAGGAGGGATGAGGGAATTACATTGTTGATGAGAGACGAGGGAATATGCAACTTGTATTATTGTGAGGCGTGAGGGAATATACAACTTGTATTATTGTGAGGAGTGAGGGAATACGCAACTTGTATTATTGTGAGGGGTGAGGGAATATGCAACTTGTATTATTGTGAGGAATGAGGGAATACGCAACTTGTATTATTGTGAGGGGTGAGAATATATACAACTTGTATTATTGTGAGGAATGAGGGAATATCCAACTTGTATTAATGTGAGGGATGAGGGAATATACAACTTGTATTATTGTGAGGAATGAGGGAATATACAACTTGTATTATTGTGAGGGATGAGGGAATATGCAACTTGTATTATTGTGAGGGATGAGGGAATATGCAACTTGTATTATTGTGAGGGATGAGGGAATATACAACTTGTATTATTGTGAGGGATGAGGGAATATGCAACTTGTATTATTGTGAGGGATGAGGGAATATGCAACTTGTATTATTGTGAGGGATGAGGGAATATACAACTTGTATAGTGTCGAGAAATAAGGGAATATACAACTTGTATAGTGTCGAGAAATGAGGGAATATATTATTGGTGAGGGATAATGGAATACATAGTTGATTACAAAAATGGGGAGATATATTATTTGCATTTCAAGCCAGTTTTGTATATTTTTGGTGTCTTGAAGTGATAGTGACACGTAGCTCATTGAAGCAAACCCTTGTGGTCGAGATCTCGTGCTTGGTTACACGTGCTTCCTTAGTTGTGACGTTTGGTTCAACTTGGTCAGGGAGATGAAAACAAGGATTGGATGCGGAATATAAAACATGGATTAGATTTGGAACATAAAACAAGGATAGGATATGAAACATAATACAAGGATTGGATATGAAACATAATACAAGGATTGGATATGAAACATAAAATAAGGATTGGATATTAAACATAATAAAACGATTGGATATGGAATATAAACAAGGATTGGATATGGAACATAAAACAAGGATTGGATATCAGTTAAGGAACGGGAGCGATGATTGATTTAACCGAGCCTTCAAGTTAATTTATTCACAAAATAATGAACGGATCAGGGAGTGAAGTTCACAAATTGCTGGTGATTGGAGAAAAGGATGTGCCAAAATAGATGTCGAGATAATTGAAGTATTACCAACATTTCCAAAACAACCTGTCTCATCTGTGAAGAAGATATGTGACTGTCAATCAACATCGGGTCAAGGTGACATCAACATTTCAACTAGTTTATTTACATCAACACATTAATCTGCGTGTGTCACAGCAAATCATTGTACAGCACAGAGCTAAAGCATTGTACAGCACTGAGCAAATCATTGTACAGCAAAGAGCTAAAGCATTGTACAGCACTGAGCAAATCATTGTACATCACTGAGCAAATCATTGTACAGCACAGAGCTAAAGCATTGTACAGCACAGAGCTAAAGCATTGTACAGCACAGAGCTCAAACATTGTACAGCACTGAGCAAATCATTGTACAGCACAGAGCTAAAGCATTGTACAGCACTGAGCAAATCATTGTTCAGCACAGAGCTAAAGCATTGTACAGCACTGAGCAAATCATTGTACAGCACAGAGCTAAAGCAGTGTACAGCACAAAGCTAAAGCATTGTACAGCACAGAGCTAAAGCATTGTACAGCACTGTGCAAATCATTGTACAACACAAAGCTAAAGCAATGTACAACACAAAGCTAAAGCATTGTACAGCACAGAGCTAAAGCATTGTACAGCACTGTGCAAATCATTGTTCAGCACAGAGCTAAAGCATTGTACAGCACTGTGCAAATCATTGTACAACACAGAGCTAAAGCAATGTACAGCACAAAGCTAAAGCATTGTATAGCACAGAGCTAAAGCATAGCACAGCACAGAGCTAAAGCATAGCACAGCACAGAGCTAAAGCAATGCACAGCACAAAGCTTAATCATTGTATAGCACAGAGCTAAAGCATAGTACAGCACAGAGCTAAAGCATTGCACAGCACAGAGCTAAAGCATTGTACAGCACAGAGCAAATCATTATACTGCCCAGAACAAATCATTATATAGCACAAAGCTAAAGTATTGCACAGCACAGAGCAAATCATTGTACAGCACAGAGCTAAATCATTGTACAGCACAGAGATAAATCATTGTACAGCACAGAGATAAATCATTGTACAGCACAGAGCTAAATCATTGTACAGCACAGAGCTAAAGCAAATACTGTAGCAGCCTGTCCGTGGACACATTCTCAGAACAGTTGAAACAAATCTAAACTACACATGCCAAAAGTTTTGGAGTTAAGTCGCCAGATTTGTACAATTAGTTCAGTACTGCTGAGATCATCACAGACAATTAGTTCAGTACTGCTGAGATCATCACAGACAATTAGTTCAGTACTGCTGAGATCATCACAGACAATTAGTTCAGTACTGCTGAGATCATCACAGACAATTAGTTCAGTACTGCTGAGATCATCACAGACAATTAGTTCTTGTTTCTTATCATTGTACTAAGAACATCGGACATCTACAAGATGGCTACAAAATGCAATCAGGCAAGTCTTAAGGTGAAGTGTATAGGAAAACAGAATAACAGCCAGGGTTTTTGGAATGTAGACTAAATAGAATTCTAAAGTTTGCTGACATGTAGTTTTTGGAATGTAGACTAAATAGAATTCTAAAGTTTGCTGACATGTAGTTTTTGGAATGTAGACTAAATAGAATTCTAAAGTTTGCTGACATGTAGTTTTTGGAATGTAGACTAAATAGAATTCTAAAGTTTGCTGACATGTAGTTTTTGGAATGTAGACTAAACAGAATTCTAAAATTTGATGAAATGTAGTTTTTGGAATGTAGACTAAACAGAATTCTAAAATTTGATGAAATGTAGTTTTTGGAATGTAGACTAAATAGAATTCTAAAATTTGATGAAATGTAGTTTTTGGAATGTAGACTAAACAGAATTCTAAAGTTTGCTGACATGTAGTTTTTGGAATGTAGACTAAACAGAATTCTAAAATTTGATGAAATGTAGTTTTTGGAATGTAGACTAAACAGAATTCTAAAGTTTGCTGACATGTAGTTTTTGGAATGTAGACTAAACAGAATTCTAAAATTTGATGAAATGAAAGTGCATAAGCGTAGTCACGAAATAGATTTGTAAAAAGATTGCTTTCATGAAACTACAACTATCGTTACAACTTCACTCTCCTGACAGATCCTATATGAGACTACAACTAGCTTTACAACTTCACTCTCCTGACAGATCCTACATGAGACTACAACTAACGTTACAACTTCACTCTCCTGACAGATCCTACATGAAACTACAACTATCGTTACAACTTCACTCTCCTGACAGATCCTACATGAGACTACAACTATCGTTACAACTTCACTCTCCTGACAGATCCTACATAAGACTACAACTATCGTTACAACTTCACTCTCTTGACAGATCCTACATGAAACTACAACTATCGTTACAATTTCACTCTCCTGACAGATCCTACAACTATCGTTACAACTTCACTCTCCTGACAGATCCTACATGAGACTACAACTATCGTTACAACTTCACTCTCCTGACAGATCCTACATAAGACTACAACTATCGTTACAACTTCACTCTCCTGACAGATCCTACATAAGACTACAACTATCGTTACAACTTCACTCTCCTGACAGATCCTACATGAGACTACAACTATCGTTACAACTTCACTCTCTTGGCAGATCCTACATGAGACTACAACTATCGTTACAACTTCACTCTCCTGACAGATCCTACATGAGACTACAACTATCGTTACAACTTCACTCTCCTGACAGATCCTACATGAGACTACAACTATCGTTACAACTTCACTCTCCTGACAGATCCTACATGAGACTACAACTAACGTTACAACTTCACTCTCCTGACAGATCCTACATGAGACTACAACTAACGTTACAACTCCACTCTCCTGACAGATCCTACAACTATCGTTACAACTCAACTCTCCTGACAGATTCTACAACTATCGTTACAACTTAACTCTCCTGACAGATCCTACATGAGGCTACAACTATCGTTACAATTTCACTCTCCTGACAGATCCTACAACTATCGTTACAACTTCACTCTCCTGACAGATCCTACATGAGACTACAACTATCGTTACAACTTCACTCTCCTGACAGATCCTACATAAGACTACAACTATCGTTACAACTTCACTCTCCTGACAGATCCTACATAAGACTACAACTATCGTTACAACTTCACTCTCCTGACAGATCCTACATGAGACTACAACTATCGTTACAACTTCACTCTCTTGGCAGATCCTACATGAGACTACAACTATCGTTACAACTTCACTCTCCTGACAGATCCTACATGAGACTACAACTATCGTTACAACTTCACTCTCCTGACAGATCCTACATGAGACTACAACTATCGTTACAACTTCACTCTCCTGACAGATCCTACATGAGACTACAACTAACGTTACAACTTCACTCTCCTGACAGATCCTACATGAGACTACAACTAACGTTACAACTCCACTCTCCTGACAGATCCTACAACTATCGTTACAACTCAACTCTCCTGACAGATTCTACAACTATCGTTACAACTTAACTCTCCTGACAGATCCTACATGAGGCTACAACTATCGTTACAACTCCACTCTCCTGACAGATCCTACAACTATCGATACAACTCCACTCTCCTGACAGATCCAACATCTGCTGCTAGCTTGTTCTATTAATAAAGAGAGTCAGTGTTATAATCAACACATATAATAAAGAGTCATTGTTATAATCAACACATATAATAAAGAGTCAGTGTTATAATCAACACATAAAGTTGACAGTTGTGAAACAGACTAAAGTTTGAGGCAGACTAAAATATATTTTTAAAAAAAAACATAAAATGTTCATATGACATTTCATTTGAACAAATGTCAACGTAAAATTGATATGAGAGGTCAGAGGTTTACTTGTACAACAGGGACAAGACAGAAACATTTTAGCCTGGGAAGATGGAGAGTTGAATAGATAACAGATGTTGTACTGGCAGTGCCACCATCTAGTGTGACGAACACAATGTAGGTGATCTTACCTGTGACGGTGGCTTGGTACGGCGAGCCAGCGATGGGGATGTTGCCGTATCTGATGGTGATGAGGTACTTGCCAGGACAGAACGGGGTGTACAGGAACTCGTAGCCTTCGTCTACCTCCTTGCAGCTGAGAGCAGCCTTGGACGGGCCGTCGATGAAGACGGCGAGAAGACCGGAGCCTGCACCTGCAGTCTTCACAAGAAATTTGTTCTTGCCACCTGAAAGTGGAAGAGAGGAAGATTTATTCTTGCCACCTGAAAGTGGAAGACAGAAAGATTTATTCTTGCCACCTGAAAGTGGAAGACAGGGAGATGTAATCTTGCCACATGAAAGTGGAAGACAGGAAGATTTAATCTTGCCACATGAAAGTGGAAGACAGGAAGATTTAATATTCCCACCTGAAAGTGGAAGAGAGGAAGATTTTATTCTTCCCACCTGAAAGTGGAAGAGAGGAAGATTTTATTCTTCCCACCTGAAAGTGAAAGACAGGAAGATTTATTCTTCCCACCTGAAAGTGAAAGACAGGAAGATTTTATTCTTCCCACCTGAAAGTGGAAGACAGGGAGATTTATTCTTCCCACCTGAAAGTGAAAGACAGGAAGATTTATTCTTCCCACTTGAAAGTGAAAGACAGGAAGATTTAATATTCCCACCTGAAAGTGGAAGACAGGAAGATTTATTCTTCCCACTTGAAAGTGAAAGACAGGAAGATTTATTCTTCCCACCTGAAAGTGGAAGACAGGAAGATTTATTCTTCCCACCTGAAAGTGAAAGACAGGAAGATTTAATATTCCCACCTGAAAGTGGAAGACAGGAAGATTTATTCTTCCCACCTGAAAGTGAAAGACAGGAAGATTTAATATTCCCACCTGAAAGTGGAAGACAGGAAGATTTATTCTTCCCACCTGAAAGTGAAAGACAGGAAGATTTAATATTCCCACCTGAAAGTGGAAGACAGGAAGATTTATTCTTCCCACCTGAAAGTGGAAGACAGGAAGATTTATTCTTCCCACCTGAAAGTGAAAGACAGGAAGATTTATTCTTCCCACCTGAAAGTGGAAGACAGGAAGATTTATTCTTCCCACCTGAAAGTGAAAGACAGGAAGATTTAATATTCCCACCTGAAAGTGGAAGACAGGAAGATTTATTCTTCCCACCTGAAAGTGAAAGACAGGAAGATTTAATATTCCCACCTGAAAGTGAAAGACAGGAAGATTTAATATTCCCACCTGAAAGTGGAAGACAGGAGTCCATGCTTTTATTGGTGGATTTGTGTATGACTTGGGCCCTGGAGACACAAGCTACATCTGATAGAATGTTTCATAGTGAAGATGCTTATTCAAATGATTCTGCTCTTAGGGTATCTTTATACGGACTTCTTTATTTGACGTGAGGACTACCAGTTCCACGGATCTCTGTATCTTACTACTCGTTTATTTTGATTTACTGTTTCTCTTTCGTTCTCTCTTTACAAATACATATCATCACTGTATTTCTCTTGCTATGTATCTTTTTTTTTTTTACTTTCTCTTTTTAGTATCTCTCTCTTACTCTCTCTCTCTCTCTCTCTCTCTCTCTCTCTCTCTCTGTCTTTTTTGTCGTTATCTTGTAAGTTTTGCCTACCTTTTGCCAAGACACATTCCGTTTAACCTTTGACTGAGACTTCCAGGTTATATTAGGGCTGCATATTATGTCAGGATTGCTGTTGGCATTCAAAGAAATGTGCAAACCTAATATCTAGATCTTCACTTATTGAATTTTGAAAATTATTCATTTTGATCTCTCTCTCTCTCTCTCTCTCTCTCTGTGTGTGTGTGTGTGTGTGTGTGTCCTGTCATTGCTCTCTCATTATTTCTCTCTGAGACTTTTCATTGTGAGATCGTTGCATCATTTCAACCAATCTTTAATATCTGCTATCATTTACTCAGATGGGAGATGCACCACAGAAATAAAAAGCAGAATAGCTCAGGCCAAAATAGCATTTCAGAAAATGAAAAATACCTTATGCAACATATCTATGTCAATAGAAAAGAGAAAGAGAGTTCATCGGTGCTATATAGAACCAATTCTGACCTATGGAAGCGAATCATGGACAGTAGACAAACAAATGAAAAGACGATTAGAGGCCACAGAGATGTGATTTCTCAGAAGAATGTTGAAAGTTCCCTGGACAGCTAAAAAGACCAATGAGGAAGTTCTCAAAGAGGCCAACACAAAAAGGGAGCTCTTAAAAAATATAAGAAAGAAACAATCAACATTTTTCAGGCACATCATGAGAAGAGGAAAGTTGGAATACTTGGTTACAACTGACAAAATACAAGGAAAGAGAGATCGCGGATGACAAAGAGAGACAATACTGGATAGCTTGGTGTCATGGCATGGAAAACAGTCAACAACAGAACTGATACGATGCACTGTAGATAGAAGATTGTGGAGGGACATGATCACCTACGCCAACTGGTACGGCACATGATGATGATGATGATGGTTTACTCATCGACCTCTGACGTAATCTCAACTCACTTTTGTCCCTTTCTTTTCCTTAATGTAGATTCACGTCTATACTAGGTCTGGGTATCATGGACAGCAAAACAAAGCAGCAGGAAGTGCTGAGAGACGTCAGAGAAAACTGTTCTTTTCTCTCAGAGAAAGGCTGTCCACTTTCTGGGGTCACGTGACGCGGTTTGGAAAAGTGTCACATGATGTGACAACTGAAAACATAGAGGTATAAGAGGCAGGAGAAGACAATGAAAGCAGAGACGAAACAGTTTAACAACGTGAGACCACGTGAGACCACGTGAGACCACGTGAGACAACGTGAGACCACGTGAGACAACGTGAGACCACGTGAGACAACGTGAGACAACGTGAGACAACGTGAGACAACGTGAGACCACGTGAGACAACGTGAGACCACGTGAGACAACGTGAGACCACGTGAGACCACGTGAGACCACGTGAGACAACGTGAGACAACGTGAGACAACGTGAGACCACGTGAGACAACGTGAGACCACGTGAGACAACGTGAGACAACGTGAGACCACGTGAGACAACGTGAGACCACGTGAGACAACGTGAGACCACGTGAGACAAACGTGAGACAACGTGAGACCACGTGAGACCACGTGAGACCACGTGAGACAACGTGAGACCACGTGAGACAACGTGAGACAACGTGAGACAACGTGAGACAACGTGAGACCACGTGAGACAACGTGAGACCACGTGAGACCACGTGAGACCAACAGTGACATTGATAAGAAGAACCGGTAACGGCGCACAACGATAAGACATGATCGCCAACGCCTGTGCAGATAGAACCTGATGACACTGCCGTTATATTGTGCCTCCCGATTTTCCGTGTTTTGTACCATCTCGTGTCCCTGACGAAGACGTCTTATCCGTAACTATTGCTTGTTCTATGGCGGTTTAAATTTCACTTTCTTTTTTGACATTGATATCTCACCGGTCTGACAGTTCCCCACTACCATGTCTGATATTGCTATCTCACCGTATCTGACAGTTCCCCACTACCATGTCTGATATTGCTATCTCACCGTATCTGACAGTTCCCCACTACCATGTCTGATATTGCTATCTCACCGGGTCTGACAGTTCCCCACTA
This sequence comes from Megaustenia siamemsis, assembly GCA_032433765.1. NCBI lineage: Eukaryota > Metazoa > Mollusca > Gastropoda > Stylommatophora > Ariophantidae > Megaustenia > Megaustenia siamemsis. The sequence goes on along the minus strand of JAVIAB010000117.1, from coordinate 77,772,550 downwards.
CCATGTCTGATATTGCTATCTCACCGGGTCTGACAGTTCCCCACTACCTTGTCTAATATTGCTATCTCACTGGGTCTGACAGCTCTCCACTATCTTGTCTGATATTGATATCTCACTGGGTCTGACAGTCCCCCACTATCTTGTCTGATATTGATATCTCACTGGGTCTGACAGTCCCCCACTATCTTGTCTGATATTGATATCTCACTGGGTCTGACAGTCCCCCACTATCTTGTCTGATATTGCTATCTCACTGGGTCTGACAGTCCCCCACTATCTTGTCTGATATTGCTATCTCACTGGGTCTGACAGTCCCCCACTATCTTGTCTGATATTGCTATCTCACTGGGTCTGACAGTCCCCCACTATCTTGTCTGATATTGCTATCTCACTGGGTCTGACAGTCCCCCACTATCTTGTCTGATATTGCTATCTCACTGGGTCTGACAGTCCCCCACTATCTTGTCTGATATTGCTATCTCACTGGGTCTGACAGTCCCCCACTATCTTGTCTGATATTGCTATCTCACGGGGTCTGACAGTCCCCCACTACCTTGTCTGATATTGATATCTCACGGGGTCTAACTTCATTATTCTAGTGGCACCCATACTTACCACATTTGCCGTCCTCTAGTCCCTCCCCGCTGGCTGTTACCATGGCGGGGTCAGAGGCGATGGATCCAACCATGACAGGGAAGGGTGAGTCAGGGATGTGGGCGTCGTTAAGCTTGACGTCCACGTAATGTACGCCGTTCTCTTTTGGAATGAATCGTAGAGCGTAGACGCCGCTGTCCATCTCCTGTTGGTGGACAGTGGAAGGCGGGCTGAGGTGTGGGTGGAGGTGTGGGTGAAGGTGTGGGTGGAGGTGTGGGTGGAGGTGTGGGTGGAGGTGTGGATGGAGGTGTGGGTGGAGGTGTGGGTGGAGGTGTGGATGGAGGTGTGGGTGGAGGTGTGGGTGGAGGTGTGGGTGGAGGTGTGGGTGGAGGTGTGGTGTTGGGATGAGATGGTTGTGTTTGAGGAATAAGGATGGGGTGGTTGTGTGTATTGTGGTTGGAGGGTTGTGTGTGTTGAGGTTGGAAGATTGTGTGTGTTGGGGTTGGAGGGTTGTGTGTGTTGGGGTTGGAAGGTTGTGTGTGTTGAGGTTGGAAGGTTGTATGTTTTGGGGTTGGAGTGTTGTGTGCTTTGGGGTTTGAAGGGTTTTGTATGTTGGGGTTGGAGGGTGTGTGTGTTGGGGTTGGAAGGTTGTATGTATTGAGGTTGGAAGGTTGTGTGTGTTTGGGTTGGAGGGTTGTGTATGTGTATGTTGGGGTTGGAGGGTTGTGTGTGTTGAGGTTGGAGGGTCATGTGTGTTGGGGTTGGAGGAGTGTGTGTGTTGGGGTTGGAGGTTGTGTGTGTTGAGTTTGGAGTGTTGTTTGTGTTGGGGTTGGAAGAATGTGTTTGTGTTGAGATTGGAGGTTTGTGTGTGTGTGTTGAGGTTGGATGAGTGTGTGTGTGTTGAGGTTGGAGGTTTGTGTGTGTGTTGAGGTTGGATGAGTGTTTGTGTTGGAGTTGGAGTGTTGTGTGTGTGTGTTGAGGTTGTAGGGTTGTGTGTGTGTTGGGGTTGGGGGTTTGTGTGTGGGTGGAGGTGTGGATGGAGGTGTGGGTGGAGGTGTGCGTGGAGGTGTGGGTGAAGGTGTGGGGTTGGGATGAGATGGTTGTGTTTGAGGAATAAAGATGGGGTGGTTGTGTGTGTTGTGGTTGGAGTGTTGTGTTTGTTAAGGTTGTAAGATTGTGTGTGTTGGGGTTGGTGGTTGTGTGTGATAGGGTTGGAGGGTTGTAAGTGTGTTGAGATTGAAAGGTTGTGTGTGTTGGAGTTGGAGAGTTGTGTGTGTGTGTTGAGGTTGGAGGGTTGTGTGTGTTGAGGTGGGGTTTTGTGTGTTGGGTTGGAGTGTTGTGTGTATGTGTTGAGGTTGGAGGGTTGTGTGTGTTGGATTTGGAGGGTTGTGTGTTTTGGGGTTGGAGGGTTGTGTGTGTTGGGGTTGGAGGGTTGTGTGTTGGGTTGGAGGGTTGTGTGTGTTGAGTTTGGAGGGTTGTTTGTGTTGGGGTAGGAGGGTTGTGTGTGTTGGGTAGGAGGGTTGTGTGTGTTGGGGTTGGAGGATTGTGTTTGTTGAGGTTGGAGGGTTGTGTATGTGTTGAGGTTGGAAGGTTTTATGTGTTGAGGGTGGAGGTTTGTGCGTGTTGAGGTTAAAGGTTGGGTGTGTTGGAGTTGGAGAATGTGTGTGTTGAGGTTGAGGGAGTGTATTGGGTTGGAGGAGTGTGTGTGTGTGTGTGTGTGTGTGGTGTGTGTGTGTGTTGTGTGTGGTGTGTGTGTGTGTGTGTGTGTGTGTGTGTGTGTGTGTGTGTGTGTGTGTGTGTGTGTGTGTGTGTGTGTGTGTGTGTGTGTGTGTGTTGGGGTTTGTAGGGTTTGTGTGTGTATTTTGGGGATGGAGGAGTATGTGCTGGGGTTGGAGGAGTGTGTGCTGGGGTTGGAGGAGTGTGTGCTGGTGTTTGAGGAGTGTGTGTTGGGCTTGGAGGAGTGTGTGCTGGTGTTTTGAGGAGTGTGTGCTGGGGTGGAGGAGTGCGTGTTTTGGGTTGATGTGTGTAGTGGGTGTTTTGTGAGTGGAGGTGTAATGGGGGTAAATGAAGAGTGATGATAGGGTTGTCAATGGTTGGATCAATGAGAGGTGGCTGGGACAGTAAGAAGTGTGTGTGGATGAAGAGTTGTGGTGATGATAGGGTTGTCAATGGTTGGATCAATGAGAGGTGGCTGGGACAGTAAGAAGTGTGTGTGGATGAAGAGTTGTGGTGGTGATAGGGTTGTCAATGGTTGGATCAATGAGAGGTGGATGGGACAGTAAGAAGTGTGTGTGGGTGAAGAGTTGTGGTGATGATAGGGTTGTCAATGGTTGGATCAATGAGAGGTGGCTGGGACAGTAAGATGTGTGTGTGGGTGAAGAGTTGTGGTGGTGATAGGGTTGTCAATGGTTGGATCAATGAGAGGTGGCTGGGACAGTAAGATGTGTGTGTGGGTGAAGAGTTGTGGTGGTGATAGGGTTGTCAATGGTTGGATCAATGAGAGGTGGCTGGGACGGTTAGAAGTGTGTGTGGGTGAAGAGTTGTGGTGGTGATAGGGTTGTCAATGGTTGGATCAATGAGAGGTGGCTGGGACGGTAAGAAGTGTGTGTGGGTGAAGAGTTGTGGTGGTGATAGGGTTGTCAATGGTTGGATCAATGAGAGGTGGCTGGGACGGTAAGAAGTGTGTGTGGGTGAAGAGTTGTGGTGGTGATAGGGTTGTCAATGGTTGGATCAATGAGAGGTGGCTGGGACGGTAAGAAGTGTGTGTGGGTGAAGAGTTGTGGTGGTGATAGGGTTGTCAATGGTTGGATCAATGAGAGGTGGCTGGGACAGTAAGATGTGTGTGTGGGTGAAGAGTTGTGGTGGTGATAGGGTTGTCAATGGTTGGATCAATGAGAGGTGGCTGGGACGGTAAGAAGTGTGTGTGGGTGAAGAGTTGTGGTGGTGATAGGGTTGTCAATGGTTGGATCAATGAGAGGTGGCTGGGACGGTAAGAAGTGTGTGTGGGTGAAGACTTGTGGTGGTGATAGGGTTGTCAATGGTTGGATCAATGAGAGGTGGATGGGACAGTAAGAAGTGTGTGTGGGTGAAGAGTTGTGGTGATGATAGGGTTGTCAATGGTTGGATCAATGAGAGGTGGCTGGGACGGTAAGAAGTGTGTGTGGGTGAAGAGTTGTGGTGATGACAGGGTTGTCAATGGTTTGATCAATGAGAGGTGGCTGGGATGGTAAGATGTGTGTGTGGGTGAAGAGTTGTGGTGATGATAGGGTTGTCAATGGTTGGATCAATGAGAGGTGGATGGGACAGTAAGAAGGTGTGTGGGTGAAGAGTTGTGGTGGTGATAGGGTTGTCAATGGTTGGATCAATGAGAGGTGGCTGGGACAGTAAAAAGTGTGTGTGGGTGAAGAGTTGTGGTGATGATAGGGTTGTCAATGGTTGGATCAATGAGAGGTGGCTGGGACGGTAAGATGTGTGTGTGGGTGAAGAGTTGTGGTGGTGATAGGGTTGTCAATGGTTGGATCAATGAGAGGTGGCTGGGACGGTAAGAAGTGTGTGTGGGTGAAGAGTTGTGGTGGTGATAGGGTTGTCAATGGTTGGATCAATGAGAGGTGGCTGGGACAGTAAGAAGTGTGTGTTGTTGAAGCAGGAGTTGAACCAGCACATGAGAGTTTGTGGTGGTAGGTGTGGGTGCAATGTTTAGTTGAGGTATTGACATGTCGGATGACGAATGGAGTATTTATAGCATCATGAAGTCGGATTAGGGAGGCAGCAAGGAGTCGGGAGAGGGAGGCAGCAAGGAGAGTAGAATAGCAGGGTCCATCTAAGTCGCATTTGCCCCATAAATTAACAAAGATATATAGCGCGGCACGCACGCGGCGCAGGGGAGTTAACCGCGACCTCTCGTGTCGGGGTGTTGACCTCTCGGGTCGGTAACCCGAAAGTGACCTGATTATGTCTGGCGTGTGCTAACTTTGGAGTTCTTGATGTACTGGTCCGATAGTGATAGTTTAGTAGATTATACAACATCAATGAAAAACAATAGCTTTAAATATAAAACAGAAATCAAAATATATATTTTATTCGTTTAATAGCTCAGTAGATATATAGCATACAGTGGATATTATATAACATTACAAAAATATTTAGTACACTGAGTAAATACATGTTTGTATGCTGTCTATTGTGTCGTGATGGGTGTATGTAGATTTACAGTGTCTCTTGATGGTTGTATGGAGGTTGTCTACTGTGTCATGATGGCTGTATGCCGTTTTTTGAGTGTGTCATAATGGTTGTATTTATGTTGTCTAGTGTGTTGTGATGTCTGTATGTATGGTGTACAGTGTGCCATGAGGGCTGTATGTATGTTGTCGAGTGTATCATGATAGTTGTTTGTAGGTTGTCTAGTGTGTCGTGATGTCAGTTTACAGGTTGTCTAGTGTGGCAGGATGGCTGTATGCCGTTTGTTGAGTGTGTCGTGATGGGTGTATATAAGTTGTCTAGTGTGTCTTGATAGTTGTATGTATGTTGGCTAATGTGTCTTGATGTCTGTATGTAGGGTGTATGGTGTGTCATGAGGGCTGTATGTAGGTTGTCGTGTGTGTCATGGTGGTTGTATATAGGTTGTCGAATGTGTCATGAGGGCTGTAAGTATGTTGTCGTGTGTGTCATGGTGGTTGTATATATGTTTTCGAATGTGTCATGGTGGTTGTATGTATGTTGTCGAATGTGTCTTGATAGTTGTATGTAGGTTGTCTAATGTGTCTTGATGTCTGTATGTATGTTGTCGTGTGTGTCATAATGGTTGTATGTAGGTTGTCGAATGTGTCGTGATGGATGTATGCAGGTTGTCTAGTGTGTCGTGATGGATAGATGTAGGTTGTCGAGTGTGTCGTGATGAATGGATGTAGGTTGTCTAGTGTGTCGTGATGGTTGTATGTAGGTTGTCTAGTGTGTCGTGATGGATGGATGTAGGTTGTCTAGTGTGTCGTGATGGTTGTATGTAGGTTGTCTAGTGTGCCGTGATGGTTGTATGTAGGTTCTCTAGAGTGTCGTGATGGATGGATGTAGGTTGTCTGGTGTGTCGTGACGGTTGTATGTAGGTTGTCGAGCGTCATGCCCATTGCCTGTTATGTTTGTTATTATGTTATATTTTGTTATGAAAATAAACTCCCTAATAAATAAGGTCAATTTGCTAAAATTTTTACACATGATGGTAGTTAGGACTGTGTCTAAATAACTAATGAAATATTCCTACAACACTAGAAAAAAAAACCCAAAACACCACATTGAAAGACTATACTTAAAGTTCACGCCCCTATCACAACTCTGCCAAGAAATATACTGCAAAGCATGAAAGTTACGCCCCCGGCATTAACTCTACAAATAAAGTGCTAAAAAACACGTAGGTTACGCCCCTGCCATAGTACCACTAAAAGAAAATGGTACTTCAAAACATGAACATTACGCCACAATCATAACTCTACTAAAAGATAACTTTTAATAGATACGCCTATGACACTCTTAAAAATAGTAAATTTACACTCTAGGCTTGCACCAAACTTTATATTAGACACCCACGTATCAAGACTTTGCTTACAAAACTAATTTTATGATTTTTACACCTAACTACTTTGTGAAGGATACACCTTTAAAATCGATGATGAAAAATGGTAAATTTGACATCTATGCATACCCTAAATTTTATTTTATACATGACCATATCAAGAAATTTATGTCGTCTACTAATCACGTAAAGCTTTTATCATACCATTTTTTTTCAATTTTTTTAAAAATTTTCTCTCTCTCTCCCATTTCAAGAAGTTTCTTAAAAAAGCACTTTTATGTTCCTTACACCCAACAACTTTTTGATGGCTACGCCTATGAAACTATTAAAATTAGTAAATTTAACTGCTAGGCTTACCCCAGACTTTATATTTGACACGCCCATGTATCAAATTACATTAAAAAAATCAACTAACAATTAGTAGTGTATTATGGTTTTGTCAGCTCCGTTTTTCTACGGCGAATCGAAGATTTTTGCTATATATTTAGTCTACCTAATATATTTTTTTTTCTATATAAGAAACTAGCCGTGCCTTTAAATGTCATAATACACTACTAATTTTTAGTTCATTTTTTAATGTAAATTTGATACATGGGAGTGTCAAATATAAAGACTAGGGTAAGCCTAGCGGTTAAATTTACTAATTTTAATAGTTTCATAGGCGTAGCCATCAAAGGTGGTTGGGGTAAGGAACATAAAAGGGCTTTTTTAAGCAACTTCTTGTTGTGGTCATGTCTAAAATAAAGTTTAGGGTATGCCTAGATGTTAAATTTATTATTTGTATCAGTTTCATAGGCGTATCCTTCAAAAAGTAGTTAGGGGTAAAAATCATAAAATTGTTTTTTTAAGCAAAGTCTTAATACGTGGGTGTCTAATATAAAGTTTGGTGCAAGCCTAGAGTGTAAGTTTACTATTTTTAAGAGTGTCATAGGTGTATCCATTAAAAATGATTGAAGTGCCTTTTTTTTCTTTTAGTAGAGTTATGATTGTGGCGTAATGTTCATATTTTGAAGTACCATTTTCTTTTAGCGGAGTTATGACCGGGGTGTAACCTACGTGATTGTTAGCACTTTATTTGTTGAGTTATAGCATGGGGCATAACTTTCATGCTTTGCAGTACTTTTCTTAGCAGAGTTGTGACAGGGGCGTGAACTTTAAGTATAGTCTTTCAATGTGGTGTTTTGGGTTTTTTTTCCTAGTGCTGTAGGAATATTTTCATTAGTTATTTAGACACCGTCCTAACTACCATCATGTGCAAAATTGTAGTAAATTGACCTTATTTATAAGGGAGTTTATTTTCATAACAAAATATAACATAATAACAAACATAACAGGCAACATGCATGACGCTCGACAACTTACGTACAACCATCATGACACACCAGACAACCTACATGCATTCATCACGACACACTCGACAACCTACATACAACCACCATGACACACTCGACAACCTACATACAACAACCATGACACACTCGACAACCTACATACAACCACCATGACACACTCGACAACCTACATACAACCACCATGACACACTCGACAACCTACATACAACCATCATGACACACCGTACACCCTACATACAGACATCAAGACACACTAGACAACCTACATAAAACCATCATGACACACTCAACAAACGGCATACAGCCATCCTGCCACACTAGCCAACCTGTATACAGACATCACGACACAGTAGACAACATACATACACCCATCACGACACACTAGACAACCTACATACATCCATCATGACACACTAGCCAACTTACATGCAACCACCATGACACACTCGACAACCTACATACAACCACCATGACACACTCGACAACCTACATACAACCATCATGACACACCGTACACCCTACATACAGACATCAAGACACACTAGACAACCTACATAAAACCATCATGACACACTCAACAAACGGCATACAGCCATCCTGCCACACTAGCCAACCTGTATACAGACATCACGACACAGTAGACAATATACATACACCCATCACGACACACTAGACAACCTACATACATCCATCATGACACACTAGCCAACTTACATGCAACCACCATGACACACTCGACAACATACATACAGCCCGCATAACACACCGTATACCCTATACACAGACATCAAGACACACTAGACAACCTCCATATAGCCATCATGACACACTAGACAACCAACTTACATCCATCAAGACTCTAGACAACCTACCTACAGGCATCAAGACACACTAGACAACCAGTATACAGCTATCAAGGCACACTGGACAACCAGTATACAGCTATCATGACAAACTAGACAGCCTAGAAACATATATTTACTCAGTGTACTAAATATTTTTGTAATGTTATATAATATCCACTGTATGCTATATATCTACTGAGCTAATAAGCGAAACACGAAACTAACTCGAAAGACTAAACTCTTAATATATCAAACTTGTGTGCTTAGCACACTACTATATGGATCCGAAACCTGGACAACATACTCAAACCAGGAAAAAAGACTAAATGTCTTCCACATGCGATGTCTCCGCAAAATAATGCACATCAAATGGCAGGACAAAATAACCAACTTAACTGTCCTGCAACGTGCTAAGACCCTAACAATCATGTCGATGCTCAGAAGTCGAAGGCTAAGATGGCTGGGGCATGTCCAACGGATGGAAGAAAAACGCATTCCTAGGCAAATACTATATGGTGAGCTAAAACACGGAAAACGACAAATCGGCAGACCTAAACTACGATATAGAGATATCTGCAAATCATCTCTGAAAGACTTCTCCATCTGTGAAAACGACTGGCAACATCTGGCAAGTGATCGCACATCATGGAGAGCACGTATAAGGAGCGGTATAACAACATTTGAGACTGTGCTAAGACAGGACTTAGAAGAGAAGAGACTCATGAAAAAGGATGGTAAACCCTGTGGACCAGCGAGCCTGACCTGTTCATTATGTGACCGCGTGTGTTTGTCAAACATTGGTAGAATTAGCCACGAGAGAAGCTGTTCGGCAAAAACAATACCTCAAAAAAATACGCAATAGCCTCCACTAGACCGTCTGACAAGACGAAAAGGGCCATATATATATATATAATAAGCGAATAAAATATATCTTTTGATTTCTGTTTTATATGTAAAGCTATTGTTTTTCATTGATGTTGTATAATCTACTAAACTACCACTATTGGTCCAGTACATCTAAAACTCCAAAGTTAGCACACGCCAGACATAATCAGGTCACTTCCGGGTCACCGACCCGGTAGGTCAACACCCCGACACGAGAGGTCGCGGTTAACTCCCCCTGCGCCGCGTGCGCCGCGCTATATATCTTTGTTAATTTAAACTAATAAGGAGTCGTAATAGGGAAGCAGCAAGGAGTCGTAATAGGGAGGCAGCAAGGAGTCGTAATAGGGAAGCAGCAAGGAGTCGTAATAGGGAGGCAGCAAGGAGTCGTAATAGGGAGGCCACAAGGAGTTGTAATAGGAAGGCAGCAAGGAGTTGTAATAGGGAGGCAGCAAGGAGTTGTAATTGGGAGGCAGCAAGGAGTCGTAATAGGAAGGCAGCAAGGAGTTGTAATAGGAAGGCAGCAAGGAGTTGTAATAGGAAGGCAGCAAGGAGTCGTAATAGGAAGGCAGCAAGGAGTTGTAATAGGAAGGCAGCAAGGAGTTGTAATAGGAAGGCAGCAAGGAGTTGTAATTGGGAGGCAGCAAGGAGTTGTAATAGGAAGGCAGCAAGGAGTCGTAATAGGAAGGCAGCAAGGAGTTGTAATAGGAAGGCAGCAAGGAGTCGTAATAGGAAGGCAGCAAGGAGTTGTAATAGGAAGGCAGCAAGGAGTCGTAATAGGGAAGCAGCAAGGAGTCGTAATAGGAAGGCAGCAAGGAGTTGTAATAGGGAGGCAGCAAGGAGTCGTAATAGGAAGGCAGCAAGGAGTCGTAATAGGAAGGCAGCAAGGAGTTGTAATAGGGAGGCAGCAAGGAGTCGTAATAGGGAAGCAGCAAGGAGTCGTAATAGGGAGGCAGCAAGGAGTCGTAATAGGGAGGCAGCAAGGAGTCGTAATAGGGAGGCAGCAAGGAGTCGTAATAGGGAGGCAGCAAGGAGTCGTAATAGGGAGGCCACAAGGAGTTGTAATAGGAAGGCAGCAAGGAGTTGTAATAGGAAGGCAGCAAGGAGTTGTAATAGGAAGGCAGCAAGGAGTTGTAATAGGAAGGCAGCAAGGAGTTGTAATAGGAAGGCAGCAAGGAGTTGTAATAGGAAGGCAGCAAGGAGTCGTAATAGGAAGGCAGCAAGGAGTTGTAATAGGAAGGCAGCAAGGAGTTGTAATAGGAAGGCAGCAAGGAGTCGTAATAGGAAGGCAGCAAGGAGTTGTAATAGGAAGGCGGCAAGGAGTCGTAATAGGAAGGCAGCAAGGAGTTGTAATAGGAAGGCAGCAAGGAGTTGTAATAGGAAGGCAGCAAGGAGTTGTAATTGGGAGGCAGCAAGGAGTCGTAATAGGAAGGCAGCAAGGAGTTGTAATAGGAAGGCAGCAAGGAGTTGTAATAGGAAGGCAGCAAGGAGTTGTAATAGGAAGGCAGCAAGGAGTCGTAATAGGAAGGCAGCAAGGAGTCGTAATAGGAAGGCAGCAAGGAGTCGTAATAGGAAGGCAGCAAGGAGTTGTAATAGGAAGGCAGCAAGGAGTCGTAATAGGAAGGCAGCAAGGAGTCGTAATAGGAAGGCAGCAAGGAGTCGTAATAGGAAGGCAGCAAGGAGTTGTAATAGGGAAGCAGCAAGGAGTCGTAATAGGGAGGCAGCAAGGAGTTGTAATAGGAAGGCAGCAAGGAGTCGTAATAGGAAGGCAGCAAGGAGTTGTAATTGGGAGGCCACAAGGAGTTGTAATTGGGAGGCCACAAGGAGTTGTAATTGGGAGGCCACAAGGAGTTGGAATTGGGAGGCCACAAGGAGTTGGATAGGGAGGCAGCAAGGAGTCGTAATAGGAAGGCAGCAAGGAGTTGTAATAGGAAGGCAGCAAGGAGTTGTAATTGGGAGGCCACAAGGAGTTGGATAGGGAGGCAGCAAGGAGTCGGAATGTCGAGCCTCGATGTCCACCTTTGTTTCAATAAAATCTTTGATGAGAACAGCAGCACGTTTACTGTGACGTTGACCTTGTACCAGTCGCTGCTCCCAAACAACAATTACCATGGGTTCATTTATGTCAACTTTGGTAAATTTTTATGTTTATTGTCTTGTGTCGGTTATTTTTTGTGAGCATCTTTTCGTAACCATAAACCATGATGTGTTGTATATGTGTTGTTGGTTTGTTAGTGACGCGATGTGAGGCAGGAACGAGATGACCGAGCTGCAGCCTCGCTTTGGTGAATTCTCGGAAACAGGAACTCACCTGACACATGCAGTCAGTGTGACCGCCAGAGGGCGTGCGGACTGTCGCATGCAGGTGACCTTTGGCTCCGTTGAAGGCCACAGTGAAAGTGCAAGGTTTGTCGATCTGAAGATAAGAGGCAACAAACAAGTTTGAGAATGGTGTACGTAATAATTATAGTTTGTTGTACGTAATAATTATAGTTTGTTGTACGTAATAATTATAGCTTGTTGTACGTAATAATTATAGTTTGTTGTACGTAATAATTATAGTTTGTTGTACGTAATAATTATAGTTTGTTGTACGTAATAATTATAGTTTGTTGTACGTAATAATTATAGTTTGTTGTACGTAGTAATTATAGTTTGTTGTACGTAGTAATTATAGTTTTGTTGTACGTAGTAATTATAGTTTGTTGTACGTAATAATTATAGTTTGTTGTACGTAGTAATTATAGTTTGTTGTACGTAATAATTATAGTTTGTTGTACGTAGTAATTATAGTTTGTTGTACGTAATAATTATAGTTTGTTGTACGTAGTAATTATAGTTTGTTGTACGTAGTAATTATAGTTTTGTTGTACGTAATAATTATAGTTTGTTGTACGTAATAATTATAGTTTGTTGTATGTTATAATTATAGTTTGTTGTACGTAGTAATTATAGTTTGTTGTATGTTATAATTATAATTTGTTGTACGTAATAATTATAGTTTGTTGTACACAGTAATTATAGTTTGTTGTACGTAGTAATTATAGTTTGTTGTACGTAATAATTATAGTTTGTTGTACACAGTAATTATAGTTTGTTGTACGTAGTAATTATAGTTTGTTGTACGTAATAATTATAGTTTGTTGTACACAGTAATTATAGTTTGTTGTACGTAGTAATTATAGTTTGTTGTACGTAATAATTATAGTTTGTTGTACGTAGTAATTATAGTTTGTTGTACGTAGTAATTATAGTTTGTTGTACGTATAATTATAGTTTGTTGTACGTAGTAATTATAGTTTGTTGTACGTAGTAATTATAGTTTGTTGTACGTAGTAATTATAGTTTGTTGTACACAGTAATTATAGCTTGTTGTACGTAGTAATTATAGTTTGTTGTACGTAGTAATTATAGTTTGTTGTACACAGTAATTATAGCTTGTTTGTACGTAGTAATTATAGTTTGTTGTACGTAGTAATTATAGTTTGTTGTATGTTATAATTATAGTTTGTTGTATGTTATAATTATAGTTTGTTGTACGTAGTAATTATAGTTTGTTGTACGTAGTAATTATAGTTTATTGTACGTAGTAATTATAGTTTGTCGTACCTAGTAATTATAGTTTGTTGTACTTAGTAATTATAGTAAAAATTATATATATATTTATAATTAAAATAAAAATTTTCAACTCAAATGTTAAGTCGGTCCTATTATATGGCTGTGAAACATGGAGAACAGCAGGATTGACAATCACGGGGATACAGACTTTCATTGGTGGATGCTTGCGCGGAATGAAGGGGTGGAAATGGCGGGACAAAATCGCTGACATAGAGTTATGGAAATATGCCAGTCAAATGCCGGTGGGTAGTGAGATACGGCGAAGACGATGGCGCTGGATAGGACACACACTACGGAAACCAACTGAGAGTATTACACAATTATTCAACCAATAGATGTGACGTTTTCATTACGAGCAGGGGCGGTTGTGAGCAAAATGAGGTCAGCCGTCACAAGTGTTGGGTTGTTTTCTTGAAAACCCCTTCCAGGGACAGGCGATCTTCCTCACATTCCTGTGACCTACATCATTATGTTCTCTATTTAGACTAACCAAGGCTCTGTGTTTTTTTGTTTTTATTTGGGTGGGGGGGGGGAGCCCGGATGGGTTGTTAATGGTACTTGTCTTTCGTTCATCTGAGTTGTTATTCTACAACTGCTGCGCTTTGTTTCTTTGTCAGTGCTCAACTTGTTCATTTGTTCATGCCCTGCTCAGCTCCTTTGTCAGTGCTCAACTTGTTCATTTGTTCATGCCCTGCTCAGCTCCTTTGTCAGTGCTCAACTTGTTCATTTGTTCATGCCCTGCTCAGCTCCTTTGTCAGTGCTCAACTTGTTCATTTGTTCATGCCCTGCTCAGTTCCTTTGTCAGTGCTCAACTTGTTCATTTGTTCATGCCCTGCTCAGCTCCTTTGTCAGTGCTCAACTTGTTCATTTGTTCATGCCCTGCTCAGCTCCTTTGTCAGTGCTCAACTTGTTCATTTGTTCATGCCCTGCTCAGCTCCTTTGTCAGTGCTCAACTTGTTCATTTGTTCATGCCCTGCTCAGCTCCTTTGTCAGTGCTCAACTTGTTCATTTGTTCATGCCCTGCTCAGTTCCTTTGTCAGTGCTCAACTTGTTCATTTGTTCATGCCCTGCTCAGTTCCTTTGTCAGTGCTCAACTTGTTCATTTGTTCATGCCCTGCTCAGTTCCTTTGTCAGTGCTCAACTTGTTCATTTGTTCATGCCCTGCTCAGTTCCTTTGTCAGTGCTCAACTTGTTCATTTGTTCATGCCCTGCTCAGCTCCTTTGTCAGTGCTCAACTTGTTCATTTGTTCATGCCCTGCTCAGCTCCTTTGTCAGTGCTCAACTTGTTCATTTGTTCATGCCCTGCTCAGTTCCTTTGTCAGTGCTCAACTTGTTCATTTGTTCATGCCCTGCTCAGTTCCTTTGTCAGGAGTTGACTTCCTCGTTGGCAGCAGACCGGGCACAGGTCAAGTGTTTCAAGTTCACATCCAAGACAACAACTACCACAACCACCATTGTACCACACATCCAATTCCAAGACAACAATTACCACAACCACCATTGTACGACGTCCACTTCCAAGACAACAACTTGTAACAACATTTCCAACGGTGTTCGCATAATTCTCGACTCCGGCCCCACAGCGGTTACCACTGTCTCAGTCTGAGGAGACACCTCCTAACTCTCAATGTTGAGCCTGACCTATTCCCTACTTGAGGCCGGCAGTGCCCACTACAATGTTGAGCCTGACCTATTCCCTACTTGAGGCCGGCAGTGCCCACTACAATGTTGAGCCTGACCTATTCCCTACTTGAGGCCGACAGTGCCCACTACAATGTTGAGCCTCACCTATTCCCTACTTGAGGCCGACAGTGCCCACTACAATGTTGAGCCTCACCTATTCCCTACTTGAGGCCGACAGTGCCCACTACAATGTTGAGCCTCACCTATTCCCTACTTGAGGCCGACAGTGCCCACTACAATGTTGAGCCTCACCTATTCCCTACTTGAGGCCGACAGTGCCCACTACAATGTTGAGCCTCACCTATTCCCTACTTGAGGCCGACAGTGCCCACTACAATGTTGAGGCTTCTACCTCACTTCCCCACCAATTTTAGTAAACATTTCTACTGGGAAGAATCAGTCCTTGAACGTCAATGTGAAACATTAAAGCAGATTTATAGGCGTGATTATGAAACATTATAACAGATTTATAGACGTGATTATGAAACATTATAACAGATTTATAGACGTAATTATGAAACATTATAACAGATTTATAGACGTAATTATGAAACATTATAACAGATTTATAGGCGTGATTATGAAACATTATAACAGATTTATAGACGTAATTATGAAACATTATAACAGATTTATAGACGTGATTATGAAACATTATAGCAGATTTATAGACGTTATTAAGAAACATTATAACAGATTTATAGACGTAATTAAGAAACATTATAACAGATTTATAGACGTTATTAAGAAACATTATAACAGATTTATAGACGTAATTAAGAAACATTATAACAGATTTATAGACGTGATTATGAAACATTATAACAGATTTATAGACGTAATTATGGAACATTATAACATATTTATAGACGTAATTAAGAAACATTATAACAGATTTATAGACGTTATTATGAAACTTTATAACAGATTTATAGACGTAATTATGGAACATTATAACAGATTTATAGACGTTATTAAGAAACATTATAACAGATTTATAGACTCATTATGAAACATTATAACAAATTTATAGACGTAATTATGGAACATTATAACAGATATATAGACGTAATTATGGAACATTATAACAGATATATAGACGTATTATGAAACATTATAACAGATTTATAGACGTAATTATGGAACATTATAACAGATATATAGACGTAATTATGAAACATTATAACAGATTTATAGACGTAATTATAAAACATTATAACAGATTTATAGACGTAGTTATGAAACATTATAACAGATTTATAGACGTAAGATAAAAACCAGAGAGTGGTACGAAGGTACAGACCGAGAGACCCCTGTCCTTGAGAGAGTGCACGGTGACCTGCTTGGCTACGCCACTGTCGGGGGCGATGTTGACCATGAAGGGCGAACCAGGAATGTGCGTGTCGTTGTACTTCAAGTGTACGCCGTACATCCCTGAAATCAATGAAGCACACACATCACAAGCCAAGCCCAAATAAATCATATCACGTGCTGCGTGATCGTTTTCATGTTTGTTTCAACACTCACGATTTGCTCTCGTCTGCTTTTATTTGTATTTCTTGAGTCCCTCCAGCTGCTTTACCCCAAAACAAACAATTTCGATGGCGGTCAACAGTCGATGGGTTCAGCCTTTGACAACTCCAACCATTGAGCCCCACATAGTTCAACCACGCGCTGTCATAGCCATTTGGTTCACAACTCCAACCATTGAGCCCCACATAGTTCAACCACGCGCTGTCATAGCCATTTGGTTCACAACTCCAACCATTGAGCCCCACATAGTTCAACCACGCGCTGTCATAGCCATTTGGTTCACAACTCCAACCATTGAGCCCCACATAGTTCAACCACGCGCTGTCACAGCCATTTGGTTCACAACTCCAACCATTGAGCCCCACATAGTTTCAACTACGCGCTGTCATAGCCATTTGGTTCACAACTCCAACCATTGAGCCCACATAGTTCAACCACGCGCTGTCACAGCCATTTGGTTCACAACTCCAACCATTGAGCCCCACATAGTTCAACTACGCGCTGTCACAGCCATTTGGTTCACAACTCCAACCATTGAGCCCCACATAGTTCAACCACGCGCTGTCATAGCCATTTGGTTCACAACTCCAACCATTGAGCCCCACATAGTTCAACCACGCGCTGTCATAGCCATTTGGTTCACAACTCCAACCATTGAGCCCCCCATAGTTCAACTACGCGCTGTCATAGCCATTTGGTTCACAACTCCAACCATTGAGCCCCACATAGTTCAACCACGCGCTGTCATAGCCATTTGGTTCACAACTCCAACCATTGAGCACCACATAGTTCAACCACGCGCTGTCATAGCCATTTGGTTCACAACTCCAACCATTGAGCCCCACATAGTTCAACCACGCGCTGTCATAGCCATTTGGTTCACAACTCCAACCATTGAGCACCACATAGTTCAACTACGCGCTGTCATAGCCATTTGGTTCACAACTCCAACCATTGAGCACCACATAGTTCAACCACGCGCTGTCATAGCCATTTGGTTCACAACTCCAACCATTGAGCACCACATAGTTCAACCACGCGCTGTCATAGCCATTTGGTTCACAACTCCAACCATTGAGCCCCACATAGTTCAACCACGCGCTGTCATAGCCATTTGGTTCACAACTCCAACCATTAAGCCCCACATAGTTCAACCACGCGCTGTCACTGCCATTTGGTTCACAACTCCAACCATTGAGCCCCACATAGTTCAACCACGCGCTGTCATAGCCATTTGGTTCACAACTCCAACCATTGAGCCCCACATAGTTCAACCACGCGCTGTCATAGCCATTTGGTTCACAACTCCAACCATTGAGCCCCACATAGTTCAACCACGCGCTGTCACTGTCATTTGGTTCACAACTCCAACCATTGAACACCACATAGTTCAACCACGCGCTGTCACTGCCATTTGGTTCACAACTCCAACCATTGAGCCCCACATAGTTCAACCACGCACTCTCACAGCCATTTGGTTCACAACTCTACTGAGCTGTGCCCTTCATCCTCCACATGGTTGCCGCCCCAGCTACCAACCCTCAAACCCCCCCCCCCTCTCCCCCACCAACATCATATACGCCGCCCCTGTTGTGTTGTATCGATACACAGTTCTGTAACGAGATGTTTGTCTTGTATCGATCTTCTTATTTTTCTACTTTTTTTTCCTCATTTGCCTTTCAGCGTCGAGGGGAGATATAATTTTGCTCTTCTGTTCGCCTCCGATGCTGTTAAGTTTTCTAGTGCTTCTAATATTCCATCAATTCATCTTTTTCGGGATCGGCACTTGGGTCTGGTGTTCTCGCAACGTTTATTGAAGGCTCGTTGTATTTTGATCTTTCTGCCTTGTCACGTGGCCAAACCATTTTATCTGTTGTTTCTTTATATATTCTATGGCGGGGGCTATTCCTAGCTTTTTTCCTCAGTTCTTAATTTCTGATCTTATCTCTCAGACTGTTTATTGTCATTCGTCTAACACATGTCATTTCGGTAATGGTTAATTTTCTTATTGTTCTTGCATCTAGGATCAGGGACTGACATTGGTAGCACAACGTTGGAATGAAGATTGTATTGTATAGTGCTTGCTTTGCCTCTAGAGGTATTGTTGGACAATAGTGGTGATAACTGTCCGATGATTTGACAAGCTTTGTTGCATCTTGATTCTATCTCTGCTGTTTGAGAATTATCGTTTGTCACTAAACGTCCTAGGTATTTGAATTCCTCTACTTGTTTTAGTTTCATGCCTTCTATAGTTATGTTGATGGTATGTTTCTCTTTTACGATATTCATGACTTCTGTTTTGTTGATGTTAATTTTCATGTTGTATTTTGTGCCTGTGCTGCTGAGTTTATTTAAATGATTTTGTAGGTCTTCTATCTGTCCATGTATTAGTGTCTGTGATAGTGAGTCTATTTAAGTGTTCTTTAAGATCTTCTATCTGTCCATGTATTAGTGTCTGTGATAGTGAGTTTATTTAAGTGTTCTTTAAGATCTTCTATCTTTCCATGTATTAGTGTCTGTGATATTGAGTCTATTTAAGTGATCTTTAAGATCTTCTATCTGTTCATGTATTAGTGTCTGTGATATTGAGTCTATTTAAGTGTTCTTTAAGATCTTCTATCTGTCCATGTATTAGCAATGATGAAGCAATCGCTGATGTGGAATAATCTCTTCGGCTGGTATTTGCGGATCGTTCTTTATGTTTTTCTTTCTGTAATTATGGAATTAAGTTATTAGCGAGTCATCATCATTGCACTCCGAACATGCCCATAGGTGCTCAGATCACCTCCCAGCAAGTCCCTCAGTGTCCAGCGACTGACGACTTCAGTTCTGTGTTGGTTAAGTCTTCTTAGTGGCGCGTTGCCCATTAAGTTTCTCTTAAATTATGGAGTTTCTTTCCACTACTTTATTCTTGCACGGCCCAACGTATCTCCAGTACTCATTTGTTCCTACAATCATTCACTGATTGATGTATTCATTTTCTATTCCACCCCATCAGGGCTGTGACTGAATCTACCAAACATGGTTTTCTTTATTTCTTTGTCTACTCCAATCCCTGACACAAGTTCGTCTCCAGATCAACACTTCGGCACAAGCGTCAACGACAATCGTCAACAACAAGTAACATAACAGCTGAAATAAAGACCTGAATCGTCAACAACAAGTAACATAACAGCTGAAATAAAGACCTGAATCGTCAACAACAAGTAACATAACAACTGAAATAAAGACCCGAATCGTCAACAACAAGCGACATAACAACTGAAATAAAGACCCGAATCGTCAACAACAAGCAACATAACAACTGAAATAAAGACCTGAATCGTCAACAACAAGCAACATAACAACTGAAATAAAGACCTGAATCGTCAACAACAAGCGACATAACAACTGAAATAAAGACCTGAATCGTCAACAACAAGCGACATAACAACTGAAATAAAGACCTGAATCGTCAACAACAAGTAACATAACAACTGAAATAAAGACCTGAATCGTCAACAACAAGCGACATAACAACTGAAATAAAGACCCGAATCATCAACAACAAGTAACATAACAACTGAAATAAAGACCTGAATCGTCAACAACAAGTAACATAACAACTGAAATAAAGACCTGAATCGTCAACAACAAGTAACATAACAACTGAAATAAAGACCTGAATCGTCAACAACAAGTAACATAACAACTGAAATAAAGACCCGAATCGTCAACAACAAGTAACATAACAACTGAAATAAAGACCCGAATCGTCAACAACAAGTAACATAACAACTGAAATAAAGACCCGAATCGTCAACAACAAACAACATAACAACTGAAATAAAGACCCGAATCGTCAACAACAAACAACATAACAACTGAAATAAAGACCCGAATCGTCAACAACAAACAACATAACAACTGAAATAAAGACCCGAATCGTCAACAACAAACAACATAACAACTGAAATAAAGACCCGAATCGTCAACAACAAACAACATAACAACTGAAATAAAGACCTGAATCATCAACAACAAGTAACATAACAACTGAAATAAAGACCCGAATCGTCAACAACAAACAACATAACAACTGAAATAAAGACCCGAATCGTCAACAACAAACAACATAACAACTGAAATAAAGACCCGAATCGTCAACAACAAACAACATAACAACTGAAATAAAGACCCGAATCGTCAACAACAAACAACATAACAACTGAAATAAAGACCTGAATCATCAACAACAAGTAACATAACAACTGAAATAAAGACCCGAATCGTCAACAACAAACAACATAACAACTGAAATAAAGACCCGAATCGTCAACAACAAACAACATAACAACTGAAATAAAGACCTGAATCATCAACAACAAGTAACATAACAACTGAAATAAAGACCCGAATCGTCAACAACAAACAACATAACAACTGAAATAAAGACCCGAATCGTCAACAACAAGCAACATAACAACTGAAATAAAGACCTGAATCGTCAACAACAAGCAACATAACAACTGAAATAAAGACCTGAATCGTCAACAACAAGCGACATAACAACTGAAATAAAGACCCGAATCGTCAACAACAAACAACATAACAACTGAAATAAAGACCCGAATCGTCAACAACAAACAACATAACAACTGAAATAAAGACCCGAATCGTCAACAACAAACAACATAACAACTGAAATAAAGACCCGAATCGTCAACAACAAACAACATAACAACTGAAATAAAGACCCGAATCGTCAACAACAAACAACATAACAACTGAAATAAAGACCTGAATCATCAACAACAAGTAACATAACAACTGAAATAAAGACCTGAATCGTCAACAACAAACAACATAACAACTGAAATAAAGACCCGAATCGTCAACAACAAACAACATAACAACTGAAATAAAGACCCGAATCGTCAACAACAAACAACATAACAACTGAAATAAAGACCCGAATCGTCAACAACAAACAACATAACAACTGAAATAAAGACCTGAATCATCAACAACAAGTAACATAACAACTGAAATAAAGACCCGAATCGTCAACAACAAACAACATAACAACTGAAATAAAGACCCGAATCGTCAACAACAAACAACATAACAACTGAAATAAAGACCTGAATCATCAACAACAAGTAACATAACAACTGAAATAAAGACCCGAATCGTCAACAACAAACAACATAACAACTGAAATAAAGACCCGAATCGTCAACAACAAGCAACATAACAACTGAAATAAAGACCTGAATCATCAACAACAAGCAACATAACAACTGAAATAAAGACCTGAATCGTCAACAAGAGACATAACAACTGAAATAAAGACCTGAATCGTCAACAACAAGCGACATAACAACTGAAATAAAGACCCGAATCATTAACAACAAGCAACATAACAACTGAAATAAAGTCCTGAATCGTCAACAACAAGCGACATAACAACTGAAATAAAGACCTGAATCGTCAACAACAAGCGACATAACAACTGAAATAAAGACCTGAATCGTCAACAACAAGCGACATAACAACTGAAATAAAGACCCGAATCATCAACAACAAGCAACATAACAACTGAAATAAAGACCTGAATCGTCAACAACAAGTAACATAACAACTGAAATAAAGACCTGAATCGTCAACAACAAGCGACATAACAGCTGAAATAAAGACCTGAATCGTCAACAACAAGCAACATAACAGCTGAAATAAAGACCTGAATCGTCAACAACAAGCGACATAACAACTGAAATAAAGACCCGAATCATCAACAACAAGCAACATAACAACTGAAATAAAGACCTGAATCGTCAACAACAAGTAACATAACAACTGAAATAAAGACCTGAATCGTCAACAACAAGTAACATAACAACTGAAATAAAGACCTGAATCGTCAACAACAAGTAACATAACAACTGAAATAAAGACCTGAATCGTCAACAACAAGCGACATAACAACTGAAATAAAGACCTGAATCGTCAACAACAAGCGACATAACAGCTGAAATAAAGACCTGAATCGTCAACAACAAGCAACATAACAACTAAAATAAAGACCTGAATCGTCAACAACAAACAACATAACAACTAAAATAAAGACCTGAATCGTCAACAACAAGCAACATAACAACTAAAATAAAGACCTGAATCGTCAACAACAAACAACATAACAACTGAAATAAAGACCTGAATCGTCAACAAGAGACATAACAACTGAAATAAAGACCTGAATCGTCAACAACAAGCGACATAACAACTGAAATAAAGACCTGAATCGTCAACAACAAGCGACATAACAACTGAAATAAAGACCTGAATCGTCAACAACAAGTAACATAACAACTGAAATAAAGACCCGAATCGTCAACAACAAACAACATAACAACTGAAATAAAGACCCGAATCGTCAACAACAAACAACATAACAACTGAAATAAAGACCTGAATCGTCAACAAGAGACATAACAACTAAAATAAAGACCCGAATCGTCAACAAGAGACATAACAACTGAAATAAAGACCTGAATCGTCAACAAGAGACATAACAACTGAAATAAAGACCCGAATCGTCAACAAGCGACATAACAACTAAAATAAAGACCCGAATCGTCAACAAGCGACATAACAACTAAAATAAAGACCCGAATCGTCAACAAGCGACATAACAACTAAAATAAAGACCCGAATCGTCAACAAGCGACATAACAACTAAAATAAAGACCCGAATCGTCAACAAGCGACATAACAACTAAAATAAAGACCCGAATCGTCAACAAGCGACATAACAACTAAAATAAAGACCCGAATCGTCAACAAGCGACATAACAACTAAAATAAAGACCCGAATCGTCAACAAGCGACATAACAACTGAAATAAAGACCCGAATCGTCAACAACAAGTAACATAACAACTGAAATAAAGACCCGAGTAGTATTGACGTCAAACACCTTCAACAAATTCTCAAATATTGACATTTCAAAGACACTCAGAAATCTCACAATACGAAATCTTTAACTTTTGTCTATTACCCCACCGGTGTGAGCGATGTAACACAAGAAAGGCTCTAGACCAAAGACTAAACGCTTTCGAGGACAAAAGCCTTCATAGATTGCTAAACATCAGTTAGTCAAACATCAAAGCAATGACAGAAATAAGACATGAAACTAAACAAGGCTAAATCCAACTAGGTTAGAAAGCGACGCTGGAAATACCTAGAGCATGTTCTCAGAATGGTCGTTAGAAGGTTAACCTTATGTGGAGACCAGAAGCTAAAAGAAAACGAGGAAGACAGAAAGAAACCCTGTGTAGAACCATCATCAAAGAGAGAACAGCTAAGGGTCTCAGAAGCAATCAAGAACTAAAACAGGTAGTGGTTGACCGGCAAACATGGACAACTAGACTTCTGCCCTAGACATCGTTTACGGCTTAAATTCAATCTCTGTTTTGTTGACAGGTTGTGAGATTTGTTATCCAATGATTATTGTCTGTTTGTTTGGTTAAGTTTAGCTCCTCCTACATTTCAAAACAAAATTTTGATGGACAGGCCAGTACCAGGTTTAGTGACCACGTAATAGGCTCCGAGGAAGCCATTGGGTCGCTGCTCCAGATGGATCGTTGCCTTGGAGGGACCCTCTAAGCTGACAGCCAAGCTTCCAGCACCAGCCTCTCGGGTGTAGATGTTGAAGACATCTGGAGAGACACAAAGCATCAGTTGAAGGCAAAACTCAGTCTGACTTTAATTTACAGGAATATCTATAGAGCTGTCTGACTTTAGTCTACAGGAATATCTATAGAACTGTCTGACTTTAGTCTACAGGAATATCTATATAATTTTTTGACTTTAGTCTACAGGAATATCTATAGAACTTTTTGACTTTAGTCTACAGGAATATCTATATAACTTTTTGACTTTAGTCTACAGGAATATCTATAGAACTTTTTGACTTTAGTCTACAGGAATATCTATAGAATTTTTTTACTTTAGTCTACAGGAATATCTATATAACTTTTTGACTTTAGTCTACAGGAATATCTATAGAACTTTTTTTACTTTAGTCTACAGGAATATCTATATAACTTTTTGACTTTAGTCTACAGGAATATCTATATAACTTTTTGACTTTAGTCTACAGGAATATCTATAGAACTTTTTTACTTTAGTCTACAGGAATATCTATAGAACTTTTTGACTTTAGTCTACAGGAATATCTATAGAACTTTTTTACTTTAGTCTACAGGAATATCTATAGAATCATCTGACTGCAATCTACATAAATATTTATCTAACTGCAAACCTACGACAGACAATGACAGAATCTCCAAAGGACAGACTGAATCTATTATTGTGACAGACAGACTTACTCTGCATCCCAACCTCTCCTTTCTCAAGACCTGGCCCACCGACCTGGACCTTGTGTGGTCCGCCGCCAGCCAGTTGGCCCACAGAGTACTGGAATGGACTCCCTGAGAACATAACAATAATAAATCGTGACCACAATTAAATCTGCTGCATGCCACTGCCAGGTCTGGGGCACAGACTGGTGTGCTTACGTGTTCACTGCGTCACGTGTGATCTCTGAGATTGGACGTTATCTTTAGCGTGGAATTCATTTTCCTGATTTTCTTTGCTCTTCATAACCAGTGTTGTTCTTATTATTTTTCTTCTTCTTCTTCTTCTTCGTTTTCTTCTTTTTTTCATTTTCTTCTTCTTCTTCTTCTTCTTCATTTTTCTTCTTCTTCTTCTTCTTCTTCTTCGTTTTCTTCTTCTTCTTCTCTTCTTCTTCTTCTTCTTCTTCTTCTTCTTCTTCTTCTTCTTCTTCCTCTTCGTTTTCTTCTTTTTTTCTTTTTCTTAATCTTTTTCTTTTTCTTCTTCGTTTTCTTCGTTTTCTTCTTCTTCTTCTTCTTCTTCGTTTTCTTCTTCTTCTTCTTCTTCTTCTTCTTCGTTTTCTTCTTCTTCTTCTTCTTCTTCTTCTTCGTTTTCTTCTTCTTCTTCTTCTTCTTCGTTTTCTTCTTCTTCTTCTCTTCTTCTTAGTCTTCTTCTTCTTCGTCTTCTTCTTCTTCTTCTTCTTCGTTTTCTTCTTCTTCTTCTTCGTTTTCTTCTTCTTCTTCTTCTTCGTTTCTTCTTCTTCTTCTTCTTCTTCTTCTTCGTTTCTTCTTCTTCTTCTTCTTCTTCTTCTTCTTCGTTTCTTCTTCTTCTTCTTCTTCTTCTTCTTCTTAGTCATCTTCTTAGTCTTCTTATTCTTCTTCTTAGTCTTCTTCTTCTTTATAGTCTTCTTATTAGTTTTATTTTCTTCTTATTATTAGTTTTCTTCTTCTTCTTCCTTCTTAGTCTTTTTCTTCTTCTTAGTCTTCTTCTTCTTAGTTTTCTCCTTCTTCTTCTTCTTAGTTTTCTTCTTATTATTAGTTTTCTTCTTCTTCTACTTCTTCTTAGTTTTCTTCTTCGTTTTCTTCTTCTTCTACTTATTCTTAGTTTTCTTCTTCTTCTTCTTCTTAGTTTTCTTCTTATTATTATTATTAGTTTTCTTCCTCTTAGTTTTCTTCTACTTCTTCTTAGTTTTCTTCCTCTTCTTCTTAGTTTTCTTCTTCTTCTTCTTTGTTTTCTTCTTATTATTATTATTAGCTTTCTTCTTCTTAGTTTTCTTCTACTTCTTCTTAGTTTTCTTCTACTTCTTCTTAGTTTTCTTCTACTTCGTCTTCTTAGTTTTCTTCTACTTCTTCTTTGTTTTCTTCTACTTCTTCTTAGCTTTCTTCTACTTCTTCTTAGTTTTCTTCTACTTCTTCTTCTTAGTTTTCTTCTACTTCTTCTTAGTTTTCTTCTACTTCTTCTTAGTTTTCTTCTACTTCTTCTTTGTTTTCTTCTACTTCTTCTTTGTTTTCTTCTACTTCTTCTTAGTTTTCTTCTACTTCTTCTTAGTTTTCTTCTACTTCTTCTTTGTTTTCTTCTTCTTCTTCTTTGTTTTCTTCTTTGTTTTCTTCTTCGTTTCCTTTTGTTTTCTTCTTCTTTTTAGTTAGCTTCCTTTTCTTGTTGATTTTCTTCTTCTTAGTTTTTTCTTCTTCTTCTTAGTTTCCTTCTTCTTCTTAGTTTTCTTCTTCTTCTTAGTTTTCTTCTTCTTCTAAGTTTTCTTCACTTTCACACCTAGTATCTACCGTGCCGAGTGATAGGTCCAGTTTATGTTCATCTTTAGCCTCATTCAGTGCAGGTCTTCCTGTAGCGTCTTTCTTGATGTTACCACTCACATCTTATTGATGTTATAACTCACATCTTCTTGATGTTACCACTCACATCTTCTTGATGTTATCACTCACATCTTCTTGATGTTATAACTCACATCTTCTTGATGTTCTCACTCACATCTTCTTGATGTAACCACTCACATCTTCTTGATGTTATAACTCACATCTTCGTGATGTTCTCACTCACATCTTCTTGATGTAACCACTCACATCTTCTTGATGTTATAACTCACATCTTCGTGATGTTCTCACTCACATCTTCTTGATGTAACCACTCACATCTTCTTGATGTTACCACTCACATCTTCTTGATGTAACCACTCACATCTTCTTGATGTAACCACTCACATCTTCCTCTGGTCCTACCTGAGATGCCCGCGCCACTCCCTGTACACGTCATGCCTGTTATCTCACTAGTCTCTCCACAGATAACACCATTCTCTCTATCTGGACCTGTTATCTCACTAGTCTCTCCACAGATAACACCATTCTCTCTATCTGGACCTGTTATCTCACTAGTCTCTCCACAGATAACACCATTCTCTCTATCTGGACCTGTTATCTCACTAGTCTCTCCACAGATAACACCATTCTCTCTATCTGGACCTGTTATCTCACTAGTCTCTCCACAGATAACACCATTCTCTCTATCTGGACCTGTTTCCAGATTAGATCTGTCTCTCCATAAACTACACGCCTCCATCTTGCATAACTTTGTCCCATTATCTGACTACTCAATGTTTAGGGCTAGCTCTTCCCCTAGCGAAGACAAGTCAATGATTAATATAAGAAAGAAGAACAACGGAACAATAAAGTGACAAAGAATTAAATAATACAACTTGTCACCAGAGCTATAAGTCTTTCTTGTTGAGAAGAATCCATTAGAAGCGACAAATAACGGCGCGTAGCCCCCTTCAGTCACAATTATAACAACAATAACCCTATAGCAGCTATCATCATCATCGTCGTCGTCATCATCATCATCATCATCACCATCATCACCATCATCAAGTACCATGTCTGCTGGGGTTGATAATCATGTCTCTCCACAACTTTTGATCTCGACAGTTATTTATCATTTCTGTTGTTGTCCTTCTGCCAAGCCATTCTCTTAAGCTGTCTGTTATCTTTTCTCTTTGCTTCCCTCTATCTCTTCGTCCCTCAACTTTCCCAGTTGTTACAATATATTCCAGCTGTCCCCGTCTCATTACATGTCCACAAAATGGTGTTTGTTAGCTGTACTTTAGTTTAATGTGTTTGTTATATTTTATCGGCGATTATCAAACCATTCAACTTTTATGCTCCCTTCTCTTCTTAGGGTTAAGTGGGCGTGGATGCGATGTGTCGCTCGTGCACCCTTTACCCGCCAGATCTGCGCCCATCGACCCAGCACATCCGTCTTCAGCATGAATGAGTAGATTTGTTGAACAATGTTTTTCTGGACAGCGGCCATGTTAGCCCGGACAGCGGCCATGTTTGCCTGGACAGCGGCCATGTTAGCCCGGACAGCGGCCATGTTTGCCTGGACAGCGGCCATGTTAGCCTGGACAGCGGCCATGTTAGCCCGGACAGCGGCCATGTTTGCCTGGACAGCGGCCATGTTAGCCCGGACAGCGGCCATGTTTGCCTGGACAGCGGCCATGTTAGCCCTGACAGCGGCCATGTTTGCCTGGACAGCGGCTGTGTTAGCCCGGACAGCGGCCATGTTTGCCTAGACAGCGGCCATGTTAGCCCGGACAGCGGCCGTGTTTGCCTGGACAGCGGCCATGTTTGCCTGGACAGCGGCCATGTTAGCCCGGACAGCGGCCATGTTTGCCTAGACAGCGGCCATGTTAGCCCGGACAGCGGCTGTGTTAGCCCGGACAGCGGCCATGTTTGCCTGGACAGCGGCCATGTTAGCCCGGACAGCGGCCGTGTTTGCCTGGACAGCGGCCATGTTTGCCTAGACAGCGGCCATGTTAGCCCGGACAGCGGCCGTGTTTGCCTGGACAGAGGCCATGTTTGCCTAGACAGCGGCCATGTTAGCCCGGACAGCGGCCGTGTTAGCCCGGACAGCGGCCATGTTTGCCCGGACAGCGGCCATGTTAGCCCGGACAGCGGCCGTGTTAGCCCGGACAGCGGCCATGTTTGCCCGGACAGCGGCCATGTTTGGCCCACTCTTATCGAGTTTAAACTGCCAATTGTTCTGTAACGTGCGCGAGTGCACACGGAACCTCCAGGTTTTTGTCGTTTTCCGATAGGGCAGGATATCGGATGTGACTAGCCAGATAGGGCAGGATATCGGGTGTGACTAGCCAGATAGGGCAGGATATCGGGTGTGACTAGCCAGATAGAGCAGGATATCGGATGTGACTAGCCAGATAGGGCAGGATATCGGGTGTGACTAGCCAGATAGGGCAGGATATCGGATGTGACTAGCCAGATAGGGCAGGATATCGGATGTGACTAGCCAGATAGGGCAGGATATCGGGTGTGACTAGCCAGATAGGGCAGGATATCGGATGTGACTAGCCAGATAGGGCAGGATATCGGGTGTGACTAGCCAGATAGGGCAGGATATCGGGTGTGACTAGCCAGATAGAGCAGGATATCGGATGTGACTAGCCAGATAGGGCAGGATATCGGGTGTGACTAGCCAGATAGGGCAGGATATCGGATGTGACTAGCCAGATAGGGCAGGATATCGGATGTGACTAGCCAGATAGGGCTAGATATCGGGTGTGACTAGCCAGATAGGGCAGGCTATCGGGTGTGACTAGCCAGATAGGGCAGGATATCGGGTGTGACTAGCCAGATAGGGCAGGATATCGGTGTGACTAGCCAGATAGGGCAGGATATCGGGTGTGACTAGCCAGATAGGGCAGGATATCGGATGTGACTAGCCAGATAGGGCAGGATATCGGGTGTGACTAGCCAGATAGGGCAGGATATCGGATGTGACTAGCCAGATAGGGCAGGATATCGGGTGTGACTAGCCAGATAGGGCTAGATATCGGGTGTGACTAGCCAGATAGGGCAGGATATCGGGTGTGACTAGCCAGATAGGGCAGGATATCGGGTGTGACTAGCCAGATAGGGCTAGATATCGGGTGTGACTAGCCAGATAGGGCAGGATATCGGGTGTGACTAGCCAGATAGGGCTAGATATCGGGTGTGACTAGCCAGATAGGGCAGGATATCGGGTGTGACTAGCCAGAGACCAGGGGTGGGTAACTCTCACGAAGAAATCTCGGGTTCGATCTTGGACAAATGTCCACCGCCTGTGGGGGGGATCGAACCCAGGACCTCTCTGTCCAGAGGCCGACGTCTTACCTCTAGACCACCCATCCCCCGACTGTAAACAACCACACAACTAGACAACCAGACAATCAGGCGACCAGACAACCAGACAACCAGACAACCAGACAATCAGGCAACCAGACAACCAGATAACCAGACAACCAGACAACCAGACAATCAGGCAACCAGACAACCAGATAACCAGATACCCAGACAACCAGACAACCAGATAACCAGACAACCAGACAACCAGACAACCAGATAACCAGACACCCAGACAACAAGACAACCAGACAACCAGACAATCAGGCAACCAGACAACCACACAACTAGACAACCAGACAATCAGGCAACCAGACAACCAGATAACCAGACAACCAGATAACCAGACAAGCAGATAACCAGACAACCAGACAACCAGATAACCAGGCAACCAACAAATAAAACGGGACTAGACAGCCAATCGAACACAGCCAAATAAACAATTGCTATCTGACTCAGTCTACTACATAAACAACTGTAGAAACTTGTTGACACCAATCTCTCTCTCTCCCCTCCCCAGACCTTTATAGTTTGTCGAACAGCAGACAGCTCGGTTACACGCTGTCTTCGGCTACCAGACAGCTCGGTCCCACGCTGTCCTCGGCTACCAGACAGCTCGGTCCCACGCTGTCCTCGGCTACCAGACAGCTCGGTCCCACGCTGTCCTCGGCTACCAGACAGCTCGGTTCCACGCTGTCCTCGGCTACCAGACAGCTCGGTCCCACGCTGTCCTCGGCTACCAGACAGCTCGGTCCCACGCTGTCCTCGGCTACCAGACAGCTCGGTCCCACGCTGTCCTCGGCTACCAGACAGCTCGGTCCCACGCTGTCCTCGGCTAGCAGACAGCACACACCGCGCACCGACACAGTACACTCACCAGATATGTGCATGCCCTTGTGCTTGATGCTCACAATGTGAAGGCCAGTTCTTTTCGGGGTCATCTTAATGAGGTAGTGAAAGTCCTCCTGGTCCATGACCTCACATAGCTCGGCCACACCATCCGGGTCTGTGATTGTGGCTTCCATGTCGAACGGGTTGGTGCCTGCAGGATACAAGAGATGGGACCTTGCTTCAGTTAATGTAATATACAAGATAGAAGAGATGGGACCTTGCTTCAGTTAATGTAACATACAAGATAGAAGAGATGGGACCTTGCTTCAGTTAATGTAACATACAAGATAGAAGAGATGGGACCTTGCTTCAGTTAATGTAATATACAAGATAGAAGAGATGGGACCTTGCTTCAGTTAATGTAACATACAAGATAGAAGAGATGGGACCTTGCTTCAGTTAATGTAACATACAAGATAGAAGAGATGGGACCTTGCTTCAGTTAATGTAATATACAAGATAGAAGAGATGGTACCTTGCTTCAGTTAATGTAACATACAAGATAGAAGAGATGGGACCTTGCTTCAGTTAATGTAATATACAAGATAGAAGAGATGGGACCTTGCTTCAGTTAATGTAATGTACAAGATAGAAGAGATGGGACCTTGCTTCAGTTAATGTAACATACAAGATAGAAGAGATGGGACCTTGCTTCAGTTAATGTAATATACAAGATAGAAGAGATGTGATCTTGCTTAAGTTAATGTAACATACAAGATAGAAGAGATGGGACCTTTCTTCAGTTAATGTAATATACAAGATAGAAGAGATGGGACCTTGCTTCAGTTAATGTAACATACAAGATAGAAGAGATGTGACCTTGCTTAAGTTAATGTAACATACAGGATAGAAGAGATGGGATCTTGCGTCAGTTAATGTAACATACAGGATAGAGAGATGGGATCTTGCGTCAGTTAATGTAACATACAGGATAGAAGAGATGGGATCTTGCGTCAGTTAATGTAACATACAGGATAGAGAGATGGGACCGTGAGTCAGTTAATGTAACATACAGGATAGAGAGATGGGACCGTGAATCAGTTAATGTAACATACATGATAGAGAGATGGGACCGTGAGTCAGTTAATGTAACATACATGATAGAGAGATGGGACCGTGAGTCAGTTAATGTAACATACATGATAGAGAGATGGGACCGTGAGTCAGTTAATGTAACATACAGGATAGAGAGATGGGACCGTGAGTCAGTTAATGTAACATACATGATAGAAGAGATGGGATCTTGCGTCAGTTAATGTAACATACATGATAGAGAGATGGGACCGTGAGTCAGTTAATGTAACATACAGGATAGAGAGATTGAACCTCGTGTCACTTGTTGGCCAGATAATCTAGGGTACAGTATGAGTCAGACTAAACTGCTGTAAGGTAGACTGTGTTTGCTGCTTCCTTTCGCCAGCTTTATATCTCCAGACAAGTCCCGAGGGATCTCTATTTTGTGTGAATATTTCCTATGTGCACACCTGCAGCCGTGTGTGCTCAGGTGTCCCGCGCCATACAGGCAGATATTCTCCAACTTCAGTGGTACTCTGATTTGTATTGTGAGTTTTTGGGGAGATTCAGTGATTGAAAATGTGTGTGTCTTCAGTGATTGAAAATGGGTGTGTCTTCAGTGATTGAAAATGTGTGTGTCTTCAGTGATTGAAAATGGGTGTGTCTTCAGTGATTGAAAATGTGTGTGTCTTCAGTGATTGAAAATGTGTGTGTCTTCAGTGATTGAAAATGGTGTGATACTTAGGTCTCAGAGGTGCCCAATCTGCCTGGTGCCAGAGAAAGGCGGCTGTGCCACGCCTGGTCTCACCTTGCTTGTGGGAGAGGGATTTGCAAGAGATCAATAAACGCCTTTAAGCAATATTTATATGTAAATTATAACTATTTATATGTTATGTTAGCACTATTTATATGTTATGTTAGAACTATTTATATATTACGTTAGCACTATTTATATGTTATGTTAGCACTATTTATATGTTGTGTTAGCACTATTTATATGTTATGTTAGCACTATTTATATGTTGTGTTAGCACTATTTATATGTTACGTTAGAATTATTTATAATGTTACGTTAATACTATTTATATGTTACGTTAGCCCTATTTATATGTTGTGTTCGTCTTTACTGAAGAATCCCGTATGTATGCCGAAACGTCATGATTATGTTGAGTCCCTGTTCTGTAAAGCTGTCATCACACCTTGTAGGAGCGTACGTTATAGCCCACCACTTACTCTTTATATATGAAAACATCTGGTCTCACCTTGCTTGTGGGAGAGGGATGGCGTTTCCAAGATGGCGGAACTAAGTCACGTTCTCTCTATCGCTGCGGAAATTGCTTTGGAAACTTATCAATTTCGGGTTTCCGTTACAATTTTCTGCATTCCAGTCGAAATGATGTTCTACTTGTCATATCTGTGCCATTGAATTGGCCTTGCACGCAAGGCAATACTCCGTTTTGTCAAATCTAGTGTTGTGAATGCGCCTTCCAGCGTCTAATGTTGATCTGCGTTTTACGTCACACTGAGTGCTGTTCAATGACCGGTTGATGGAGATGCTTGCCGCAAGTTATTTACAATTTCCAACGCATTAATGTGGTGGGCTCCGTCAAGTCAGCCGAAGTTTTATCTCTTTGTGAAGTTTGCACCATGTTTCGTTCGTTGTAGACTGCATTCACTAGAGTAGTCATGACTCCATGGGCGCAGCCATATTGTGCGTGCTACGTCATCATATTGTTTCATCGTGTGTCCCAAGACCGACCATGCGCTAATCTTGCGATCTTGCGTTTGGTGTGCAACGGGGATAATCTGACGACGAACTGTGTTTTGTATGTTCGGAGTTGGAGTCAAACACGATGTCCTAACATCATCAAGTGTCATACATTTAAATACTATGACGATCATCATTTTCAGGAGGACGTGAACTTCCGGGCAATATGGTGGATAGGCGGCAGGAACCATTGAAGGCTATGTCTGAAAAGTGTTCCTTGTTGCAGTTTCCTCATATTCCAAGTCCGGCTTGTTGCAGGATCTACTGAGTTAAGTGCTCTGTGCACACCGTGAGCTGTGTGTTTCATCCGTTTTGATCATGTTCTGATATTCCAATTGCTTACGATGAATGCTGATATCGTATAACAGGGAACAGTTGGCCGTGTTCACTTTCTGTGCGGTTTCGCCTTATGTCTTTTGGCGTGTGCTGAGACTGCTATGATGGGGACTACAGCTACCTTTCTTTGTTTGGGAGATGAGTTAGTAATTCGGATGATTCCACTGGGACGGGCGGTTGAGCAATTATTGATTTTAATTCGTTTGCAGTGATACCGCGGCCTTCCATAACCAAATAACCCCAACAAATAAATAAAAATATTAAAACACATGACTCGTGTAATAAAATATGCGATACTTCATATGTTAAAGAACAGAGCAATTCAGGCACGATAATACATGAAAACTCACATGCTAAACAATACAGATTTCAGTATCAAATTACGCAATAATTCACGTGTAAAATACACGGTATTTCACACATATAAATATAGATTATTTCGCTGTAGAATTCACACAGGACATACCGAAGTGACAAATGCCTTCACTTCAGGGTAACATCACAGAATAAATTGCAGATAAGTTGTCTGGCGCTTTTTAATGAATGCAGGTCACTCACCTGGAACTTTGAATGTAGGTTACTCACCTGGAACTTTGAATGTAGGTCACTCACCTGGGACTTTGAATGTAAGTCACTCACCTGGAACTTTGAATGTAGGTAACTCACCTGGAACTTTGAATGTAGGTCACTCACCTAGAACTTTCAATGTAGGTCACTCACCTGGGACTTTGAACGTAGGTCACTCACCTGGGACTTTGAATGTAGATTAATCATCTGTTAGGTCACACACCAGGATTGTAGAATATAGGTCACTCACCTGGAACTTTGAATGCAGGTCACTTACCTGGAACTTTGAATGTAGGTCATACACCTGGAACTATGAATGTAGATTACATATCTGGAACTTTTACTTTAGGTCACTCACCTGGAACTATGAATGTAGATTAATCACCTGCTAGGTCACTCACCAGGATTGTAGAACGTAGGTCACTCAACTGGAATAGGGAACGTCCTACTCGCCTGGAATTTAGAACGTAGGTCACACATCTGGAATAGGGAACGTATGCTACTCGCCTGGAATTTAGAACTTAGGTCACACACGTGAAATAGGGAACGTATGCTACTCGCCTGGAATTTAGAACTTAGGTCACACACGTGAAATAGGGAACGTATGCTACTCGCCTGGAATTTAGAACTTAGGTCACACATCTGGAATAGGGAACGTCCTACTCGCCTGGAATTTAGAACGTAGGTCACACATCTGGAATATAAAACGCAGGTTACTCACCTGACATCTAAAAAGTAGGTCATTTACGTGGAATGTAGAAAGTAGGTCACTAATCTGGAATCTAAAACGTAGGTCACTCACCTAGAATCTAGAACGTAGGTCACACACCTTGAACGTAAAATGTAGGTCACTCACCTGGAATGTAAAACGTAGGTCACTCACCTAGAATCTGGAACGTAGGTCACTCACCTGGAATGTATAATGTTGGTCATTTACCTGGAATCTAGAACGTAGGTCACACACCTTGAACGTAAAATGTAGGTCACTCACCTGGAATGTAAAACGTAGGTCACTCACCTAGAATCTGGAACGTAGGTCACTCACCTGGAATGTATAATGTTGGTCATTTACCTGAAATCTAGAAAGTAGGTCGCTCACCTGGAATCTGGAATGCAGGTCACTGACCTGAAATTTAGAACGTAGGTCACTCATCTGGAATCTAGAACGTAGGTCACTCCCGTGGAATCTGGAATGCAGGTCACTCACCTGGAATCCTGAGTAGAAGCTCCGATTGGTTGCCAGGTGTAACAGCCTCAGCGGTTTCTATCTCCTTGGAGTGGGTCTCCCTAACCCGCCCGGACAGGTTACCTCCAACGTTGACCAGGAAGGGGCTACCTGCAAACATTGACAGAACAGAAGGACTAAAGATACATAGACAAACTTGGACAGGTGTGAAAGCAAGATAATGCAACACCTGACAGGTGATAATTCAGAAGTGAGTAAGTAAGATAAAGAGATAATAAAAAGGTAAAGTTAAAATGAAGCAGTATATCGGGAGTCAAGAACAGACTAATAGGGTAACGCTTAACTCGACTAACAATTGCTAAACTAGACTGTACTAGACAAGACTAAACTAGACTAAGAATGGCTAAACTAGACTGTACTAGACAAGACTAAACTAGACTAACTATGGCTAAACTAGACTGCACTAGAGAAGACAAAACTAGACTAGACTTAACTAAGGACAATAATCATCTGGGCAATCAGACAGCACAGAGAAACAGACAAATGTACTGAAAGATGGAAACAAAGAAATAATGATGAAAATATTCATATCAGTAGGCCTTTACCGCTCACAAAGAAAGGCTGCTTACTAAGTCATTAAGAACCATGACAACAGAGATGAGATGCCCAAGTCATCAACAACCATGACTACAGAGATGAGATGTCTAAGTCATCAACAACCATGACTACAGAGATGAGATGTCTAAGTCATCAACAACCATGACTACAGAGATGAGATGTCTAAGTCATCAACAACCATGACTACAGAGATTAGATGTCTAAGTCATCAACAACCATGACTACAGAGATTAGATGTCTAAGTCATCAACAACCATGACTACAGAGATTAGATGTCTAAGTCATCAACAACCATGACTACAAAGATGAGATGTCTAAGTCATCAACAACCATGACTACAAAGATGAGATGTCTAAGTCATCAACAACCATGACTACAGAGATTAGATGTCTAAGTCATCAACAACCATGACTACAGAGATAAGATGTCTAAGTCATCAACAACCATGACCACAGAGATCAGATGCCTAAGTCATCAACAACCATGACTACTGAGATGAGATGCCTAAGTCATCAACAACCATGGCCACAGAGATGAGATGCCTAAGTCATCAACAACCATGACCACAGAGATGAGATGCCTAAGTCATCAACAACCATGACTACAGAGATGAGATGTCTAAGTCATCAACAACCATGGCCACAGAGATGAGATGCCTAAGTCATCAACAACCATGACTACAGAGATGAAATGCCTAAGTCACCAACAACCGTGGCTACAGAGATGAGATGCCTAAGTCATCAACAACCATGACTACAGAGATAAGATGTCTAAGTCATCAACAACCATGGCCACAGAGATGAGATGCCTAAGTCATCAACAACCATGGCCACAGAGATGAGATGCCTAAGTCATCAACAACCATGGCCACAGAGATGAGATGTCTAAGTCATCAACAAAAATGACTACAGAGATGAGATGTCTAAGTCATCAACAACCATGGCCACAGAGATAAGATGCCTAAGTCACCAACAACCATGGCTACAGAGATGAGATGCCTAAGTCACCAACAACCATGGCTACAGAGATGAGATGCCTAAGTCATCAACAACCATGGCTACAGAGATAAGATGTCTAAGTCATCAACAACCATGGCTACAGAGATAAGATGCCTAAGTCACCAACAACCATGGCTACAGAGATGAGATGTCTAAGTCACCAACAACCATGGCCACAGAGATAAGATGTCTAAGTCATCAACAACCATGACTACAGAGATGAGATGTCTAAGTCACCAACAACCATGGCCACAGAGATGAGATGTCTAAGTCATCAACCACTATGTCTACAGAGATGAGAGGTCTAAGTCATCAACAACCATGGCCACAGAGATGAGATGCCTAGTCATCAACAACCATGGCCACAGAGATAAGATGTTCAAGTCATCAACAACCATGGCTACAGAGATGAGATGCCTAAGTCATCAACAACCATGACCACAGAGATGAGATGCCTAAGTCATCAACAACCATGACCACAGAGATGAGATGTCTAAGTCACCAAGATCCATGGCCACAGAGATGAGATGTCTACGTCATCAACAACCATGGCCACAGAGATGAGATGTCTAAGTCACCAAGAACCATGGCCACAGAGATGAGATGCCTAAGTCATCAACAACCATGACTACAGAGATGAGAGGTCTAAGTCATCAACAACCATGACTACAGAGATGCGATGTCTAAGTCATCAACCACTATGTCTACAGAGATGAGATGCCTAAGTCATCAACAACCATGACTACAGAGATGAGAGGTCTAAGTCATCAACAACCACGACTACAGAGATAAGATGTCTAAGTCATCAACAACCATGACTACAAAGATAAGATGTCTAAGTCATCAACAACCATGACTACAAAGATGAGATGTCTAAGTCATCAACAACCATGACTACAAAGATGAGATGTCTAAGTCATCAACAACCATGACTACAAAGATGAGATGTCTAAGTCATCAACAACCATGACTACAGAGATGAGATGTCTAAGTCATCAACAACCATGACTACAGAGATGAGATGTCTAAGTCATCAACAACCATAACTACAAAGATGAGATGTCTAAGTCATCAACAACCATGACTACAGAGATGAGAGGTCTAAGTCATCAACCACCATGACCACAGAGATGAGATGTCTAAGTCATCAACAACCATGACTACAGAGATGAGAGGTCTAAGTCATCAACAACCATGACTACAGAGATGAGATGTCTAAGTCATCAACCACTATGTCTACAGAGATGAGAGGTCTAAGTCATCAACAACCATGACTACAGAGATGCGATGTCTAAGTCATCAACCACTATGTCTACAGAGATGAGAGGTCTAAGTCATCAACAACCATGGCCACAGAGATGAGATGCCTAAGTCATCAACAACCATGACCACAGAGATGAGATGTCTAAGTCATCAACAACCATGGCCACAGAGATGAGATGTCTAAGTCATCAACAACCATGACTACAGAGATGAGATGCCTAAGTCATCAACCACCATGACTACAGAGATGCGATGCCTAAGTCATCAACCACCATGACTACAGAGATGAGATGCCTAAGTCATCAACAACCATGGCCACAGAGATGAGATGCCTAAGTCATCAACAACCATGACTACAGGAATGAGATGTCTAAGAACACAGAATGTGACAAGAAAAGACAAATTCAGAAATGAGTATTTAATGAAAGGGGCTGAGTGATGCCAATTGAAAGAAAAAGGAAAGGTGGCTGAGTGATGCCAATAGAAAGAAAAGAAAAGGTGGCTGAGTGATGCCAATAGACAGAAAAAGGAAAAGTGGCTGAGTGATGCCAATAGAAAGAAAAGGAAAGGTGGTTAAGTGATGCCAATAGACAGAAAAAGGAAAGGTTGCTGAGTGATGCCAATTGTAAGAAAAAAGAAAAGGTGATTAAGTGATGCAAATAGAAAGAAAAACAAAAGGTGATTAAGTGATGCCAATAGAAAGAAAAAGGAAAGGTGATTAAGTGATGCCAATAGAAAGAAAAAGGAAAGGTGGTTAAGTGAGGCCAATAGACAGAAAAAGGAAAGGTGGTTAAGTGATGCCAATAGACAGAAAAAGGAAAGGTGGCTGAGTGATGCCAATAGACAGAAAAAGGAAAGCTGGTTAAGTGATGCCAATTGTAAGAAAAAGGAAAGGTGGTTAAGTGATGCCAATAGACAGAAAAAGGAAAGGTGATTAAGTGATGCCAATAGACAGAAAAAGGAAATGTGATTAAGTTATGCCAATAGATAGAAAAAGGAAAGGTGATTAAGTGATGCCAATAGACAGAAAAAGGAAAGGTGATTAAGTGATGCCAATAGACAGAAAAAGGAAAGGTGGTTAAGTGATGCCAATAGAAAGAAAAAGGAAAGGTGGTTAAGTGATGCCAATAGACAGAAAAAGGAAAGGTGGTTAAGTGATGCCAATAGAAAGAAAAAGGAAAGGTGGTTAAGTGATGCCAATAGAAAGAAAAAGGAAAGGTGGTTAAGTGATGCCAATAGACAGAAAAAGGAAAGGTGGCTGAGTGATGCCAATTGTAAGAAAAAGGAAAGGTGGTTAAGTGATGCCAATAGACAGAAAAAGGAAAGGTGATTAAGTGATGCCAATAGACAGAAAAAGGAAATGTGATTAAGTGATGCCAATAGACAGAAAAAGGAAAGGTGGCTGAGTGATGCCAATAGAAAGAAAAAGGAAAGGTGATTAAGTGATGCCAATAGACAGAAAAAGGAAAGGTGATTAAGTGGTGCCAATAGAAAGAAAAAGGAAAGGTGGTTAAGTGATGCCAATAGAAAGAAAAAGGAAAGGTGATTAAGTGATGCCAATAGACAGAAAAAGGAAAGGTGATTAAGTGATGCCAATAGACAGAAAAAGGAAAGGTGGCTGAGTGATGCCAATTGTAAGAAAAAGGAAAGGTGATTAAGTGATGCCAATTGTAAGAAAAAGGAAAGGAGATTAAGTGATGCCAATTGTAAGAAAAAGGAAAGGTGATTAAGTGATGCCAATAGAAAGAAAAAGGAAAGGTGGCGGATTGATGCCAATTGTAAGAAAAAGGAAGGGTGATGCCAATAGACAGAAAAAGAAAAGGTGGCTGAGTGATGCGAATTGAAAGAAAAAGGAAAGGTGGTTAAGTGATGCCAATAGAAAGAAAAAGGAAAGGTGGTTAAGTGATGCCAATAGAAAGAAAAAGGAAAGGTGGTTAAGTGATGCCAATAGAAAGAAAAAGGAAAGGTGTTAAGTGATGCCAATAGAAAGAAAAAGGAAAGGTGGTTAAGTGATGCCAATAGAAAGAGAAAGGAAAGGTGGTTAAGTGATGCCAATAGAAAGAAAAAGGAAAGGTGGCTGAGTGATGCCAATAGAAAGAAAAAGGAAAGGTGGCTGAGTGATGCCAATAGAAAGAAAAAGGAACAAACACAGTCATACCACGTGACATAGGGAATTGGAGGTAGTGTCCAGATATTGTACAGACGCATGATTTTTGGGGTAAAACGGTCAGCATTACGCCAGAGCTGCTTTACTTTCCCAGAAAAAAGACCCGGTAGCCATTGAAGGGTACATGTAGAGGTGAAGATGTAAGCCGTCGATTAGGATCGAACCTTTTGTCGTAGTTGTCTGGGTCACTAACCAGCGAGCTATCGCAGCTCTTGAGTGATACCAATGCTGGGTACATGATTAAGACACGATCACCACCAGACTGCTTCCTCCACAGTTCTTTAACTTTAAGTAACAGCAGAAAGAGTGGAAGAGATAGATCTCTGAGACGATGGATTAATTCAATAATAGACATCTCGAGCTGATGAATGCCATGCAGCTGACACTTTACAGAGCATTGGCCCAAACACTCCTTTTTTTCCTCGACGCTTGAAGGTAAGAAGGAACAGGAAAGTCAAACGAGTAAAGTGAAACTTTGGTGAAAGGTGACAATAGTTGTAAAGGAAAGTCAAAGTAAAGGTAAGTAAGTTCAAGTAAAGGTAAGTTCAAGTAAAAGTAAGTTCAAGTAAAGGTCAATTCAATTAAAGGTAAGTTCAAGTAAATTCAAGTAAAGGTAAGTTCAAGTAAAGGTAAGTTCAAGTAAATTCAAGTAAAGGTAAGTTCAAGTAAAGGTTAGTTCAAGTAAAGATAAGTTCAAGTAAAGGTAAGTTCAAGTAAATTCAAGTAAAGGTAAGTTCAAGTAAAGGTAAGTTCAAGTAAAGGTAAGTTTAAGTAAAGGTAAGTTCAAGTAAATTCAAGTAAAGGTAAGTTCAAGTAAATTCAAGTAAAGGTAAGTTCAAGTAAAGGTAAGTTCAAGTAAATTCAAGTAAAGGTAAGTTCAAGTAAATTCAAGTAAAGGTAAGTTCAAGTAAATTCAAGTAAAGGTAAGTTCAAGTAAATTCAAGTAAAGGTAAGTTCAAGTAAATTCAAGTAAAGGTAAGTTCAAGTAAATTCAAGTAAAGGTAAGTTCAAGTAAAGGCATGTTCAAGTAGTGGCAAGTTCAAGTAAAGGTAAATTCAAGTAAAGGTAAATTCGAGTAAAGGTAAATTCAAGTAAAGGTAAGGTCAAGTAAAGGTAAGTTCAAGTAAAGGTAAGTTCAAGTAAAGGTAAGCTCAAGTAAAGGTAAATTCAAGTAAAGGTAAGTTCAAGTAAAGGTAAGTTCAAGTAAAGGTAAACTCAAGTAAAGGTAAGGTCAAGTAAAGGTAAGTTCAAGTAAAGGTAAGTTCAAGTAAGTTCAAGTAAAGGTAAGATCAGGCAAACGTAAGTTCAAGTAAAGGTAAGTTCAAGTAAAGGTAAATTCAAGTAAAGGTAAGTTCAAGCAAAGGTAAGTTCAAGTAAAGGTAAGTTCAAGTAAAGGTAAGTTCAAGTAAAGGTAAGTTCAAGTAAAGTAGTGATGAGAGGTGGCCAACCACGAAAACCTACCTGGCACATCCTCATCAGCAAACCGGACGTTGAGGATGTAAATGCCTGGCTCATGGGGGCTGTAGTGGATGGTGTAAACTCTGTCCTCGACCTTGTAGAACTCCACGTCCGAGCGGTGCGGACCTTCTATGGAGATGCTCAAACCGCCGTAACCTGAGGAAGACACCACACGTCTAAGCGTCCACACGTCTAAGCGTCTACACGTCCACACGTCTAGACGTCCACACGTCTAAGCGTCAACACGTCCACGCGTCTAGACGTCCACACGTCTAAGCGTCTACACGTCCACACGTCTAGACGTCCACACGTCTAAGCATCAACACGTCCACACGTCTAAGCGTCAACACGTCCATACGTCTAAGCGTCAACACGTCCACATGTCTACACGTCCACACGTCTAAGCGTCAACACGTCCAAACGTCGAAACGTCTACACGTCCACACGTCTAAGCGTCCACACGTCTAAGCGTCTACACGTCCATACGTCTAAGCGTCCACACGTCTAAGCGTCAACACGTCCACACGTCTAAGCGTCCACACGTCCACACGTCTAAGCGTCCACACGTCTAAGCATCAACACGTCCACACGTCTAAGCGTCAACACGTACACACGTCTAAGCGTCCACACGTCCACACGTCTAAGCGTCCACACGTCCACACGTCTAAGCGTCCACACGTCCACACGTCTAAGCGTCAACACGTCCACACGTCTAAGCGTCCACACGTCTAAGCGTCCACACGTCCACACGTCTAAGCGTCCACACGCCTAAGCGTCAACACGTCTAAGCGTCAACACGTCCACACGTCTAAGCGTCAACACGTCCACACGTCTAAGCGTCAACACGTCCACACGTCTAAGCGTCCACACGTCTAAGCGTCCACACGTC
The DNA here is from genome assembly GCA_032433765.1 of Megaustenia siamemsis. NCBI lineage: Eukaryota > Metazoa > Mollusca > Gastropoda > Stylommatophora > Ariophantidae > Megaustenia > Megaustenia siamemsis. The sequence continues at coordinate 77,729,761 of JAVIAB010000117.1, read as the reverse complement.
CACACGTCTAAGCGTCCACACGCCTAAGCGTCAACACGTCTAAGCGTCAACACGTCCACACGTCTAAGCGTCAACACGTCCACACGTCTAAGCGTCCACACGTCCACACGTCTAAGCGTCCACACGTCTAAGCATCAACACGTCCACACGTCTAAGCGTCAACACGTACACACGTCTAAGCGTCAACACGTCCACACGTCTAAGCGTCCACACGTCCACATGTCTAAGCGTCCACACGTCCACACGTCTAAGCGTCAACACGTCCACACGTCTAAGCGTCAACACGTCCACACGTCTAAGCGTCCACACGTCCACACGTCTAAGCGTCCACACGCCTAAGCGTCAACACGTCTAAGCGTCAACACGTCCACACGTCTAAGCGTCAACACGTCCACACGTCTAAGCGTCCACACGTCCACACGTCTAAGCGTCCACACGTCCACACGTCTAAGCGTCAACACGTCCACACGTCTAAGCGTCCACACGTCTAAGCGTCAACACGTCCACACGTCTAAGCGTCTACAAGTCCACACGTCCACACGTCTAAGCGTCCACACGTCTAAGCGTCAACACGTCCACACGTCTAAGCGTCCACACGTCTAAGCGTCCACACGTCCACACGTCTAAGCGTCAACACGTCCACACGTCTAAGCGTCCACACGTCTAAGCGTCAACACGTCCACACGTCTAAGCGTCTACAAGTCCACACGTCCACACGTCTAAGCGTCCACACGTCTAAGCGTCAACACGTCCACACGTCTAAGCGTCCACACGTCTAAGCGTCCACACGTCAACACGTCTAAGCGTCACAAGAAAGATGACGAGCTCTAATGGCAGTATTTTGGGGGCGGGGCTGCAGATGGACCTATTTTGGTGTAAAAAAAAATAAAAATACAGCAATGTTGGTCGCCTACAAAGAACTGCGCTCTATCAGTCCATCTTTGAAAGCGACGTTCCTGCTACTGCGACGTTCCTGCCTACTGCGACGCTCCTGCCTACTGCGACGCTCCTGTCTACTTCGACGCTCCTGCCTACTGCGACGTTCCTGCCTACTTCGACGCTCCTGCCTACTGCAACGCTCCTGTCTACTGCGACGCTCCTGCCTACTGCGACGACATCCTCTTGTCTAATGATACACGTTGGCAGACTTCTGTTGATCCATCTAGGAAGGGAGGTCAAAAAGTAATGCACACCAATTTTTTTCTCAGCTAATAATAAAAATAGGAATATGAAATTTTGCACACTTAGAATATGACATGTTCCAATTATGTGCACCAAATTGCACAGCATTCTGATAAATATTACGCAATCTATGAACCGTTAAAATGGAGCTTGTCAACAATGTCCGTTACAAACAGGAAATTGTCATAGAATTTCTGGTTGCGGAAAAAGAAACTGTGGCAAACATTCATAAACGACTGTGTGCAGTGTACAAATGTTCTGCAGTCGATAGGAGCACAGTTAGTCGCTGGGTTCAGAGAATTAAAGCTGCAGAAAGTGTACGAGTGGAGCTGCATGATTTACCGCGTTCTGGACTTGTTGCCTCGGCTACCAGCACAGACATGTTAAACCGAGCTGATGCCATTATTCGTAAGGATAGGCGTATCACTAGTCAGCAATTGGCATTGCAGCTTACAGTCAGCAAGGAAGTGCAATCGCAATTTTTAAAACTCTCGGATATTCAAAGATTTGCGCTCGATGGGTTCCTCGGTGCCTAACAAATGATCACAGAGTTCAAAGGAAAAAACATTCTGTTCTGAATTGTTGGAGCGTTTCGGTGTTGAAGGAGAAATGTTTTTGTCAAAAATTGTTACCGGTGACGAAACGTGGGCACATTATTATGAGCCTGAAACAAAAATGCAGTCAATGGAATGGCATCATCCGCAGTCACCAAAAAGAAAAAAATTCAAAACATCTCCATCAGCCGGAAAGGTGATGACCACTGTCTTCTGGGACATTGATGGTGTGATTCTTGTTGATGTAATGACAAGAGGTGAGACAATCAACTCGACAGCTTACATCAATACACTGACAAAACTCAAAATCGGTTCCACAGAGTTCGGCCTAATAAGCCATCTACAGATTTGTTGCTTCAACATGACAATGCATGCCCTCACACAAGTCTGGTAACACGGGAAGCAATCAACAAATTTGGTTGGACTGTACTGCCCCATCCTCCTTACAGCCCTGATCTGGCTCCCTCAGATTTCCATCTGTTTGGACCACTCAAAAAATTCCTGCGTGGGACACACTTTGACAATGATGAGGATGTGATCCGTGCAGTTAAAAATGGCTACGCGAGCAAGACAAAACTTGGTACAAACGAGGCATTCATGACCTAGTTTCGCGTTGGCGTAAGGCAATACGCTTGGACGGAGATTATGTTGAAAAATAGGTAGTGTAAAGGGGATGTTCAGCTACAATCTGTGAAAATTTCACACATTTTGCCCGAATAGTTTCCGAGAAAAAAATTGGTGTGCATTACTTTTTGACCTCCCTACGTATTACCGTTCTAGGACGGAATCAAACCCATGTACTCAGGCTGAGCTGTGGACACAACAAGCTACGGTCACATGCTCCATCCAGCTATTCTTATCTTCTAGCGGTCATCAGCCCTGACCTCATGGTTATTACCACAAATTGTAGAACACATTCTTGCAGCCTGGACATTTCTGTTGAAGAAGACAAAATCTGCAATGTTGAAGACAAAATCTGCAATGTTGAAGACAAAATTTACAATGTTGAAGACAAAATCTGCAATGTTGAAGACAAAATCTGCAATGTTGAAGACAAAATTTACAATGTTGAAGACAAAATCTACAATGTTGAAGACAAAATTTACAATGTTGAAGACAAAATCTACAATGTTGAAGACAAAATCTGCAATGTTGAATACAAAATCTGCAATGTTGAAGACAAAATCTACAATGTTGAAGACAAAATCTGCAATGTTGAAGACAAAATCTACAATGTTGAAGACAAAATCTACAATGTTGAAGACAAAATCTACAATGTTGAAGACAAAATCTGGAATGTTGAAGACAAAATTTACAATGTTGAAGACAAAATCTGCAATGTTGAAGACAAAATCTACAATGTTGAAGACAAAATTTACAATGTTGAAGACAAAATCTACAATGTTGAAGACAAAATCTACAATGTTGAAGACAAAATTTACAATGTTGAAGACAAAATCTGCAATGTTGAAGACAAAATTTACAATGTTGAAGACAAAATCTGCAATGTTGAAGACAAAATCTGCAATGCTGAAGACAAAATTTACAATGTTGAAGACAAAATTTACAATGTTGAAGACAAAATCTGCAATGTTGAAGACAAAATCTACAAAGTTGAGTTGGATCTGCGACCATGCTCATTGATGATCCACACAACTCGCCCTTTTGTGCTGCGGATTAATATCTCCTTTAATCGTGACTACTTTTATCATTTAATTAGTCATATTTTGTCCTATAAATTAAAAGTCATAATTTATCCTTTAGTCAGTGAGTCAATCAGTCATAATGTCTCTTACGTAATCAATCAGTCATAATGTCTCTTACGTAATCAATCAGTCATAGTTTCTCCTATGATAAATCAGTCATAATTTCTCCTATGATAAATCAGTCATAATTTCTCATATGTTCAATCAGTCATGACTTCACCTATATAGTTTAGTTGATCATGATTTCTCCTAAATAATTTAGTTTATCGTAATTTTTCCTAAATAGGTCAACTAAATCATTTCTCCTATATAGTAAAATAAGTCATGATTTCTCCTATATAGTAAAACAAATCATGATTTCTCCTATATAGTAAAGTAAGTCATGATTTTTCCTATATAGTCTAACTAATCATTATTTCTCCTATATAAAAGTAAAAAAGTAAAGTACCCCCGTCACGCCAAGTGGCGTATAGGGAATATGATGTTAGTGACCCGCCACACCAAGTGGCGTATAGGGAATATGATGTTAGTGACCCGTCACGCCAAGTGGCGTATAGGGAATATGATGTTAGTGACCCGCCACACCAAGTGACGTATAGGGAATATGATGTTAGTGACCCGCCACACCAAGTGACGTATAGGGAATATGATGTTAGTGACCCGCCACACCAAGTGGCGTATAGGGAATATGGTGTTAGTGACCATACATTTTACAGACCTTCGGCACACGATTTCTGGGGTAATGTGGTCGGTATTACGCCGTGCCACCTTACTTTCCCAGAAAAAATCCGGTACCCATTATATGGCTGGATGAACCGGAAGCCATCGGTTGGGATCGAAACCTACCTCCTGTCCTTTGTAGTCCGGTTCACTAACCACTGAACTATCGCGGCTCCCATTTCTCCTATATGGTCTAACTAATCATGACAACAGACAACAGTCTACAGACAACAGACAACAGTCAACAATCTATAGACAACAGTCAACTGTGTATAGTCTACAGACAACAGTCTACAGTCTACAGACAACAGTCTACAGCCAACAGACAACAGACAACAGTCAACAGCTAACAGCTAACAGCAACAGACATCAGTCAACAGCCAACAGACAACAGTTTACAGACAACAGCCAACAGCCAACAGTCAACAGTCTACAGACAACAGTCTACAATCTACAGCCAACAAACAACAGTCAACAGTCTACAGCCAACAGACAACCGTCTACGCGATTGTCGACATTTGGGCATACTTCAACATGCAACATCACACTCCATTATCATCGTTAACATTGAGTGCCGTCTCCGCAACGAAGGTTGGCTACCATGGAACGCCATTCTACTCTGTCTCTTGCTTTGATGGTGCAGGTTGTCATAAGCTGACTTGTCCATCTTTTGATGTTACTCGTCCATGTTAGTCTTGGTCTGCCTCTGCCTCTTTTACCTTCAAAACTAAATCTTAGCCTATATAAGACCCTTCAAACATAGATCTTAGCCTATATCAGACCCTTCAAACATAGATCTTAGCCTATATCAGACCCTTCAAACATAGATCTTTGCTTATATTAAACGCTTCAAACATAGATCTTAGCCTATATCAGACCCTTCAAACATAGATCTTAGCCTATATCAAACCCTTCAAACATAGATCTTAGCCTATATCAGACCCTTCAAACATAGATCTTAGCCTATATCAGACCCTTCAAACATAGATCTTAGCCTATATCAAACCCTTCAAACATAGATCTTAGCCTATATCAAACCCTTCAAACATAGATCTTAGCCTATATCAGACCCTTCAAACATAGATCTTAGCCTATATCAGACCCTTCAAACATAGATCTTTGCTTATATTAAACGCTTCAAACATAGATCTTTGCTTATATCAAACCCTTCAAACATAGATCTTAGCCTATATCAGACCCTTCAAACATAGATCTTAGCCTATATCAGACCCTTCAAACATAGATCTTTGCTTATATTAAACCCTTCAAACATAGATCTTAGTGTTCCATTTTGTTTGAAGCTAGATTTGAATTTAGTTAATCAAATCTCGTGATATTGCTTTGATCAAATGTGAACTTGTACAGGTCAAGACGATAACACGCCAAGACAATAAAAGTGACAGAACACTACGCCTCTGACCTCCTTTGGACGTGTCCACTTTGATCTCGTTGCTGCTGTTGGCCAGTGCTTCGTTGACGGCTCCTTGGACGGAACATCCAGCGGCGTGTCCCAACTCTTTGTCGCCCACATTGATCTTGAAAGGGCTGTTCTTGATGTGCTTCTCCTGACTCATAACATTCACCTGGTACTCTCCCTTTTGTCGGGGAGTGAAGTAGGCAATACCTGCAACAGTGAGGGGGCTTCAATCAAACAATCCAGCACAGAGGGACTTCAATCAAACAATTCAACACAGAGGGACTTCAATCAAACAATCCAGCACAGAGGGACTTCAATCAAACAACCCAGCACAGAGGGACTTCAGTCAAACAATCCAGCACATAGGGACTTCAGTCAAACAATCCAACACAGAGGGACTTCAATCAAACAATCCAGCACAGAGGGACTTCAGTCAAACAATCCAGCACAGAGTGAGTTATAATCACACAATCATACACAGAATAGAAAAGAATAGTGAAATTCAATCAAATAATTCAGCATTAAACAGGTTGAGTATGTGAATTTCCATAAAATAATACAGAATATAAGTTTGAAAAGCGAAACATCAATAATTCAACACAGAATAGAAAGCACTAAACTAAAATCAGATCAGTCAGAATTCTGATAAGAATACAAGAAATAAACATCAATGAAATAATTCAATCAAATGGTAACAGCAGTGAAGTGCTGCTGTCTCTATAGCAAGTCAGGGACAGTCAAACTAGTTGATATCGTAGTTGACGAATATCTCATAAGAGAGTTACCAGGAGATTTGCTCCAGCAGTCTCGGCTAACTGGGAAGTTACCAGGAGATTTGCTCCAGCAGTCTCGGCTAACTGGGAAGTTACCAGTCACACTTTGGGATAGAGAGTAGGGCACTGTGAGTCAGGAACAAGATAAACTAAAACTAACTCCATCAGCGAGGTAATAAAAGGGTAAATTAACTCCATCAGCGAGTTAATAACAGGTAAACTAATTCCATCAGCGAGGTAATAAAAGGGTAAATTAACTCCATCAGCGAGGTAATAAAAGGGTAAATTAACTCCATCAGCGAGGTAATAAAGGGGTAAATTAACTCCATCAGCGAGTTAATAACAGGTAAACTAATTCCATCAGCGAGGTAATAAAGAGTAAATTAACTCCATCAGCGATGTAATAACAGGGTAAATTAACTCCATCAGCGAGTTAATAACAGGTAAACTAATTCCATCAGCGAGGTAATAAAAGGGTAAATTAACTCCATCAGCGAGTTAATAACAGGGGGAAACTAAACCTAAATTCCTTTACGTGTCAGTAACAGGGGGAAACTAAACATAAATTCCTTTACGTGTCAGTAACAGGGGAAACTAAACATAAATTCCTTTACGTGTCAGTAACAGGAGAAACTAAACCTAAATTCCTATACGTGTCAGTAACAGGAGAAACTAAACCTAAATTCCTATACGTGTCAGTAACAGGAGAAACTAAACCTAAATTCCTATACGTGTCAGTAACAGGAGAAACTAAACCTAAATTCCTATACGTGTCAGTAACAGGAGAAACTAAACCTAAATTCCTATACGTGTCAGTAACAGGAGAAACTAAACCTAAATTCCCCTGTGTATCAGTAACAGGAGAAACTAAACCTAAATTCCTTTACGTGTCAGTAACAGGAGAAACTAAACCTAAATTCCTTTACGTTTCAGTAACAGGAGAAACTAAACCTAAATTCCTTTACGTGTCAGTAACAGGAGAAACTAAACTTAATTCCTTTACGTGTCAGTAACAGGGGAAACTAAAAAACATAAACTCATCAGGGTTTCAGTAAAAAACTATAACTAAAGGATTAGTAATTCGTGTTGCAATGACTAAAGTGTATCGTAGTCTGTCATAAAGTTAGATGTAGCCATGTCGACGATGTATAAGTGTAGTCATGTCAGCAGTTTGTAAGTGTAGCCATGTCAACTATGCATTAATAGGAGTAGTGACATAGCTACATCTATAACAGCGTGAGGCCTCTATGTCAGGTACAAATAGCAACACCCCAGTTGTAGGTTACAGCTGGTCAGACAGAGGTCAAGACTAAATAACATACGTTTGGACATATGGAGTCTTCATCAGTAGAAACAGATATCAGGAAATGAGTACATGGGACTGCATCAGTCAAAAGTGTTGATGGTTGAAATATGTCATCGTCAACTACACGGGAGACAAGCAACGTATACACACTTCACACATCACATTCAATAGCCACACACTTCACACATCACATTCAATAGCCACACACTTCACACATCACATTCAATAGCCACACACTTCACACATCACATTCAATAGCCACACACTTCACACATCACATTCAATAGCCACACACTTCACACATCACATTCAATAGCCGCACACTTCACACATCACATTCAATAGCCGCACACTTCACACATCACATTCAATAGCCGCACACTTCTCACATCACATTCAATAGCCGCACACTTCACACATCACATTCAATAGCCGCACACTTCACACATCACATTCAATAGCCGCACACTTCACACATCACATTCAATAGCCGCACACTTCACACATCACATTCAATAGCCGCACACTTCACACATCACATTCAATAGCCGCACACTTCACACATCACATTCAATAGCCACACACTTCACACATCACATTCAATAGCCACACACTTCACACATCACATTCAATAGCCGCACACTTCACACATCACATTCAATAGCCGCACACTTCACACATCACATTCAATAGCCGCACACTTCACACATCACATTCAATAGCCGCACACTTCACACATCACATTCAATAGCCGCACACTTCACACATCACATTCAATAGCCGCACACGCACACACACAACACACACACCCCATTCAATAGCCACACACACACTCCATTCAATAGCCACACTCACACATAACACTCAATAGCCACACACACACCCCATTAAATAGCCACACACACACCCCATTCAATAGCCACACACACACACATAACATTCAATAGCCACACATACACACAACACATTCAATAGCCACACACATTACATAACATTCAATAGCCACACACATTACATAAAATTCAATAGCCACACATACACACATCACATTCAATAGTCACAAACATTACATAACATTCAATAGCCACACACATTACATAACATTCAATAGTCACACACATTACATAACATTCAATAGCCACACACATTACATAACATTCAATAGCCACACACATTACATAACATTCAATAGCCACACACATTACATAACATGCAATAGCCACACACATCACATCACATTCAAAAGCCACACACACACACACCACATTAAATAGTCACACACACACACCACATTAAATAGTCATACACACCACACATACAACCACACACTACATTCAATCAAAGGCGGACCTAGCTCTCCATTGTCCATCTTCTTCAAGATGATGGGCTCGATCTGCCCGCCGGGCGTCTTGAGGGTGCCCACCAGGTCCACAATGTCTGCCTCGATGATCTTCAGCGAGTACTCGGCGCTGTTGCCCACGGACAGCATGGACCGCTTCCGGCCCTCGCCTGTTGGTCGGGAAGAGAGTAGTAATTAGTCACGTGACGTGTCTCAGTCCAACAGAAAACATGGGATTATGGATTGGTAAAGGCATATATATATATATGTAGAGCTGCTGTCAAGCTGATGATAATAATGACAATTTTTTTTTTAATGGAAAAAGTGGGATGGTAACAGCTTTACGTCTGTGAGAAACAAAACAAAAGTAGAACGACGTTTCGGCCAAACAGGAACAACAAACAACAACACACAGCTATATAAGGATATACACAAAAATCTAACTACATAGCAATAATATGATGGACTCTCAAACAAGGGAAATAAGTCACTTCCCTGAGGTCCAGAGCTTGGTCAGGCAGAGAGTTTGGTCAGTCACAGAGCTTGGTCAGTCACAGAGCTTGGTCAGTTACAGAACTTAGTCAGTTACAGAGCTTGGTCAGTCACAGAGCTTGGTCAGTCACAGAGCTTGGCCAGTCACAGAGCTTGGTCAATCACAGAGCTTGGTCAATCACAGAGCTTGGTCAATCACAGAGCTTGGTCAGTCACAGAGCTTGGTCAGTCACAGAGCTTGGCCAGTCACAGAGCTTGGCCAGTCACAGAGCTTGGTCAGTCACAGAGCTTGGTCAGTCACAGAGCTTGGTCAGTCACAGAGCTTGGCCAGTCACAGAGCTTGGTCAGTCACAGAGCTTGGTCAGTCACAGAGCTTGGTCAATCACAGAGCTTGGCCAGTCACAGAGCTTGGTCAGTCACAGAGCTTGGTCAGTCACAGAGCTTGGTCAATCACAGAGCTTGGTCAGTCACAGAGCTTGGTCAGTCACAGAGCTTGGTCAGCCACAGAGCTTGGTCAATCACAGAGCTTGGTCAATCACAGAGCTTGGTCAGTCACAGAGCTTGGCCAGTCACAGAGCTTGGTCAGTCACAGAGCTTGGTCAGCCACAGAGCTTGGTCAGTCACAGAGCTTGGTCAGTCACAGAGCTTGGTCAGTCACAGAGCTTGGTCAGCCATAGAGCTTGGTCAGCCATAGAGCTTGGTCAATCACAGAGCTTGGTCAGTCACAGAGCTTGGTCAGCCATAGAGCTTGGTCGGGCAATGACTGGACTGAAATTGATATGTCCGGCCAACAGGGCGGGACCAAGGTGTGAAAAACAGTCAGAAGGAAAGAGTTCTATAAATATGTGGAGGTGGGTACAAGATCCTAGTCTTTACTATTACTGGAGGTGGGTACAAGATGCCAGCCTTGACTATTACTGGAGGTGGTACAAGATGCCAGCCTTTACTATTACTGGAGGTGGGTACAAGATGCCAGCCTTTACTATTACTGGAGGTGGGTACAAGATCCAAGCCTTTACTATTACTGGAGGTGGGTACATGATGCCAGCCTTTACTATTACTGGAGGTGGGTACAAGATGCCAGCCTTGACTGTTACTGGAGGTGGGTACAAGATGCCAGCCTTGACTATTACTGGCAACGTTTCTATGAGTCGATTCCCAATAAGTAAATACACACGTGGAAACATTGAACATATAAATCTGTGTATATCTGCGACTATGGGTGGGCACACCGAAACAAGATGTGTAGGAAACACATGCGTACATACCCGCATTTACACATGTCATCAAATATATACACATATATATGTACGAGTGTGGATGAGGGTAAGAAATATGTATGGGACTGGGGAGAAGGCTGAAGACATCATTGGAGCAGGGGAGAGAAAGGTATATGCTTAGAGTGCACGGCTGCTTGCTTTAACCTTAAAGTGGTATTTTTGTTCACATCATACAAATGTTGATACAATACCTCAACGACGATGCTCCTCCCACGTATTATTGAGATTGAGATAGGAGCGGTTACAAATTTGTGACAGTGTTAAAGATACGAATGTTATAGAATAGTTCATTGTTATGCTCTTGACATATGAGTCCAATGAGATTCACGAGAAGGCACATTCAAAAGTGGACAAGTGTAACCCTGACTGGTATGTACAATTAATTATACTTTAGTCACATATTGTACACTTGAATTAATGCAGTCGGCAACAACGAGATAGAACCCAACTGAGAGTATTACACGACAGGACCTTTTTTGGAATTCCCAGGGGAAGAGACAAAGAGGAAGACAAAAATATTCTTGGAGAAGACAGATGGAAGCAGAGATGAAGATGATGATGAAGACATGGAATGATATTAATAGAATGGCGCTAAACCGAACGGTTTGGACAATTTTTGTTGAAGACCTATGCTCCACAGTCAGCTGAAGTGTTTGTTGAAGACATAAACTCCACAGAGAGTTGAAAGTGCTTGTTGAAGACCTAAGCTCCACGTGGAGCTGAAAGTGTTTGTTGATGACATATATTCCGCATGGATCTGACAGTTTTTGATGAAGAATTAAGCTCCAAATGGAGCTGAAAGTGTTTGTTGAAGACTTGTGCTCAACATGGAGCTGAACGTTTTGTTGAAAACGTATGCTCCATATGGAGCTGAAAGTTTTTATTGAAGACGTATGCTCCCACAGGGAGCTGAAAGTGTTTGCTGAAGACCTATACTCCACAGAGAGCTGACAGTTTTTTGTTGAAGACCTTTACTCCACAGGGAACTGAAAGTGTTTATGGAAGACCTATACTCCACAGAGAACTGAAAGTGTTTATGGAAGACCTATACTCCACAGAGAACTGAAAGTGTTTATGAAGACCTATACTTCACAGAGAACTGAAAGTGTTTATGGAAGACCTATACTCCACAGAGAACTGAAAGTGTTTATGGAAGACCTATACTCCACTGAGAACAGAAAGTGTTTATGGAAGACCTATACTCCACAGAGAACTGAAAGTGTTTATGGAAGACCTATACTCCAAAGAGAACAGAAAGTGTTCATGGAAGACCTATACTCCACAGAGAGCTGAAAGTGTTTATGGAAGACCTATACTCCACAGAGAACTGAAAGTGTTTATGGAAGACCTATACTCCACAGAGAACAGAAAGTGTTCATGGAAGACCTATACTCCACAGAGAACAGAAAGTGTTCATGGAAGACCTATACTCCACAGAGAGCTGAAAGTGTTTATGGAAGACCTATACTCCACAGAGAACTGAAAGTGTTTATGGAAGACCTATACTCCACAGAGAACTGAAAGTGTTTATGGAAGACCTATACTCCACAGAGAACAGAAGTGTTCATGGAAGACCTATACTCCACAGAGAACTGAAAGTGTTTATGGAAGACCTATACTCCACAGAGAGCTGAAAGTGTTTATGGAAGACCTATACTCCACAGAGAACTGAAAGTGTTTATGGAAGACCTATACTCCACAGAGAGCTGAAAGTGTTTATGGAAGACCTATACTCCACAGAGAACTGAAAGTGTTTATGGAAGACCTATACTCCACAGAGAACTGAAAGTGTTTATGGAAGACCTATACTCCACAGAGAACAGAAAGTGTTCATGGAAGACCTATACTCCACAGAGACAGAAAGTGTTTATGGAAGACCTATACTCCACAGAGAACAGAAAGTGTTTATGGAAGACCTATACTCCACAGAGAACTGAAAGTGTTTATGGAAGACCTATACTCCACAGAGAACTGAAAGTGTTTATGGAAGACCTATACTCCACAGAGAACTGAAAGTGTTCATGGAAGACCTATACTCCACAGAGAACTGAAAGTGTTCATGGAAGACCTATACTCCACAGAGAACTGAAAGTGTTCATGGAAGACCTATACTCCACAGAGAACAGAAAGTGTTCATGGAAGACCTATACTCCACAGAGAACTGAAAGTGTTTATGGAAGACCTATACTCCACAGAGAACTGAAAGTGTTTATGGAAGACCTATACTCCACAGACATTGTTGCTGTGATGGATGAGTGCCAGACGTTCAAGAAATTAATATTGCTCGTTTCACACGGCGGCTTGCTGCTGTCGTTCCGCATTATGCTTGGCTGACAATGATGAACAAGTCCTGCTGGGTGCCGAGTCAGAAATGACGATCTCCTATCGTCTCTCCAGGAAGATGCTGCCCCCATCGCACAACCAATAAGTCGTGGTCGAATGACGTCAGATCATACCCGCAGGAATTGCATTCAGTATGTCGTCAAGCCAGAAACCTAACCATCACGCTACCCACGTTCTACGAGATGATAATGAGGGCCATAGCAATAAAAATGAGAGAGAGAGGATGAGAACGATGAAAGTAGAAATGAGATGTAAGGGGAGGTAATCTCGTTGAAATGTCAACAAATGACGAACAAAGGAAGCAAACCTGATATTTTGGAGATGAAAGGCGATCCCTTGATGGGCTTGCCGTGGTACTTGATGTTGATATTGTAGGCCCCGGGCGTCATGGGCATGTAGCTGAAGTTGGCAGATCCGTCAGGGTTGTCGGCCCTCTTGAGGTCCACTTTTGCGGGGCCATCGATTTTAACTTCAATTTCCTCTGGATGATAATAATGATAATGATGATGGTAATTATGATGATGGGAATTAGGATGATGGTAATTATGATGATGGGAATTAGGATGATGGTAATTATGATGATGGGAATCAGAATACTAAATCCAAACGATCTCGGAGAGTGCCCGATCCGACCATTCTGAGAATTAACAATAACAAATGAATAATAATAACAATAACAACAACAAAATTATCAATAATAATAACAATAACAATAACAATAATAACAACAATAATAATAACAATAAATCTGTATTGTTTCTATTCTACAGCTTGTGCTGTGTACCGTCACAGAGGGAGGGGATGTCTCTAACTAACGCCATCTGTTGTCATGTCTCCATCTGTTTCCATGTCTCCATATGTTGTCATGTCTACATATGTTGTCATGTCTCCATCTGTTTCCATGTCTCCATATGTTGTTATATCGTCAGCTGTTGTCATGTCTCCATATGTTGTCATGTCTCCATCTGTAGTCATGTCTCCAGCTGTTGTCATGTCTCCATATGTTGTCATGTCTCCATCTGTTTCCATGTCTCCATATGTTGTTATATCGTCAGCTGTTGTCATGTCTCCATATGTTGTCATGTCTCCATCTGTTTCCATGTCTCCATATGTTGTTATATCGTCAGCTGTTGTCATGTCTCCATCTGTTGTCATGTCTCCATCTGTTGTCATGTCTCCATCTGTTTCCATGTCTCCATCTGTTGTCATGTCTCCATCTGTTGTCATGTCTCCATCTGTTGTCATGTCTCCATCTGTTTCCATGTCTCCATCTGTTGTCATGTCTCCATCTGTTGTCATGTCTCCATCTGTTGTCATGTCTCCATCTGTTGTCATGTCTCCATCTGTTGTCATGTCCTCCATCTGTTTCCATGTCTCCATCTGTTGTCATGTCTCCATCTGTTGTCATGTCTCCATCTGTTGTCATGTCTCCATCTGTTTCCATGTCTCCATCTGTTGTCATGTCTCCATCTGTTGTCATGTCTCCATCTGTTGTCATGTCTCCAGCTGTTGTCATGTCTCCATCTGTTTCCATGTCTCCATCTGTTGTCATGTCTCCATCTGTTGTCATGTCTCCATCTGTTGTCATGTCTCCAGCTGTTGTCATGTCGAATGTACTTCATTTTCTCATTGATTCCATCTCTTTCTTGGATTCCCTTTTGTTCTTTGTATCCCGATGCTGTCATCTGATCTCTCGAGCTGCACGTTGCTTGTGTCTCATTCTGGTCAGACGTCCACAAACATGTTGTTTGTTGATCAATATAGTCAATAGTTGGTGTTACATCCAACATTTGTGTCTTTCTTGTTCAATATAGTCAATAGTTGGTGTTACATCCAACATTTGTGTCTTTCTTGTTCAATATAGTCAATGGCTGATGTTACATCCAAGATTTGTGTCTTTGTCTGATATCTTTCTAGGCTTGTCCATGTCCATTAATAATGCAAATAAATACAAATTAATAATCAAGGATACTAAAGACCATACAGAGACCATTCTTGCTCATATTCTCCGTCAGCACTTATTTGCTGTCCCCAGGAAAGAGCTACTTTGTGCTTTTGGTGACAATCTAGAAGTCGTCTTGTTCTCTGGATATCCGAGGATGACACTTTACACTAAGTTTGATGCAGACATTTTGTGATGACACTTGACACTAAGTTTGATGCAGACATTTTGTGATGACACTTGACACTAAGTTTGATGCAGACATTTTGTGATGACACTTGACACTAAGTTTGATGCAGACATTTTGTGATGACACTTTACACTAAGTTTGATGCAGACATTTTGTGATGACACTTTACACTAAGTTTGATGCAGACATTTTGTGATGTCACTTTACACTAAGTTTGATGCAGACATTTCATGATGACACTTTACACTAAGTTTGATGCAGACATTTTGTGATGACACTTTACACTAAGTTTGATGCAGACATTTTGTGATGACACTTTACACTAAGTTTGATGCAGACATTTTGTGATGACACTTGACACTAAGTTTGATGCAGACATTTTGTGATGACACTTGACACTAAGTTTAATGCAGACATTTTGTGATGACACTTTACACTAAGTTTGATGCAGACATTTTGTGATGACACTTTACACTAAGTTTAATGCAGACTTTTTGTGATGACACTTTACACTAAGTTTGATGCAGACATTTTGTGATGACACTTTACACTAAGTTTGATGCAGACATTTTGTGATGACACTTTACACTAAGTTTGATGCAGACATTTTGTGATGACACTTTACACTAAGTTTAATGCAGACTTTTTGTGCTGACACTTGACACTAAGTTTGATGCAGACTTTTTGTGATGATACTTTACACTAAGTTTGATGCAGACATTTTGTGATGACACTTTACACTAAGTTTGATGCAGACATTTTGTGATGACACTTTACACTAAGTTTAATGCAGACTTTTTGTGATGACACTTTACACTAAGTTTAATGCAGACATTTTGTGATAACACTTTACACTAAGTTTAATGCAGACTATTTGTGATGACACTTTACACTAAGTTTGATGCAGACTTTTCTGTCAAAGACTCACAGACCGGAAGTCAGCGAAAATAGAACAGAGGCATATGTTTGGACGAGCTTCCGGTGGTAGCCATCATCCTCTAACTCTGGTTCACGACGTTGTTTTGAACACACCAACTTTAGCATCACAATAATGCTCAAATTAAATAATAATAATAATTCATGCATATATCATCTGATGTTCGTTATTGGCCACACCTCATTGTCCCTCCCAACACACATCCTCAACATTGTCTGTTCTCTACATCACCATCACATATCACCATCACACATCACCATCCCACATCTATTCCACACTTACTGTGTGTTTCCTTTTGGCCATACTGTAACATTCTCATGTTTCTTACACAGACACACACGTACACACGAAAACGCATACATGTACACAAACACATATCAATTTTCATACCTCAGACCTGCTGGCTGTCCCCTTCTTGGCCACCACTGTAAAGCTCTCATCGCCCCCCCCACACACACACAATGATACCCCACTCACTGGCTGTCCCCTTCTTGGCCACCACTGTAAAGCTCTCATCGCCCCTCCCCTCCCACACAATGATACCCCACTCACTGGCTGTCCCCTTCTTGGCCACCACTGTAAAGCTCTCATCGCCCCCCCCACACACACACAATGATACCCCACTCACTGGCTGTCCCCTTCTTGGCCACCACTGTAAAGCTCTCATCGCCCCTCCCCTCCCACACAATGATGCCCCACTCACTGGCTGTCCCCTTCTTGGCCACCACTGTAAAGCTCTCATCGCCCCCCACACACACACACACAATGATACCCCACTCACTGGCTGTCCCCTTCTTGGCCACCACTGTAAAGCTCTCATCGCCCCCCTCCCACACACACACAATGAGACCCCACTCACTGGCTGTCCCCTTCTTGGCCACCACTGTAAAGCTCTCATCGCCCCCCCTCCCACACACACACAATGAGACCCCACTCACTGGCTGTCCCCTTCTTGGCCACCACTGTAAAGCTCTCATCGCCCCTCCCCTCCCACACAATGATACCCCACTCACTGGCTGTCCCCTTCTTGGCCACCACTGTAAAGCTCTCATCGCCCTCCCCTCCCACACAATAATACCCCACTCACTGGCTGTCCCCTTCTTGGCCACCACTGTAAAGCTCTCATCGCCCCCCCTCTCACACACACACAATGAGGCCCCACTCACTGGCTGTCCCCTTCTTGGCCACCACTGTAAAGCTCTCATCGCCCCTCCCCTCCCACACAATGATACCCCACTCACTGGCAGTCCCCTTCTTGGCCACCACTGTAAAGCTCTCATCGCCCCCCCTCCCACACACACACAATGAGACCTCACTCACTGGCTGTCCCCTTCTTGGCCACCACTGTAAAGCTCTCATCGCCCCCCCTCCCACACACACACAATAATACCCCACTCACTGGCTGTCCCCTTCTTGGCCACCACTGTAAAGCTCTCATCGCCCCCCCCTCCCACACACACAATGAGACCCCACTCACTGGCTGTCCCCTTCTTGGCCACCACTGTAAAGCTCTCATCGCCCCCCCCTCACACACACACAATGAGACCCCACTCACTGGCTGTCCCCTTCTTGGCCACCACTGTAAAGCTCTCATCGCCCCCCCTCCCACACACACACAATGAGACCCCACTCACTGGCTGTCCCCTTCTTGGCCACCACTGTAAAGCTCTCATCGCCCCTCCCCTCCCACACAATGAGACCCCACTCACTGGCTGTCCCCTTCTTGGCCACCACTGTAAAGCTCTCATCGCCCCTCCCCTCCCACACAATGAGACCCCACTCACTGGCTGTCCCCTTCTTGGCCACCACTGTAAAGCTCTCATCGCCCCCCTCCCACACACACACAATGAGACCCCACTCACTGGCTGTCCCCTTCTTGGCCACCACTGTAAAGCTCTCATCGCCCCCCCCTCCCACACACACACAATGAGACCCCACTCACTGCTGTCCCCTTCTTGGCCACCACTGTAAAGCTCTCATCGCCCCCACTCCCACACACACACACAATGATACCCCACTCACTGGCTGTCCCCTTCTTGGCCACCACTGTAAAGCTCTCATCGCCCCTCCCCTCCCACACAATGAGACCCCACTCACTGGCTGTCCCCTTCTTGGCCACCACTGTAAAGCTCTCATCGCCCCCCACACACACACAATGAGACCCCACTCACTGGCTGTCCCCTTCTTGGCCACCACTGAAAAGCTCTCATCGCCCCCCACACACACACAATGAGACCCCACTCACTGGCTGTCCCCTTCTTGCCACCACTGTAAAGCTCTCATCGCCCCCCCCCTCCCACACACACACACAATGAGACCCCACTCACTGGCTGTCCCCTTCTTGGCCACCACTGTAAAGCTCTCATCGCCCCCCCTCCCACACACACACAATGAGACCCCACTCACTGGCTGTCCCCTTCTTGGCCACCACTGTAAAGCTCTCATCGCCCCCCCCTCCCACACACACACACAATGATACCCCACTCACTGGCTGTCCCCTTCTTGGCCACCACTGTAAAGCTCTCATCGCCCCTCCCCTCCCACACACACACACAATGATACCCCACTCACTGGCTGTCCCCTTCTTGGCCACCACTGTAAAGCTCTCATCGCCCCTCCCCTCCCACACAATGAGACCCCACTCACTGGCTGTCCCCTTCTTGGCCACCACTGTAAAGCTCTCATCGCCCCCCTCCCACACACACACAATGAGACCCCACTCACTGGCTGTCCCCTTCTTGGCCACCACTGTAAAGCTCTCATCGCCCCTCCCCTCCCACACAATGAGACCCCACTCACTGGCTGTCCCCTTCTTGGCCACCACTGTAAAGCTCTCATCGCCCCCCACACACACACAATGAGACCCCACTCACTGGCTGTCCCCTTCTTGGCCACCACTGTAAAGCTCTCATCGCACCCCCACACACACAATGAGACCCCACTCACTGCTGTCCCCTTCTTGGCCACCACTGTAAAGCTCTCATCGCCCCCCCACACACACACAATGAGACCCCACTCACTGGCTGTCCCCTTCTTGGCCACCACTGTAAAGCTCTCATCGCCCCTCCCCTCCCACACAATGAGACCCCACTCACTGGCTGTCCCCTTCTTGGCCACCACTGTAAAGCTCTCATCGCCCCTCCCCTCCCACACAATGAGACCCCACTCACTGGCTGTCCCCTTCTTGGCCACCACTGTAAAGCTCTCATCGCCCCTCCCCTCCCACACAATGAGACCCCACTCACTGGCTGTCCCCTTCTTGGCCACCACTGTAAAGCTCTCATCGCCCCCCACACACACACAATGATACCCCACTCACTGGCTGTCCCCTTCTTGGCCACCACTGTAAAGCTCTCATCGCCCCCCCCCCCACACACACACACACAATGATACCCCACTCACTGGCTGTCCCCTTCTTGGCCACCACTGTAAAGCTCTCATCGCCCCCCCCCACACACACAATGATACCCCACTCACTGGCTGTCCCCTTCTTGGCCACCACTGTAAAGCTCTCATCGCCCCCCCCACACACACACACAATGATACCCCACTCACTGGCTGTCCCCTTCTTGGCCACCACTGTAAAGCTCTCATCGCCCCCCCCCCCCCACACACACAATGATACCCCACTCACTGGCTGTCCCCTTCTTGGCCACCACTGTAAAGCTCTCATTGTCCCCGCTGAGGCCCCCAACCAGCCCGGCCCCGAATGCAGTGATGAAGCTGTTGTCGATCTTGTCCACAACACAGGAGAATGGTGAGCCTGGAGACGAGAAATGGGATCACAATCATTCAACACAAGAAAACATAAATACAATCATTCAACACAAGAAACATAATACAATCATTCAACACAAGGAAACATAAATACAATCATTCAACACAAGAAACATAAATACAATCATTCAACACAAGTAAACATAAATACAATCATTAAACACAAGAAAACATAAATACAATCATTAAACACAAGAAAACATAAATACAATCATTAAACACAAGGAAACATAAATACAATCATTAAACTCAAGAAAACATAAATACAATCATTAAACACAAGGAAACATAATACAATCATTCAACACAAGGAAACATAAATACAATTATTAAACACAAGAAAACATAAATACAATCATTAAACACAAGAAACATAAATACAATCATTAAACACAAGAAAACATAAATACAATCATTAACACAAGGAAACATAAATACAATCATTTAACACAAGAAAACATAAATATAATCATTAAACACAAGGAAACATAAATTCAATCATTAAACACAAGAAAGCATAACAAATACAATCATTAAACACAAGAAAACATAAATACAATCATTAAACACAAGGAAACATAAATACAATCATTAAACACAAGGAAACATAAATACAATCATTAAACACAAGAAAACATAAATACAATCATTCAACACAAGGAAACATAAATACAATTATTAAACACAAGAAAACATAAATACAATCATTAAACACAAGGAAACATAAATACAATCATTAAACACAAGAAAACATAAATACAATCATTAAACACAAGGAAACATAAATACAATCATTTAACACAAAAACATAACAAATACAATCATTAAACACAAGGAAACATAATTCAATCATTAAACACAAGAAAACATAACAAATACAATCATTAAACACAAGGAAACATAAATACAATCATTAAACACAAGGAAACATAAATACAATCATTGAACACAAGGAAACATAAATACAATCATTAAACACAAGAAACATAAATACAATCATTAAACACAAGGAAACATAAATACAATCATTAAACACAAGAAAACATAAATACAATCATTAAACACAAGGAAACATAAATACAATCATTTAACACAAGAAAACATAAATACAATCATTAAACACAAGGAAACATAAATTCAATCATTAAACACAAGAAAACATAACAAATACAATCATTAAACACAAGGAAACATAAATACAATCATTAAACACAAGAAAATTAAAAACAAAATATTGACTTTAATAGAAAAGGTGTAAAAAACAATGTTAGGAAAAAAACACAAGATCTGTGGTGGACAGGAAAGTCAATGGAATCAAAGAATGAGATGAGACACTTGAGTTTGGGGAAAGAATAAACTAAAAGTCGGGAGTTGATGTAGAGAAAGTGTGGCGCTGGTGTGTGTGTGTGAATGTGTATGAGTGTGTGTGTGTGTACGCGTCTGTGTGTGAGTGTGTGTGCGTACGTGTGTGTGCGTGTGTGTGTGCGTGTGTGTGCGTGTGTGCGTGTGTGTGTGCGTGTGTGTGCGTGTGTGTGTGTGCGTGTGTGCGTGTGTGTGTGTGCGTGTGTGTGTGCGTGTGTGTGCGTGTGTGTATGCGTGTGTGTGTGCGTGTGTGTGTGTGCGTGTGTGTGCGTGTGTGCGCGCGTGTGTGTGTGTGTGTGTCTGTGCATGTGAACGTGTGTGTGTGTGTGAGTGTGTGTGCGTGTGTGTGTGAGTGAGTGTGTGTGTGAGAGTGTGTGCGTGTGTGCGCGCGTGTGTGTGTGCGCGTGTGTGTGTGTGCGTGTGTGCGTGTGTGTGTGAGTGTGTGTGTGCGTCTGTGTGTGAGTGTGTGTGTGCGTGTGTGAGTATGTGTATGTGTGTGTGTGCGCGTGTGCGTGTGTGTGTATGTGTGTGTGTGAGCGTGTGCGTGTGTGTGTGAAGACGATGATGCTCACCGGAAGTTCCATCACTTCTTCTATGACGTCATACTGAATGATGACGCAATGCTAATGTTTTTTTCCTCTAATTTTGTACTTTGTTATTTATTTTTTTTAATGTTTCATATTTTGCTGAAGCGTTGTAGTTTATCTCGTCTCTGTACAGGTTTAACTTCTGAACATCGTTTATGTGTTTATTTTCCGTGTTTTCTTCAGCCCTACTCGCGGTCCAGCATGTTACACTTGTGTCTCTCTCCAGTTGACGACATCAACACTACGAGGAGAGTTATAGCTTGTCTTGTCCAACTAATTGACATTCCCCACCTAATGTAGAACCAAACTGACAGCTGTCGGTGATGGAAGCATTTCTCAATGTTTGAAGAAATCAGGAGAAAGACAGACCGTCGTGTTTGTGGAGCTAGCACAACTTTGCTGTCAAATCAAGCAAGTCTACCCGCGAGATGTCCACGCCGCTAGCGGCCACTGTTGAGTAAAGAAAACCCGTAGAAGAGTGTCAACACGAGTAGCTGCACGTAGGCCTGCTGGTGACGTAGCACAAGTGTAGCCCGATGTAGGTTGTAGCTCATGGCACACCACCAACCGTTATATCAAACTGATCAAAAGCTGAGCTATTGCAACATAGGGGGGGGGGGAGCTGAACACAGGAGGTTGCCAAATGGAGAGTTTCATCGTTTGAGATGCAAGGCTGCGGAGGAAATGATCAAACAATCCGACAGACAACAAGAAATAAGATAAACAAGAGAAACTAGTGGTGCACTAGTGAAAGAGGGTCGACACATCTTGGAGGCAGGAAATGACATCAGAGAGAACAATAATGGAGGGCATATTTCTGAGATACGGAGAGCGTTGAGATCACGCTATGAAGACTTTCCTACAGACAACACTCTCACAAGCAGACAGAAGTCACCGAGACACGCATTACACACTCGGGCAGACATCACTTACTGGGACAGACAACACTCACTTAAACACACACCACTCACTGAGACAGACAACACTCAGTGAGACAGACAACACTCGTTGAAACACACAACACTCGCTGAGACAGACAACACTCACTGAGACAGACAACACTCACTGAGACAGACAACGCTCGCTGAGACAGACAACACTCACTGAGACAGACAACACTCATTGAGACAGACAACACTCATTGAGACAGACAACACTCACTGAGACAGACAACACTCACTGAGACAGACAACACATATTGAGACAGACAACACTCGCTGAGACAGACAACACTCATTGAGACAGACAACACTCACTGAGAAAGACAATACTCACTGAGGCAGACAACACTCACTGAGACATACAAAACTCAGTGAGGCAGACAAAACTCAGTGAGACAGACAACACTCACTGAGACAGACAACACTCACCGAGACAGACAAAACTCAGTGAGACAGACAAAACTCAGTGAGACAGACAACACTCACTGAGACAGACAAAACAGCTAAACAAACAGAAACATAACGACTTATTGTTAAAATAGCGACGTTTTGTACTAAACATGCCACCTGATGATAGTGCATATACATGTATACCTTCTCTTACCGTCCGACCTGGTCCCCAATATCCCCAACCCTCGTAATCTCACAGCAAAGCTTGTATCGCCCTAGTCCCGTTACTTTGCTGGCTCCAGATCACTCCACATTTAGCTGGACGCTATCTCTTCCCCTATTGAACAGAACTGATGCGTCTTTAACCGAGCCGATGACGAGTTCTAGTTAGATACGTCACTCGGACAAGTTTGATTCTTTCATCTGGACCTCAGTTTCAAAATAATCAGAGCAAACACCAATTATCCTCAACACGTGTCACAAAATATAGTTTCTATAGCTCGATGTTTATTCACACTAGAGTTGTGTCCCCTCAGCTGCTACAGTCTACACGTACCACGCCTGACTCAGCGGAACCTCAGAACTCCGCCCTCGTCAGTCATCATGTCAAGCTCACATACAACTCTCTCTTGACGCCCTCAAATGCCTCACAATAAGTGCCACGCAACAAGTACCTCCCAACAAGTGCCTCACAACAAGTGCCCCCTAATAAGTGCCTCCAAGTAAATGTGAGATTGGGTTATTTGCGGGTCATCATCATTGCACTCCGAACATGTCCATAGGTGCTCAGATCCCCTCCTCAGCAATTCCCTCAGTGTCCAGCGACTGACGACTCCAGTTCTATGTTGGTTGATAAGTCTTCTTACACGGCCACTAAGTTTCTCATTTCTGGCTGTGCCCATCTTAACACCCATTTCCATCATCCAAAGAAGTGACGTGGATATGTGTTTGTCGAAGTCATGTGCTCTTCCCGCATCTCGGAGGGCATTGATGATGTCCGCCCGATCCATTGGTTGCCCGTCCTCAACGACAGCGCAGCTAGCCAACCTGTCCGCTCTCTCATTTCCCCGTACTCCCGCATGTCCAGGGACATAGACAAAGGTGACCTTACGTATTTTGGATTTCTGCAACTACTCTACCCATTGCATGCGTACAGAGCCCGCCTCCACTTTTTTTTATCATGCTCATCGAATCACTCAGTATACATGCGTGGATGTAGTCTTGTGACTCTAACCATTTGAATGCCTTGGTTACTGCCATCGCCTCCCTTGTCATGCTACTCGTGGTCAAGACGTATGCACCACTGTCTTCTTTGACTATTCTGCCTGCCAAGCGTGCTGTAAATGCCCATGCACTTCTTTGGTGTCGTCTTACAGATCCGTCTGTATAGATGACTGCATCTTTCTCATCGGTGTTATCGCAGATGAGACCGTTGACCTCAGCATTAACCACGACCGGGTTCTGTTCCCTACTTTTCCTGTCGAGTGTGACAATACACGAGAAAGTCCCCTTGAATGACGTAGGCACCGGTATCCACTCCTCACCAACGCTGATATTGGTAAGCCCACAGACCTGTTTGATGACATCTTCTGCTCGGCCCACCCATGATTTGCCTCTTTTTAGCCTGGCACCTTTCACTGTGTTGAGCACGTGGTGCAATGGATGCTCTGTATCTGTACTAATCTTCAGGTATGCTCATGATCTCCAAATCTTGATTCTGTCATCCATGGTTGGAAAGTCAAGAAGATACATCATTGCTACACAGGGAGTGTCCCTCGTACATCCAGGGATAATGCGCATGGCTTCATTTTGTATTTTCTCTAGCCTATCAATTTGAGTCGTACTGACAGTAAGAATGGCCAGGGCATACTCGATTGGTGCGAGGACTAATCCCTGGAACAGAAGAGTAAGTAGCCTCTGCTCGATGTTGGCAGCTGCCATGACCTTCAAGGCGGCTAATCCTTTGCAGGATTTTGTTATCACATGGTCGACGTGGTCCCGAAAACACAGGCTGCGATCAAACTTAACTCCGAGGTATGTCATCAACTTGTCCCTGGTCACCTCATCAGCTCCCATTCGTACTACCGGTGTGGTCGTATTAACGATATGATTGTTAAGGGAGAACCATGAAACTGATGCTTTATTAGGATTAACCAAGGCACCTGAAACCCCACACCAAGAAGAAATGCGATCGAGTTCGTCTTGCATTGTGGAGGCGATTCCCCGTCTGTCTCTTCCCTGTCGATATACCAAAATATCATCAGCAAAAGTCATAGTTCTTCCCCTCCCATCCAGCTATTGTTCCGTGATCGTTATTGTGTACACGTTAAATAGAACTGGTTACAATGGTGAGCCTTGTGGCGACCCTGGGCAAATGGATGTTGGCTCGGAAGACTAACTTCCACATCTGAGTATCACCTTCCTCTGAAAAAGGTGCCGCGGCGATCCATTTAATGAGGAAGGGTGCACCGCCAGTTTGAGGAGCATATGCATGAGATATTCAAATGGTACCCTGTTGTATGCATCCTCCAGATCTATAGCAGCAGCACATGTCTCCTGTCGTCTGTGGAAGCCTTCGAAGACGTCATAGGCAAATACTGCCGCATTGAGCCATGTCTCTTTGTTATATCTATAACCTCCGAGTGTGGGTGGGAATACACGTTTCTGTTCAAGGTGACAGGTGAGGACACGGGCAAGTATTTTCTCCAGCAGCTTGCCCGCTGTGTTCTGCATTGTGATGATTCTGTAGGCACTGATCTGAGAATGGTCCTTTTTTGGCTTCGGTAGCGGTAGTAAGTAGCTGTGTATCCACTCCCCCTTAATCTGGCCACTCCGAATGCTGGCATTAAACTCATTGGCCAGTTTTGTCAAGTCGTCGTCAGCTAAATCGCCTATGTCGTCGTACCGAACACCATCTGGACCAGGAGCAGTGTTGTGTGAATGGTATCGGTTGTGATTGTGAGATCTTCTTTCAGCACTACATCCTTACACGATTTTGACAGCGATCCCCGTATCCTCATTCTTACAGCCTCATTTCTTTGGTCCGTCTGCTCAATGTAGCGAGCAAGCAGGGCCTTCCCTTTGCTCTCATCAGATTTGTGCCATATCCGGCCTGTGCTCTGAAAGTCTGGTATGCCTCTGTGTCGTGTTGTGCCATTCATGCTCTGATGAAGGCGCCAGAATGTGGCGAGCGATTTTTCTGAGCACACTTTTTTACAGAA
Organism: Megaustenia siamemsis; assembly: GCA_032433765.1. Classification (NCBI taxonomy): domain Eukaryota; kingdom Metazoa; phylum Mollusca; class Gastropoda; order Stylommatophora; family Ariophantidae; genus Megaustenia; species Megaustenia siamemsis. The sequence goes on along the minus strand of JAVIAB010000117.1, from coordinate 77,703,302 downwards.
GTTATCCCACTTGGCATCCTTAGCCTGCTTAGCACATAGTTTAAAGTGCATCATTTTTTGGTCGACCTCTACTTTCAGACGCTTCAAGAGTTCAGGTTGTGTTCTACCATACCTTCTGGCTTTCTGCCATGTCTTGACCGTTTGTCTCTTGCTCCGCCAAGCTTCCTCGACTTCTACATTCCACCAGGGTGGCTGCGTTCATCTCTCCTGCCTCCTACGAGGGGCGCTCTGTTTCCTATGTCTGATTTTGCTAATGACGTCCTGGTCTGTTTTCTCGTAGTGGAATGTGTGGAGCCTTCTTCTCTGGCTTCTATTTCTGCTTTTCTCAATTAGTTCCCACTGTTTCCTCTAGCATTAAAGTCTGCGCAGAAAATGACGTTCTCTTCATCGAACTCGAAGAGATTCTGCCATTGTTGTGTGTCCACCTTCCCATTACAGGCATACACATTAACAATCACGAAATGAACTGAGGTCTGCGCCCTAACCGCATGTACCTGCAATTCTGCATTGTCCCATGCAGACATATCAACCTCAGCTGCCACCATATTGTTGCGCACAAGGATGGCCTGCCCAAGGTGTCGTCTATTGTAGAAACAATTAAAGCCAGGAGTACTTACTGTCCTGTCACCAAGAAGAGTTTCTTGCAAAACCATTATATCAGCGCCGCACAGTAGCTTATCAAGAATGGGCCGTCGTTGATGTATGGCCCACAATTCCAATATGTAACGCGCACATACTTTAGGCCTAGCCTCTCACACTTCGACAGTTTAACGCCACCTCTTTTACCTTGTCGTGTTTTCCTTCTTCGATGTTGTCGTTTGGGCTGCATCTGAATACTTATCATAGTCTCATAGATGATTTAGTGGGTCATAGTATCATAGATGATTTAGTCGCTGAACGTCGATGCTGTGGATGGTCTAGACTCACGTGCACTCACTCAGTCGCACGGTCCAGAACCCGTTTCCCACGTTATAAACTGGCCAACTCCAGTAAATCACTCTGCAGCACGCGGATACACTGTGAGCCTTTTACAAATTAAATGAATTACGCGTCCTTGGCGACAGACCGGCGAAAACAAACCGCCATTTTGTCACGCGTTCAATAGCGCATTCAACAACAAAGATGAGTATAAGTGATCAAAGAAAGAAATTGTAACAAAATGCAATGGAGAAAAAAGAAGCTACGTGATTTACATCAAATAGAAAGCGCGTACAATCACATGATCCCTTCAAATATCAATAAAAACAAACAAATAAACAGAAAAGTTCACTGGAAGTCAGCACTTATCTGTGAGTCCTCTGAAGAAGCCCGCGACCAGGGCAAATGTGAGGGCATAACCTAGACATTTTCTGTAAACAAGGTCATGACTGTGAGTAAGTTGGAGATGTTTGGCTTCAGATGCAGGAGTTGGGTTTACATGAGAGAGTATGAATTATAGAGGTTCTATATACAATTGAGGAGGTGAGGAAGATGCTGTGCTATCCATTTTTTGACAATAAAAACAAGAAAAAGAGTTCTTAAATGTTAACCAGTCTTAACATATGGATGTGAGTGACGGGCAATAGGACAACGGACAAGAAAATCACTGGAGTCTGTAGAAATGTGGTTTTACAGAAGAATGTTGAGAATACCACGGTGGGCTAAGAAGAGTAATGAAGATATTCTGAAAGAGGTCAAAGCAAAAGAGAGCTAATTTCCAATATTAGGAAGAAACAATCATCATTTTTGGCCATGTAATGAGAAGAGAACAACTGGAATATATTGTAACAACTGGGAAAATTAAGGGACGAAGAGATGGAAGGAAGCAAAGAGAAATATGCCAGACAGCTTAAGAGAATGGTTTGGCAGATGGTCAACAGCAGAGGTTATAAATAACTGTCGAGATCGAAGGTTGTGGAGAGACATGATCACCTACGCCAGCAGGCACGGTACTTGATGATGATATAAAATTAGAGATGTTGAGAGTTCGAGAAAGTGTCTATGAGAGAAATAATTGGAGATATTGAACTAAGTAGAGGGGCAGTGAAGTGACAAGGATGTCTGACGCTGGGGCACTATGAGAGAAATAATTGGAGATGTTGAACTAAGTAGAGGGGCAGTGAAGTGACAAGGATGTCTGACGCTGGGGCACTATGAGAGAAATAATTGGAGATGTTGAACTAAGTAGAGGGGCAGTGAAGTGACAAGGATGTCTGACGCTGGGGCACTATGAGAGAAATAATTGGAGATGTTGAACTAAGTAGAGGGGCAGTGAAGTGACAAGGATGTCTGACGCTGGGGCACTATGAGAGAAATAATTGGAGATGTTGAACTAAGTAGAGGGGCAGTGAAGTGACAAGGATGTCTGACGCTGGGCACTATGAGAGAAATAATTGGAGATGTTGAACTAAGTAGAGGGGCAGTGAAGTGACAAGGATGTCTGACGCTGGGGCACTATGAGAGAAATAATTGGAGATGTTGAACTAAGTAGAGGGGCAGTGAAGTGACAAGGATGTCTGACGCTGGGGCACTATGAGAGAAATAATTGGAGATGTTGAACTAAGTAGAGGGGCAGTGAAGTGACAAGGATGTCTGACGCTGGGGCACTATGAGAGAAATAATTGGAGATGTTGAACTAAGTAGAGGGGCAGTGAAGTGACAAAGAATGTCTGACGCTGGGGCACTATGAGAGAAATAATTGGAGATGTTGAACTAAGTAGAGGGGCAGTGAAGTGACAAGGATGTCTGACGCTGGGGCACTATGAGAGAAATAATTGGAGATGTTGAACTAAGTAGAGGGGCAGTGAAGTGACAAGGATGTCTGACGCTGGGGCACTATGAGAGAAATAATTGGAGATGTTGAACTAAGTAGAGGGACAGTGAAGTGACAAGGATGTCTGACGCTGGGGCACTATGAGAGAAATAATTGGAGATATTGAACTAAGTAGAGGGGCAGTGAAGTGACAAGGATGTCTGACGCTGGGGCACTATGAGAGAAATAATTGGAGATATTGAACTAAGTAGAGGGGCAGTGAAGTGACAAGGATGTCTGATGCTGGGGCACTATGAGAGAAATAATTGGAGATATTGAACTAAGTAGAGGGGCAGTGAAGTGACAAGGATGTCTGACGCTGGGGCACTATGAGAGAAATAATTGGAGATATTGAACTAAGTAGAGGGGCAGTGAAGTGACAAGGATGTCTGACGCTGGGGCACTATGAGAGAAATAATTGGAGATGTTGAACTAAGTAGAGGGGCAGTGAAGTGACAAGGATGTCTGACGCTGGGGCACTATGAGAGAAATAATTGGAGATGTTGAACTAAGTAGAGGGGCAGTGAAGTGACAAGGATGTCTGACGCTGGGGCATATGAGAGAAATAATTGGAGATGTTGAACTAAGTAGAGGGGCAGTGAAGTGACAAGGATGTCTGACGCTGGGGCACTATGAGAGAAATAATTGGAGATGTTGAACTAAGTAGAGGGGCAGTGAAGTGACAAGGATGTCTGACGCTGGGGCACTATGAGAGAAATAATTGGAGATGTTGAACTAAGTAGAGGGGCAGTGAAGTGACAAGGATGTCTGACGCTGGGGCACTATGAGAGAAATAATTGGAGATGTTGAACTAAGTAGAGGGGCAGTGAAGTGACAAGGATGTCGGACGCTGGGGCACTATGAGAGAAATAATTGGAGATGTTGAACTAAGTAGAGGGGCAGTGAAGTGACAAGGATGTCTGACGCTGGGGCACTATGAGAGAAATAATTGGAGATGTTGAACTAAGTAGAGGGGCAGTGAAGTGACAAGGATGTCTGACGCTGGGGCACTATGAGAGAAATAATTGGAGATGTTGAACTAAGTAGAGGGGCAGTGAAGTGACAAGGATGTCTGACGCTGGGGCACTATGAGAGAAATAATTGGAGATATTGAACTAAGTAGAGGGGCAGTGAAGTGACAAGGATGTCTGACGCTGGGGCACTATGAGAGAAATAATTGGATATATTGAACTAAGTAGAGGGGCAGTGAAGTGACAAGGATGTCTGACGCTGGGGCACTATGAGAGAAATAATTGGAGATATTGAACTAAGTAGAGTGGCAGTCAAGTGACAAGGATGTCTGACGCTGGGGCACTATGAGAGAAATAATTGGAGATATTGAACTAAGTAGAGTGGCAGTCAAGTGACAAGGATGTCTGACGCTGGGGCACCATACAGGACGTTCACAGCTGGAGGTATGACGCTAGTACGCCATGCAGGGCGTTCAAAATTGGAGGTCTGACGCTAGCACGCCATGCAGGACGTTCACAGCTGGAGGTATGACGCTAGCACACCATGCAGGGCGTTCACAGCTGGAGGTATGACGCTAGCACGCCATACAGGACGTTCACAGCTGGAGGTATGACGCTAGCACGCCATGCAGGGCGTTCAAAATTGGAGGTCTGACGCTAGCACACCATGCAGGGCGTTCAAAGCTGGAGGTCTGACGCTAGCACACCATGCAGGACGTTCAAAGATGGAGATCTGATGATGGCACACCATCCATGATGTTCTAAGGTGCAGGTCTGAAGTTAGCACGCCATGCAGGACGTTCAAAGGTGGAGATCTGACGCTAGCACGCCATGCAGGACGTTCAAAGGTGGAGATCTGACGCTAGCACGCCATGCAGGACGTTCAAAGGTGGAGGTCTGACGCTAGCACGCCATACAGGACGTTCACAGCTGGAGGTATGACGCTAGCACACCATGCAGGGCGTTCAAAATTGGAGGTCTGACGCTAGCACGCCATGCAGGACGTTCAAAGCTGAAGGTCTGACGCTAGCACACGATGCAGGACGTTCAAAGGTGGAGGTCTGACGCTAGCACGCCATGCAGCACGTTCAAAGGTGGCGATCTGACGCTAGCACGCCATGCAGGACGTTCAAAGGTGGAGGTCTGACGCTAGCACGCCATGCAGGACGTTCAAAGGTGGAGGTCTGACGCTAGCACGCCATGCAGGACGTTCAAAGCTGGAGGTCTGACGCTAGCACACCATGCAGGACGTTCAAAGGTGGAGGTCTGACGCTAGCACGCCATGCAGCACGTTCAAAGGTGGCGATCTGACGCTAGCACACCATGCAGGACGTTCAAAGGTGGAGGTCTGACGCTAGCACGCCATCCTGGACGTTCAAAGGTGGAGGTCTGACGGTAGCACGTCATGCAGGACGTTCTAAGGTGGAGGTCTGACGCTAGCACGCCATGCAGGACGTTCAAAGGTGGAGGTCTGACGCTAGCACGCCATGCAGGACGTTCAAAGGTGGAGGTCTGACGCTAGCACGTCATGCAGGACGTTCAAAGGTGGAGGTCTGACGCTAGCACGCCATGCAGGACGTTCAAAGGTGGAGGTCTGACGCTAGCACGCCATGCAGGACGTTCAAAGGTGGAGGTCTGACGCTAGCACGCCATGCAGGACGTTCAAAGGTGGAGGTCTGACGATGACGTCAGTGATGACATCGACATCCAAATAATGGGGTCAGGGAAGGAGCAGAAATGTCGAACATAGAACAATTCAAACGTCAGCAATTTGTGGTATAGAATGTTGGTTTTAACTTCAGTTCTGGTATATTTGAGATAGTTTGTGAATCAATATAGCATAATTTAGAGAGTTTGTGAATCAATATATTATAATTTAAGGAGTTTGTGAATCAATATAGCATAATTTAGAGAGTTTGTGAATCAATATAGTATAATTTAGAGAGTTTGTGAATCAATATAGTATAATTTAGAGATTTTTGGTGTCAGTTTAGATAACTACGGTAAACTTTCAAGAGTTTTGGAAGCAGTTCGGACTGTTGTGGTATAAAGTAGAAAGTTTTGGTGTTAATTCAGGAAGTTGTATAATTTAGAGAGTTTATTATCAACTGAGATAGATCTGGAAGTTTCGATATTAGGGGACATCAATTCCACGGAGGTTACAAACGATGCTACCTTTTGCCTTCTTTGGCAAGATCACAACAGAATGTAACTGTTTTACGCCTTGGACCAAATAACAAGAATGTAAGTGTTATTGCTTCAGGTTCACGCAAAGAATGTAGTACTTCTACTGTCGTTGCTGCAGTGTTCCCGTGACGTCATCGCTACACCTTACTCTGCACCTGCCTCGAGCCCTCCACCTCTCCTCGTTCAATGCAGCATGGAGTCACACGGCACTCACTAGCTGGTGATCGCTGCTTCTAGTAGTGAGAGAATATAGGTCACGTGACCATTATCATATATGTTGATTGATGCCATGGACAGAACAACAACAGGGATGTGTACTTTCAAATCAAACAATTCCGATACCCATTCTCATAAATTGAAACCCAGGACAGTATCGGTCCGAACAAAATTTGCCACATCAAGGAATTAACCCGAGCCATCTGGTTTGTAGACGAGCGCCTCAACCAGTCGCAACAGCGCGCAGCCAATAACGGAGCCCTTGAAGATATCGTTTCTTGAACTTATTTATAGCACGACCTTCACCTTCGTGTAAACAAAGCAGTCCAGCGAAGTAAACAGTTACCTCCTGCGGCTAGGATGTGACATTTGAGTCAAAGCAGCAATCAGACGTCGGCTACAGACAACATCCTGGCTGGAGATGTGGCACATGCTGATAGTGATCACGTGTGGGAGTGCCCGGTACTGTCTGTTTATGATCAACGTGCAGGTCACATGACAGAGTTCAACCATCTTGAAGAAATCAAGTTTTGCTGAGGCTGGCAAGTCCTGGTGCCAAGGTCGGGTTATCAAAACATTCCCGCGTGCGGCACTCGGTGCATCCCACCATCGTGACGAGCGTTCGCGGAGGGCGGGAAATGTGCGACAGCAGATCTCTCAGACAAATAACTCTCAGTTGTAGGAACAAAGGCACACTCTGACTGTGGGCACGCGTCTTTGAGAGAGGTAGAAGATTTCGCCTCTCACCGACAACGATTTCAAATACCGTGCTGTTTTTGTACAAAAACAATATCACCTTCATTAAAGTCATCAGTTAATTACAAGAAAAAAAAATAACAGGAGGAGACGTATACGAGCGGAAGTGAGACGGAAAAATGTTGCATTTTGATGATGATGATGATGATGATGATGATGATGATGATGATGATGATGATGATGATGATGATGATGATGATGATGATGATGATGATGATGATGATGATGAGATAATAATAATCACCAGGCAGTTTTTTTTTTTTTATATAAATAACGTTACTGTGCCAATCAACGAATCCAATGAAATTGTAAAATCGTTGAGCCAGGTCAATAAAACAGCCAGGTCAATAGAAGAGCCAGGTCAATAAAACAGTCAGGTCAATAGAAGAGCCAGGTCAATAAAACAACCGGGTCAATAGAAGAGTCAGGTCAATAAAACAGTCAGGTCAATAGAAGAGTCATGTCAATATAAGAGCCAGGTCAATAAAAGAGTCAGGTCAATAGAAGAGCCAGGTCAATAAAACAGCCAGGTCAATAGAAGAGCCAGGTCAATAAAACAGTCAGGTCAATAGAAAGCCAGGTCAATAAAACAGTCAGGTCAATAAAACAGTCAGGTCAATAGAAGAGTCAGGTCAATAAAACAGTCAGGTCAATAGAAGAGCCAGGTCAATAAAACAGTCAGGTCAATAGAAGAGTCAGGTCAATAAAACAGTCAGGTCAATAGAAGAGTCAGGTCAATAAAACAGTCAGGTCAATAGAAGAGTCAGGTCAATAAAACAGTCAGGTCAATAGAAGAGTCAGGTCAATAAAACAGTCAGGTCAATAGAAGAGCCAGGTCAATAAAACAGTCAGGTCAATAGAAGAGCCAGGTCAATAAAACAGTCAGGTCAATAGAAGAGTCATGTCAATAAAACAGTCAGGTCAATAAAACAGTCAGGTCACTAAAACAGTCAGGCCAATAGAAGAGTCAGGTCAATAAAACAGTCAGGTCAATAAAACAGTCAGGTCAATAAAACAGTCAGGACAATAGAAGAGCCAGGTCAATAAAACAGCCAGGTCAATAGAAGAGCCAGGTCAATAAAACAGTCAGGCCAATAGAAGAGCCAGGTCAATAAAACAGCCAGGTCAATAGAAGAGCCAGGACAATAAAACAGTCAGGTCAATAGAAGAGCCAGGTCAATAGAAGAGTCATGTCAATAAAACAGCCAGGTCAATAAAACAGTCAGGTCAATAGAAGAGTCATGTCAATAAAACAGTCAAGTCAATAGAAGAGTCAGGTCAATAAACAGTCAGGTCAATAGAAGAGTCATGTCAATAAAACAGCCAGGTCAATAAAACAGTCAGGTCAATAGAAGAGCCAGGTCAATAAAACAGTCAGGTCAATAGAAGAGTCATGTCAATAAAACAGCCAGGTCAATAGAAGAGCCAGGTCAATAAAACAGTCAGGTCAATAGAAGAGTCATGTCAAAAAAACAGCCAGGTCAATAGAAGAGCCAGGTCAATAAAACAGCCAGGTCAATAGAAGAGCCAGGTCAATAAAACAGTCAGGTCAATAGAAGAGCCAGGTCAATAAAACAGTCAGGTCAATAGAAGAGTCATGTCAATAAAACAGTCAGGTCAATAAAACAGTCAGGTCAATAGAAGAGCCAGGTCAATAAAACAGCCAGGTCAATAGAAGAGCCAGGTCAATAAAACAGTCAGGTCAATAGAAGAGCCAGGTCAATAAAACAGTCAGGTCAATAGAAGAGTCAGGTCAATAAAACAGTCAGGTCAATAAAACAGTCAGGCCATAGAAGAGTCAGGTCAATAAAACAGTCAGGTCAATAAAACAGTCAGGTCAATAGAAGAGTCAGGTCAATAAAACAGTCAGGTCAATAGAAGAGTCAGGTCAATAAAACAGTCAGGTCAATAGAAGAGCTCAGGTCAATAAAACAGTCAGGTCAATAAAACAGTCAGGTCAATAGAAGAGCCAGGTCAATAAAACAGTCAGGTCAATAAAACAGTCAGGTCAATAGAAGAGTCAGGTCAATAAAACAGTCAGGTCAATAGAAGAGCCAGGTCAATAAAACAGCCAGGTCAATAGAAGAGCCAGGTCAATAAAACAGCCAGGTCAATAAAACAGCCAGGTCAATAGAAGAGCCAGGTCAATAAAACAGCCAGGTCAATAGAAGAGCCAGGTCAATAAAACAGTCAGGTCAATAGAAGAGCCAGGTCAATAAAACAGTCAGGTCAATAGAAGAGCCAGGTCAATAAAACAGTCAGGTCAATAGAAGAGCCAGGTCAAGGTCAATAAAACAGCCAGGTCAATAGAAGAGCCAGGTCAATAAAACAGTCAGGTCAATAGAAGAGTCATGTCAATAAACAGTCAGGTCAATAGAAGAGCCAGGTCAATAAAACAGTCAGGTCAATAGAAGAGCCAGGTCAATAAAACAGTCAGGTCAATAGAAGAGCCAGGTCAATAAAACAGTCAGGTCAATAAAAGAGTCAGGTCAATAGAAGAGCCAGGTCAATAAAACAGTCAGGTCAATAGAAGAGCAGGTCAATAAAACAGCCAGGTCAATAGAAGAGCCAGGTCAATAAAACAGTCAGGTCAATAAAACAGCAGGTCAATAGAAGAGCCAGGTCAATAAAACAGTCAGGTCAAAGAAGAGCCAGGTCAATAGAAGAGCCAGGTCAATAGAAGAGCCAGGTCAATAAAACAGTCAGGTCAATAGAAGAGCCAGGTCAATAAAACAGCCAGGTCAATAGAACAGCCAGGTCAATAAAAGAGTCAGGTCAAAGAAGAGCCAGGTCAATAAAACAGTCAGGTCAATAGAAGAGTCAGGTCAATAGAAGAGCCAGGTCAATAAAACAGCCAGGTCAATAGAAGAGCCAGGTCAATAAAACAGTCAGGTCAATAAAACAGTCAGGTCAATAGAAGAGCCAGGTCAATAAAACAGTCAGGTCAATAAAACAGTCAGGTCAATAGAAGAGTCAGGTCAATAGAAGAGCCAGGTCAATAAAACAGTCAGGTCAATAGAAGAGCCAGGTCAATAAAACAGCCAGGTCAATAGAACAGTCAGGTCAATAAAACAGTCAGGTCAATAGAAGAGCCAGGTCAATAAAACAGTCAGGTCAAATAAACAGTCAGGTCAATAGAAGAGCCAGGTCAATAAAACAGTCAGGTCAATAGAAGAGTCAGGTCAATAGAAGAGCCAGGTCAATAAACAGTCAGGTCAATAGAAGAGCCAGGTCAATAAAACAGTCAGGTCAATAAAAGAGTCAGGTCAATAGAAGAGCCAGGTCAATAAACAGTCAGGTCAATAAAACAGTCAGGTCAATAGAAGAGCCAGGTCAATAAAACAGTCAGGTCAATAAAACAGTCAGGTCAATAGAAGGTCAGGTCAATAAAACAGTCAGGTCAATAGAAGAGCAGGTCAATAAAACAGCCAGGTCAATAGAAGAGCCAGGTCAATAAAACAGCCAGGTCAATAAAACAGTCAGGTCAATAGAAGAGCCAGGTCAATAAAACAGTCAGGTCAATAGAAGAGCAGGTCAATAAAACAGTCAGGTCAATAGAAAGCCAGGTCAATAAAACAGTCAGGTCAATAGAAGAGCCAGGTCAATAAAACAGTCAGGTCAATAGAAGAGCCAGGTCAATAAAACAGTCAGGTCAATAGAAGAGCCAGGTCAAAAACAGTCAGGTCAATAGAAGAGTCAGGTCAATAAAACAGTCAGGTCAAATAAACAGTCAGGTCAATAAAACAGTCAGGTCATAGAAGAGTCAGGTCAATAAAACAGTCAGGTCAATAAAACAGTCAGGTCAATAAAACAGTCAGGTCAATAGAAGAGCCAGGTCAATAAAACAGTCAGGTCAATAGAAGAGTCAGGTCAATAAAACAGTCAGGTCAATAGAAGAGCCAGGTCAATAAAACAGTCAGGTCAATAGAAGAGCCAGGTCAATAAAACAGTCAGGTCAATAGAAGAGCCAGGTCAATAGAAGAGTCAGGTCAATAAAAGCAGCCAGGTCAATAAAAGTCAGGTCAATAGAAGAGTCATGTCAATAAAACAGTCAGGTCAATAGAAGAGTCAGGTCAATAAAACAGTCAGGTCAATAGAAGAGTCATGTCAATAAAACAGCCAGGTCAATAAAACAGTCAGGTCAATAGAAGAGCCAGGTCAATAAAACAGTCAGTCAATAGAAGAGTCATGTCAATAAAACAGCCAGGTCAATAGAAGAGTCAGGTCAATAAAACAGTCAGGTCAATAAACAGTCAGGTCAATAAAACAGTCAGGTCAATAGAAGAGTCAGGTCAATAAAACAGTCAGGTCAATAAAGAGCCAGGTCAATAAAACAGTCAGGTCAATAGAAGAGCCAGGTCAATAAAACAGCCAGGTCAATAGAAGAGAGCCACGAGTCAATAAAACAGTCAGGTCAATAGAAGAGTCAGGTCAATAGAAGAGTCAGGTCAATAAAACAGCCAGGTCAATAAAACAGTCAGGTCAATAGAAGAGTCAGGTCAATAAAACAGCCAGGTCAATAGAAGAGCCAGGTCAATAAAACAGTCAGGTCAATAGAAGAGTCATGTCAATAAAACAGCCAGGTCAATAAAACAGTCAGGTCAATAGAAGAAGAGCCAGGTCAATAAAACAGTCAGGTCAATAGAAGAGCATGTCAATAAAACAGCAGGTCAATAGAAGAGCCAGGTCAATAAAACAGTCAGGTCAATAGAAGAGCCAGGTCAATAAAACAGTCAGGTCAATAGAAGAGCCAGGTCAATAAAACAGTCAGGTCAATAGAAGAGTCAGTCAAAACAGTCAGGTCAATAAAACAGTCAGGTCAATAGAAGAGCCAGGTCAATAAAACAGCCAGGTCAATAGAAGAGCCAGGTCAATAAAACAGTCAGGTCAATAGAAGAGCCAGGTCAATAAACAATCAGGTCAATAGAAGAGTCATGTCAATAAAACAGTCAGGTCAATAAAACAGTCAGGCCAATAGAAGAGTCAGGTCAATAAAACAGTCAGGTCAATAAAACAGTCAGGTCAATAGAAGAGTCAGGTCAATAAAACAGTCAGGCCATAGAAGAGTCAGGTCAATAAAACAGTCAGGTCAATAAAACAGTCAGGTCAATAGAAGAGCTCAGGTCAATAAAACAGTCAGGTCAATAAACAGTCAGGTCAATAGAAGAGCCAGGTCAATAAAACAGTCAGGTCAATAAAACAGTCAGGTCAATAGAAGAGTCAGGTCAATAAAAACAGTCAGGTCAATAGAAGAGCCAGGTCAATAAAACAGCCAGGTCAATAGAAGAGCCAGGTCAATAAAACAGCCAGGTCAATAAAACAGCCAGGTCAATAGAAGAGCCAGGTCAAAAAACAGCCAGGTCAATAGAAGAGCCAGGTCAATAAAACAGTCAGGTCAATAGAAAAGCCAGGTCAATAATACAGCCAGGTCAATAGAAGAGCCAGGTCAATAAAACAGTCAGGTCAATAGAAGAGCCAGGTCAATAAAACAGCCAGGTCAATAGAAGAGCCAGGTCAATAAAACAGCCAGGTCAATAGAAGAGTCATGTCAATAAAACAGTCAGGTCAATAGAAGAGCCAGGTCAATAAAACAGTCAGGTTAATAGAAGAGCCAGGTCAATAAAACAGTCAGGTCAATAGAAGAGTCATGTCAATAGAAGAGCCAGGTCAATAAAAGAGTCAGGTCAATAGAAGAGCCAGGTCAATAAAACAGCTCAGGTCAATAGAAGAGCCAGGTCAAAAAACAGCCAGGTCAATAGAAGAGCCAGGTCAATAAAACAGTCAGGTCAATAGAAGAGCCAGGTCAATAGAAGAGCCAGGTCAATAAAACAGTCAGGTCAATAGAAGAGCCAGGTCAATAGAAGAGCCAGGTCAATAGAAGAGCCAGGTCAATAGAAGAGCCAGGTCAATAAAACAGTCAGGTCAATAGAAGAGCCAGGTCAATAGAAGAGCCAGGTCAATAAAACAGCCAGGTCAATAGAAGAGCCAGGTCAATAAACAGTCAGGTCAATAAAAAGTCAGGTCAATAGAAGAGCCAGGTCAATAAAACAGTCAGGTCAATAAAACAGTCAGGTCAATAGAAGAGTCAGGTCAATAGAAGAGCCAGGTCAATAAAACAGTCAGGTCATAGAAGAGCCAGGTCAATAAAACAGCCAGGTCAATAGAACAGCCAGGTCAATAAAACAGTCAGGTCAATAGAAGAGCCAGGTCAATAAAACAGTCAGGTCAATAAAACAGTCAGGTCAATAGAAGAGCCAGGTCAATAGAA
>JAVIAB010000117.1:77479430-77690013 GCA_032433765.1 Megaustenia siamemsis | reverse complement strand
AATGTGTTAGACAAATGGCAGGAAACAGCCTGAGAGATAAGATCACCGATGAAGAACTAAGAAAAAAAGTTAGGATAATTTCCGCCATAGAATATATAAGACACACAGATAAAATGGTCTACCCATGCCGAAAATTGATGAGTAAATGCCGCAAAGTAAGATGTCGCTGATTTGCTATAAGTTAGCGACACAGCGTATCAACGGCCACCGAGGTGACGAGCACTAAGACGGAGAAAAAGAGCTGCCATTTCATGAAGGATTTCCTTAACTTGTTCGGCTGTTAGCATCAAAGTAGAGGCCCGTAACTCCAGCGCCAAGTTCCTCTACAACACAATGGGCGCTAGGTACAGAGAGACGCTCAGACTAGGGTTTCAGATTTCCTCTACAACACATGGGCGCTATGTACAGAGAGACGCCAGACTAGGGTTTCAGATTTCCTCTACAACACAATGGGAGCTATGTACAGAGAGACGCTCAGACTAGGGTTTCAGATTTCCTCTACAACACCAATAGACTCTAGGTACAAAGAGACGCTCAGACTAGGGTTTCAGATTTCCTCTACAACACAATGGGCCTATGTAATAGAGAGACGCTCAGACTAGGGTTTCAGATTTCCTCTACAACACAATGGGCGCTAGGTACAGAGAGACGCTCAGACTAGGGTTTCAGATTTCCTCTACAGCAACGTATAGTCTGCCACTTTGTTCCCGAGAACGTCATCATCATCATCGAGTGCCTTCTCCGCAACGAACGTTGGCTACCATGGATCGCCATTCTACTCTGTTTCTTGCTTTGATGGTGCAGGCTGTCATAGATTGACTTGTCCATCTTTTGATGTTACTCGTCCATTATAGTCTTGGTCTGCTTCTGCCTCTTTTACCTTGTATTTTCCCTTCAATATTACTTTTGGTAGGCTGTTGTGTCTTTTAACATGCCCCAAAAATTTCATTTGTCTTGTCTTAATTGTATTTAGTAGTTCTCTTTTATTTTCAGTTGTTTTAAAACTTTATCGTTTGTTATCTTTTGTTTTCCATCCAATTCTACCTATTCTTCTATAAATCCACATTTCAAAGCCTTCAATTTTCTGTTCTGTTTTCTTGTCTAATGTCCATGTTTCTGCACTATACAGGAACATTGAGAAGATGTAACATTTTGCCATTCTTAGTTTCAGCCCTGCTGATATTTGTTTTGATGTTAGTATATTTTTCATGGCATTAAAATTACTTTTTGCCATACCTATTCTTTTGTTTATTTCAGTTTTTACATTTTCCATCATTGGTTATAGTATGTCACAGGTAGTTGTAGCTCTGGACTGTCTCCAGATGTATTCCCTCAACTGTGAAATTTAATGTAGGTCTTGAGAATTTTCTTTGTTTATGATCATAGTTTTAGTCTTTTTGATATTCATATCTAGTCAATATTTTTTGCTTGTTATGTTTATCACATTAAGCAATTTTTGTAGGTCTTTAGGATTTTCCGCTAGTAGAACCAGTATCATCAGCATATCTCAGGTTATTGATTATCTTTCCATTAATTTGTAGGCCTGGCATCTCTGCGATGTTTTTAAAGATTTGCTCAATGTATAGATTGAACAAGCTTGGTGATAGGGTGCATCCTTGTCTTACTCCTCTTTTTATATGAATGGGTGTAGAGTTCTCCTTGTTATATTTTATTATTGCTGTTTGCTCCCAGTACAAATTACATATTAGTCGTATGTCTGTGTCGTCTAGATTTATATCCTTTAGGCAGTCTATAAGTTGGTTATGGTGCATTCTATCAAAAGCTTTAGTGTAGTCTATGAAGCAGCATATATTGTTTGTTTACATCTATGTACTTATCAATCAATGTTCTCATGTTAAATATGGCTTCTTTTTTGTGCCACTCTCTTGAGTTTTGTTTACTTTCCACAGTTTCGACTTCTAGACATCTTTGGTTGAGCCAGTCTTCTTTTGCCTTTTTGCACATTCTCCGTATTTCATTGTCTATATCCTTGTATCTGGCAGTGTTTTTCGCTTGTCTTCTTTCTTCACATTTTTTCTAATATTTTATCAGTTATCCATTTTTTTTTGTTACTTTCTTTTTTTGGGCAAGGTGTTGCAGGCTTCTTGCATGCTGTTTTTATGCATTGCCATTTTGTTGTTGACTTTTTCCTCAGGATTTTCTCTTCTGTACTGCTCAATCCCTTCTTCTAGTAGCTTTTGATATGTGTTCTTTACTTGTACAGTATAAGTTTTTCTTTTACATCTTTCTGGTTTAACGCTGTTATATCTTTGGTGTTGCTGAATTAGTTTTTTTGTTGTTTCTCTTTATTCGATTTTCATTTTTATCATTACAGGATTGTGGTCTGAATTAATATCTGCTCCTGGGTAGGTTTGGGCTTTCTTGACGCTGTTCCGGAATCTGTCTTTTACCATTATGTAATCTATTTGATTCCTCTTCCTGTCTCCAGGGCTTTTCCATGTGTATAATTTCCTTTCTCTTGTTCAAAGAAGGTGTTGCATATTATCAGTCTGTTTTCTTCACAAAATTGTATTAATCTTTCTCCTCTGTTATTCTTTTTTCCTAGACCATGATTTCCTATAATGTTCTTATATTTAGCTTTTCCTACTTTAGCGTTGATGTCACCCATTACAATCAAGATGTCTGTAGATTTTCACTTGCTTCATAACTGTGTTTAGATCTTCATAGTATGCCTCTATTTGTTCATCTGTATAGTCTTGAGTAGGTGCATATGTCTGTATTATTGCTATGTCCAATGGTTTTGCCTTCATTTTTAATAGTATAATCCTATCATTGTATGTCCGGTGGGTTTTATATATTTGTGTAGCTCTCGTTTTATTAGAATGCCTACTCCTCTTTGATGTTCTTTTGTGTTACCTGAATATATAAATGTATTTTATCGTCTTGTATGTATCCACTTCCTTCCATCTTGTTTCTGATATTCCTAGATATCTATGTTTAATCGCTCTGCTTCTACCATTAGATTTTCTAGTTTTCCTTGTTGGTATAAGGTCCTAACATACCATGTAGCTATTTTTAGCTCATTCCTAAAACAATAGTTAGAATTTCTCTCCATGGCTTTCTTTGGAGTGTTACGTGATGAGGCTCCAATCTCTTTCACGGTGGTCTGCCATATTCGTCCCGAGAACGTAGGAGCTTGTAAATCAGAATTTAGAATCAATGACAAATGATTATGTGATAAGGTCATGTTTCATGTGATAAGGTCATGTTTCATGTGATAAGGTCATGTTTCTTGTAAATAAGGGAGCCAGTAGTAATCTGTAGCGTACACTCCTACAAGCGATGATGACAGCTTTACAAAAATTACTGACGGACGTTTCCGCCTACATTACTTCTTCAGGAAACGAGAACAATAACAACAAATAATGAGATACAGATAAACACTACTACATCTATGATGAGCGAGCAAGTCAGTCCGTGAGAAAAAAAAGGGACAAGAGATGAAATGATGAAACGAAAGAGAGAGAGAGAGAGAGAGAGAGAGAGAGAGAGAGAGGTGTTCTACATATCGGAGGGTAAAAATATATTTGAAAATGTGTGAGTAAAATATATATGTGAAAATGTGTGAGTAAAATATTTATGTGAAAATGTGTGAGTAAAATATATATGTGAAAATGTGTGAGTAAAATATATATGTGAAAATGTGTGAGTAAAATATATATGTGAAAATGTGTGAGTAAAATCATCATCATCATCGTGTGCCTTGTCCGCAACGAAGGTTGGCTACCATGGATCGCCATTCTACTCTGTTTCTTGCTTTGATGGTGCAGGCCGACATAGATTGACTTGTCATCTTTTGATGTTACTCGTCCATGTTAGTCTTGGTCTGCCTCTGCCTCTTTTACCTTGTATTTTTCCTTCCAATATTACTTTTAGTAGGCTGTTGTGTCTTTTAACATGACCCAAAAATTTCATTTGTCTTGTCTTAATTGTATTTAGTAGTTCTCTTTTATTTTCAGTTGTTTAAAACTTTATCGTTTGTTATCTTTAGTAAGTGAGTAAAATATATATGTGAAAATGTGTGAGTAAAATATATATGTGAAAATGTGTGAGTAAAATATTTATGTGAAAATGTGTGAGTAAAATATTTATGTGAAAATGTGTGAGTAAAATATTTATGTGAAAATGTGTGAGTAAAATATATATGTGAAAATGTGTGAGTAAAATATTATGTGAAAATGTGTGAGTAAAATATTTATGTGAAAATGTGTGAGTAAAATATTTATGTGAAAATGTGTGAGTAAAATATTTATGTGAAAATGTGTGAGTAAAATATTTATGTGAAAATGTGTGAGTAAAATATTTATGTGAAAATGTGTGAGTAAAATATTTATGTGAAAATGTGTGAGTAAAATATTTATGTGAAAATGTGTGAGTAAAATATTTATGTGAAAATGTGTGAGTAAAATATTTATGTGAAAATGTGTGAGTAAAATATTTATGTGAAAATGTGTGAGTAAAATATTTATGAAATGAGACGAGACTTAAGTGATGGCAAGTTCCGACAGCATAGCTGAAAGTGAACGTGAATGTCAAATATGAGTAAAATATGGCGGGAGTAAAAGAGGTTGATTGGAAAGCAGATAGGACGGGAGGTCAGACGGGATAACACGGCAGTGGAGTTAGGTGTGGATCAATCCAGTGTGACACAGGTAATCACTATAAATATATATGGGATGTGAAAGCAAACAAACCCGACATTCAACAGACAAACCTAGTGATAAATGGGGCGTCATCACGGGATAATCAAGATGCGCCAAACAGACGCAGAAAATCACCAGGGGATCACGTCAGGTGGTGGTGGTGGGGGGGGGGGGAACAGGAGAAAGGGAGGGAATAGGAGAGAGGAGATGTGTCCTATTAGTCCCAATTTGGTGACTTTGTCATAGTCAGTATGCCAGTCATTTGTTTATTAATTGTGTTCTTGTTCAGTTTTGTTACCTGAACCTGAACCTGAAACATAAACTAAACTAAACAAAACTAAACTAAGACTAAGTAAAAACTCTCTATTTAACATATATTTTATTGTATAAATATTTCAATTTTAAGTTTATTTGCTTTGTTCAACATACATAACATAGACATTACCTGATTACAGTCTAATTTATAGATAACAGTTACAGGTGTTAGTGCAGACTAAATGAATATCCCCTCTATAACTGCTATAAGTAGAGACTATGGGAAAGTAGGGCTAGAAAACAAGAACAAACTACCTACATAAATGCTTGGTTTTACCTTTCGCAAGCAAAAGCATAAATAAAAGCATGCTGTTAAGTCACCAAATGTCAAGGTCAACTTGTAGCAACTTCAAAGAAGTGTTTTATTCAATAGATAGTATGACGTCACACACATTGGAGAAGGTTTGTATATTTTTCTTCCTCCTCTCTTCCTTCTATCCTTCCTTCTCTGTTAATCTTTCTTATATTATATACAGGTAAGGGGGGAGTACAGAGGAGATGGAAGTGACAGTAGGAAGGGAGGAAGAGAGAGAGGTTACCCTTAGGGCAAGGATACATTGATCCCCCGTGGGGTGAGGCAACCTATGATCAGATGATTCTCTAAAGTGAATCGGCTGAGGCTGGCAGAAGAGCATGACAACAGGCCAGTAACTTGGACATCCCCGTACCGTGATGGCCCTTAGAGTTGAAGTAGGATGCTATCGGGGTACCTGCATCTCGAGTTAGGTCATACAGATGTTCCCGACATCTTCCTCTGAGACGGTGCCTGACTCACCTATGTAGGTCCTCTGACATGGCTTACATATGATGGTAATGATAATGTTGCCCGATGTACAAGTGAATCCCTCTCTGGTCTCAGAAGGAGCATTAGGGGGAGAGAACCGTATCTGTCTGGAGGATGTGGTTGTTGTAAGTTTGACATTGATTGTGATTGTGATTGTGGTTGTGATTGTGGTTACGGTGGATTGTCTCCAGACGGCTGTCGGCGGACGCAGGAAGGCGGCTCCTGACAAACATGTCACGGAGGTTGTGATCGCGCTTAAAGGTTACTAATATGGGAGAGGGGAGTGGGGAATAAGGGTCAGGGAAGAGTAGACGGGTAGTGGAGTCGGAGCAGTGAATGGGAGGTAGAGGTGAATGTGGAGGTAGAGGTGAATGGGAGGTAGAGGTGAATGTGGAGGTAGAGGTGAATGTGGAGGTAGAGGTGGATGTTGAGGTAGAGGTGGATGTGGAGGTAGAGGTGGATGTGGAGGTAGAGGTGGATGTGGAGGTAGAGGTGAATGTGGAGGTAGAGGTGGATGTGGAGGTAGAGGTGGATGTGGAGGTAGAGGTGAATGTGGAGGTAGAGGTGAATGTGGAGGTAGAGGTGAATGTGGAGGTAGAGGTGGATGTGGAGGTAGAGGTGAATGTGGAGGTAGAGGTGAATGTGGAGGTAGAGGTGAATGTGGAGGTAGAGGTGAATGTGGAGGTAGAGGTGGATGTTGAGGTAGAGGTGGATGTGGAGGTAGAGGTGAATTATTCTGATCACCGGATAGTGGTGAGGGTGATGGGTGAAGGTGATGGGTGAGAGCAAGTAATACCCTCTCAGAGGGGGGGGGGGGGGGCAGGTAGAGGGGGTGAGTGCAGCCTGGTGTGAGGTGCGGAGAACCTGTCAGAGAGCAGGTAGGAGAACTGATTCAGGAGAGGTGTCGGCACAAGAAGTCAAGCATGAGCTGGGCATTATGAAGGAAATCTTCATCATCCTGGCAAAGGCGACGAAGCCTGAGTAATTGTAAATAGGGAAGAGAGTTCATGCAGGATGTCGGATGAGAAGAGTCGTAGAGGAGGAAAAAATGGGAGCCAGGAAATTATTAGTTTCTTTCCTAATGGTCCTATTGTGATCTGAGAGAGATTCTGTAATGACGGAGATTCATGGCAACTATATAGAATCTGGGAGCCGCGATAGCTCAGTGGTTAGTGAACCGGACTACAAAAGACAAGAGGTAGGGTTCGATCATAACCGACGGCTTCCGGTTCACCCAGCCTTAAATGAGTACCGGATTTTTCTGGCAAAGTAAAGCGGCACGGGCGTAATACCGACCACATTACACCAAAAATCATGTGCTGAAGGTCTGTAAAATGTATGGTCACTAACACCATATTCCCTATGCGCCACTTGGCGTGACGGGGGCTCTTTACTTTTACTTATAGAATCTGTAAATGTTTTGTGTATAACTTCTGTCTGACATATACGACCAGACTGCCACGGTTCACTCTTTGAAAGTTCTCGATGTCACAGGTCCTTCTCTCCAGCTCTTTATGTTGTCAGCCATCTTTTGATGTTATCTCTCCACCTCTTGATGTTATCAGTCCACCTCTTGATGTTGTCAGTCCACCTCTTGATGTTGTCAGTCCACCTCTTGATATTGTCAGTCTACCTCTTGATTTTGTCTCTCAACCTCTTGATGTTGTCCCTCCACCTCTTGATGTTGACAGTCCCCCTCTTGATGTTGACAGTCCCCCTCTTGATGTTATCAGTCCACCTCTTGATGTTGTCTCTCCACATCGTAATGTGGTCTCTCCACCTCTTGATGATGGCCGTCTTGATGTTGTCAGTACACCTCTTGATGTTGTCAGTCCACCTCTTGATGTTGTCTCTCCACCTCTTGATGTTGTCTCTCCATCTCTTGATGTTGTCAGTCTTGATGTTGTCTCTCCACCTCTTGATGTTGTCAGCCCACCTCTTGATGTTGTCTCTCTAACTCTTGATGTTGTCAGTCCACCTCTTGATGTTGTCTCTCCACTTCTTGATGTTGTCTCTCCACCTCTTGATGTTGTCTCTCCACCTCTTGATGTTATCTCTCCATCTCTTGATGTTATCTCTCCACATCTTGATGTTGTCAGTCCACCTCTTGATGTTGTCAGTCCACCTCTTGATGTTATCTCTCCATCTATTGATGTTGTCAGTCCACCTCTTAATGTTACCTCTCCATCTCTTGATGTTGTCATTTAACCTCTTGATGTTGTCATTTCACCTCTTGATGTTGTCTCTCCATCTCTTGATGTTGTCAGTCCACCTCTTGATGTTGTCTCTCCACCTCTTGATGTTGTCAGTCCACCTCTTGATGTTATCTCTCCATCTCTTGATGTTGTCATTTCACCTCTTGATGTTATCTCTCCACCTCTTGATGTTGTCAGTCCACCTCTTGATGTTATCTCTCCATCTCTTGATGTTGTCATTTCACCTCTTGATGTTATCTCTCCAATTCTTGATGTTGTCAGTCCACCAGTTGATGTTGTCAGTCCACCTCTTGATGTTGTCTCTCCACCTCTTGATGTTGTCTCTCCACCTCTTGATGTTGTCTCTCCATCTCTTGATGTTGTCAGTCCACCTCTTGATGTTATCTCTCCACCTCTTGATGTTGTCAGTCCACCTGTTGATGTTGTCAGTCCACCTCTTGATGTTATCAGTCCACCTCTTGATGTTGTCTCTCCACCTCTTGATGTTGTCAGTCCACCTCTTGATGTTATCAGTCCACCTCTTGATGTTGTCAGTCCACCTCTTGATGTTGTCAGTCCATCTCTTGATGTTGTCAGTCCACCTCTTGACGTTGTCTCTCCACCTCTTGATGTTGTCAGTGCACCTCATGATGTTGTCAGTCCACCTCTTGATGTTATCAGTCCACCTCTTGATGTTGTCAGTCCACCTCTTGATGTTATCAGTCCACCTCTTGATGTTATCAGTCCACCTCTTGATGTTGTCAGTCCACCTCTTGATGTTGTCAGTCCACCTCTTGATGTTATCTCTCCATCTCTTGATGTTGTCATTTCACCTCTTGATGTTATCTCTCCACCTCTTGATGTTGTCAGTCCACCTCTTGATGTTATCTCTCCATCTCTTGATGTTGTCATTTCACCTCTTGATGTTATCTCTCCAATTCTTGATGTTGTCAGTCCACCTGTTGATGTTGTCAGTCCAACTCTTGATGTTGTCTCTCCACCTCTTGATGTTGTCTCTCCACCTCTTGATGTTGTCTCTCCATCTCTTGATGTTGTCAGTCCACCTCTTGATGTTATCTCTCCACCTCTTGATGTTGTCAGTCCACCTGTTGATGTTGTCAGTCCACCTCTTGATGTTATCAGTCCACCTCTTGATGTTGTCTCTCCACCTCTTGATGTTGTCAGTCCACCTCTTGATGTTATCAGTCCACCTCTTGATGTTGTCAGTCCACCTCTTGATGTTGTCAGTCCATCTCTTGATGTTGTCAGTCCACCTCTTGACGTTGTCTCTCCACCTCTTGATGTTGTCAGTGCACCTCTTGATGTTGTCAGTCCACCTCTTGATGTTATCAGTCCACCTCTTGATGTTGTCTCTCCACCTCTTGATGTTATCAGTCCACCTCTTGATGTTATCAGTCCACCTCTTGATGTTGTCAGTCCACCTCTTGATGTTGTCAGTCCAACTCTTGATGTTGTCAGTCCACCTGTTGATGTTGTCAGTCCACCTCTTGATGTTATCTGTCCACCTCTTGATGTTATCTGTCCACCTCTTGATGTTATCTCTCCACCTCTTGATGTTGTCTCTCCATCTCTTGATGTTGTCAGTCTTGATTTTGTCTCTCCACCTCTTGATGTTGTCAGCCCACCTCCTGATGTTGTCTCTCTAACTCTTGATGTTGTCAGTCCACCTCTTGATGTTGTCTCTCCACTTCTTGATGTTGTCTCTCCACCTCTTGATGTTGTCTCTCCACCTCTTGATGTTGTCTCTCCATCGCTTGATGTTATCTCTCCACATCTTGATGTTGTCAGTCCACCTCTTGATGTTGTCAGTCCACCTCTTGATGTTATCTCTCCATCTATTGATGTTGTCAGTCCACCTCTTAATGTTACCTCTCCATCTCTTGATGTTGTCATTTAACCTCTTGATGTTGTCATTTCACCTCTTGATGTTGTCTCTCCATCTCTTGATGTTGTCAGTCCACCTCTTGATGTTGTCTCTCCACCTCTTGATGTTGTCAGTCCACCTCTTGATGTTATCTCTCCACCTCTTGATGTTGTCAGTCCACCTGTTGATGTTGTCAGTCCACCTCTTGATGTTGTCTCTCCACCTCTTGATGTTGTCTCTCCACCTCTTGATGTTGTCTCTCCACCTCTTGATGTTGTCTCTCCACCTCTTGATGTTGTCTCTCCACCTCTTGATGTTGTCTCTCCACCTCTTGATGTTGTCTCTCCACCTCTTGATGTTGTCTCTCCACCTCTTGATGTTGTCTCTCCATCTCTTGATGTTGTCTCTCCACCTCTTGATGTTGCTCTCCACCTCTTGATGTTATCTCTCCACCTCTTGATGTTGTCTCTCCACCTCTTGATGTTGTCAGTCCACCTCTTGATGTTGTCAGTCCACCTCTTGATGTTGTCTTTCCACCTCTTGATGTTGTCAGTCCACCTCTTGATGTTGTCAGTCCACTTCTTAATGTTGTCTGTTCCCCTTAGTCTTTGCCTACCTCTGCCTCGTTCACCTTGTTTTTTTATCCCTCGCCACGATGACTTCCAGGATATTATTTTGTCTCTTTGATGAAATCTTTACCATTCTCAGGTGTAGATGTCCAGTGAAACCACACTCTCAAACTATGTCAAGGTCACTTCCACTTGCCTGAAGGTTTCATGAATGTCATGGACGTGTGGTAGCGGAAAATGGAGACAGACGCCATTAAAGAGGAGGAACTGCCAATTGTTTGCAGCGATGTACCAAAGTGTATTATTGATCTTTTCTGCAAATATGACCAAATGATTATATGTAGATATTAAGGATAATTATATATAGATTAGAAAGTTATGTATAGATTAGAAAGTTATGTATAGATTAGAAATGTGTGTATAGATTAGAAAGTTATTTATATATTAGAAAGTTATTTATTTATTAGAAAGTTATTTATAGATTAGAAATTTGTGTATAGAGTTAGAAATTTGTGTATAGATTAGAAATTTGTGTATAGATTAGAAAGTTGTGTATAGATTAGAAAGTTATGTATATATTAGAAAGTTATGTATAGATTAGAAATGTGTGTATAGATTAGAAAGTTATTTATATATTAGAAAGTTATTTATATATTAGAAAGTTATTTATAGATTAGAAATGTGTGTATAGATTAGAAATTTGTGTATAGATTAGAAAGTTGTGTATAGATTAGAAAGTTATGTATAGATTAGAAAGTTATGTATAGATTAGAAAGTTATGTATAGATTAGAAAGTTATGTATAGATTAGAAAGTTGTGTATAGATTAGAAAGTTGTGTATAGATTAGAAAGTTGTGTATAGATTAGAAAGTTATGTATAGATTAGAAAGTTATGTATAGATTAGAAAGTTATGGAAAACCAATATCAGATCCGAAATAATGGAGCTGATTTTATCAACTTTGAAGAAAAATTATCAAGGAATCCAAAACTTTTAGGTCGTTGTTGTGCAAGCATTAATGGTTATTGGTGCGTTATAGCAGTTATTGATTATTGACATAAATTGTTATACTCTGAGCTTGTCAGACACACACACACACACACACAGAGAGAGAGAGAGAGAGAGAGAGAGAGAGAGAGAGAGAGAGAGAGAGATAGTGTGATAGAAATGTACCATTAAAAACAGATAGACATAAAGATATTTAGGTAGAACTTCATGAAAAGAAGTCCCTAATGTTGATTCTTGTAATTCGTTAACTTATTGAAACATTAATATTTGCATTAATGCTGACGAAGGTGTTTCACCAGCAGTGATCTCTTTCTGATATTGTATTTGCTGATCAGCAACGATTTATTTTTAACATTTGATTATAATATTTGCCTATCATTTTCATAAGAAATCAATTAAAGGAGAAGAAATTCCACTGAACACAGTTGTCACTGTCTATTCTTGTTATATTTTACCACATAATGCAGGGGTGGCCAAATGGCGGCCCGCCAGCCTAGTTTTCTTGGCCCGCGAAGCTCCACGGACTTACTTCATTTTTTACCCTAATAGCGGATTTCTCCTGGTTTTAATCCGTGTCGGAGTTAACTCTTCTATCGTTCAAGAATACACAATTTGAAAATCTCTGTCAATTTCTCGCAACAGCTAGATTGGCAACATAATTTCAAATAACACACACACACACACACACACACACTGCACAACTAATGGTGCCGACAATATTCAAAGTCTTTGTTTGCTTCGAGTTGGTACCGCAAAGTTGCTTTATTGTCAGTGCGGTGATAGCGTCAGATCTTTGGCTCAACATTTGTCGTCTGGACTTGTGGTGGCTCTTTCATTTCGCGGTAAGGGGTTAATGAGGTTGGGAGGGACAGGGGTGAGGGGACTTCGTAGCTCTAATTCTGTCTTTGAAGTTACATTCAAAATGTTTCACTGTTCGCCTTCATTCCCTTTGATCCCATCGTCTTGTCTTGTCCATAAAATGACTGCAACGTGTTTATTTGGTCACAATCTTTTGATTTCATTGTCAAACACAAGTCTGTGTATAACTGTCAAATCTGGACTTATTTTCGATAGTGGACCAACATTCTGTGACTTTTAACTTTGATGTGAGATTTTGTATTAAATCATGTTAAAACGTAGAAAAGTTGATTGTGAAAATCGCATATTTAAACCTGAATGGGAATTAGATTATTTGTTCATCTTCAATAAGGATAGTAAACCTCAGTGCTTAATTTGCGTTCAAGTGTTAGCCGTTTTGAAGGAATATAATTTAAAACGGCACTATGCCACACATCATCAAAACATGTATGAGAAACATAGCATTGAAGCTAGGAAGCTTTTGGTTGAACAGCTGAAGACAAAGTTGAATCAACAGCAAAGTATGTATACAAAGGGCAATAAAATTAAAGAGTCATCGATCATTGCATCATATACAGTTACCTATGAGCTTGCAAAATCTAAAAAACCCTTTACTGACGGAAATTTTGTGAAGAAATGTGCGATTCAAATGGCAAAGGCATTCGGTCAAGAAAAAATAGCCAAAGAATTTGAATCTGTGCCTCTTTCAAAACAAACTGTAGCCAGAAGAACAGAAGACATCAGTCTGCAACTGTCTCAAAGTTTAAAATCTTGTATTGAAAACTGCTCATATTTTTCGCTCCCGATTGATGAAAGTACTGACATCACTGACACTTGCCAGCTTCTTATTTTTGTTAAAGTTATCCAGGAGGATTTTACTGTTATTGAAGAATTGTTGAAAGTTTGCTCTTTGCATGACACTTGTAGAGGGACAGACATATTTTCTGCAGTTCATAGTGCCGTAGATGAAGTAGGTGGTTTTGGAAAGTTGTCTGCAGTGTGTACTGATGGTTGCAAAGCTTTTATTGGTTCAAATACTGGTTTTGTTGGACTTCTAAAGCAAAACAAAATTAACGTACCTACATTGCATTGCATAATTCATCAAGAGGCCCTTTGTGCAAAGTCCATAAATCTAAAAGACACCATGGCTACTGTTGTGAAAATAACAAATTTGATAAGAGCAGGACACCAGTCTTTAAATCACAGGAAGTTTTTATCATTTTTAGAGGAAGTAGATTCTAGCTACGGTGATCTCCTGCTTTATACAGAAGTAAGATGGCTTAGTCGAGGGAAATGTTTAATAATATTTTTTGAACTGAAGAATGACATTTATGACTTCCTGCGAGAGAACTTACCATGCTCCATTGATCTTCAACATGCACTCAAAGACATTAATTTCCTTCATAATCTGGCATATCTCACAGACATCACACAACATTTGAACATATTGAATTTGCAGCTACAAGGGGAAAAGCAAACCATTTTTCAATTGATGGGATATGTTAGTAGTATAGCAGGAAGGATTTGACCCGCATTTAGGTGCTAAATTAACAAAGATATATAGTAGGTGCGCAGCGCACCTAATGTACACGAGAGACAAGGGGAGTTAACCATGACCGATCGTGTCCGGATATGACCTCTAGTCTCGGTGACCCCGGAAGTGCCCTATTTATGTCTGGTGTGTGCTGACTTTGGAGCGCTTGGTGTACTTGAGCGATAGTGATAGGTTAGTAGATTATACAACATCAATGAAAAACATTAAATTTAAAACAGAAGACGAAGATATATTTTATTCTTTTATTATCTCAATAGGTGTATAACATACAGTGGATATTATATAACATTACAAACATATTTAGTACACTGAGTAAATATATAGTACAGAGATAACATTTTTTTTTATAGCTATGTAGTTGGGTGGCTGCTTAGCTCTATGTCATAAATGAATCATAAGGGGTGAAACTGTTAGAGGTTGCTGGGTAGTCTAAACTGGTAGTGTAAAGAATTAAATATCTAGAGGTGTAGTCGAGACGTTATCAGCAGCTACCTTTCTTTTTATATAGAAATAGGAAAGAGCATTTCTTGTTTGACTGTAGGAAAATATAGAATTATTTAAGACTTTGAATCCTACATTTTTCCCACCCTTAGCCTTTTGCGTAGCGAGAACCTCTAAAAACATATCTTTATCTAATTTGTTGTGTTGCTTGCTTAACCCCTTACAACTGATTTTATCGTAATCCCCACTACAATGGTACGTCTTACTACATAAGCTAACAAGAGCCGTCCCTTCGTACTCTAATTTAAAAAGACCGGGCGTTCGTTTGGTGTACGCTTTAACACCCTTACAGTTTATACAGTCTGTCTTGCTAATATGCTCATCGCAAAACTCGCCGGGAAACCAGTCTTTATATACGCTATTAAACTCATCCCGCACCCCTGACTTAACTATATCTTCCAACTTAGGTGCACTTAAAGCCAAGTATAAACTATCAGTATCTGTTTCACATAACTGAAAGTTAGACCTATCCACAAACTTATCTAAGAACTCGAAATAAAAATCTAACATACGAAGTTTTGCATATTGATAGACGAAGAAACCGATTTGTAGGGGTAAGTCCCAAACAGTTTTCTTTTTCTCCATCTCAATTTCAAAAAGGGCCACACCTATTTCAGTCATCTTTTTAAACCGGGAACTATTTATCATTTTTGATATCTCATCCCCTTGAACATACGAGACAGCGCTATGATTGGTCTTATTGGTTAGAGTCTTCCCATAGGCTGAGTTTCCTAAGAGCTTCATCGTGTCGCTTACTATAGATTGATTTTCGTCTAAATCACCAGCCCGCCTAGCGTCAGAAACCATTTCTCCAAACTTTTTAAAACAACTAGACGGTTGATATTCTATCACTTGATAAATTTGTGTTACCTCCAATCCGTGGTCTAAATACCATTTTAACAGCGGCGTTGCCAACAAAATTTTTTCCCCGACATAACTACCGATTAGAGTGCGACGAGGGGTTGACAACAAGTTATGCTTGAGAGCATATTCACCCATAAACGGTCCAATATCATCACGCGTGACATCAATATTTTTGAAAATTGGAGTCATCTCACTGAAATATTCCTTCAGGTGGTCGGGGACGTGTACATCACATTCCACTAATCCAAAACATGTCCCATCTGAAACAGAAGTCAGGATATGTTTATCACTGAGAGGGAGCCCTTCTTTAGAGTAAGAGGGTCTAGCTCGAGGGATGGTTTTAGAAAGGAAAGCCCTAATGGTTGGGTCAGACTTTTTCAGAGCCTGCCACTCACATTCCCACATAACTTCTACTGGAACTTTGACCTCCTCGGTTAGGTAGGTGTGTATCTCACATGTTTTTTCAAACAGCTCGAACAAGGGCTTATTATTAACAGGGTTTCTATCTTTACCTTTGGTGAGGGGGCAGTCTTTGTGACCATGGTACAAACAACCATGAAAATTATAGCCTCTTCTATTGGATTTATCCCACCCATCCACAGGGATATTTCTATCACCTAACCGAAACTCCCTCCCATTAAACTGAGTTTTCAACTCCACCCCTTTTTGGTGGGCGACCCACGTTAGCCACTCTCTACTTTGTTGGACATAATAGTTATCTTTTTCAACCCTAAACCCGGTCTCCATTCTTCTAATAATTGGATAATCTGTTGGCATTGGGTTCATCAGAGCCCAAAGATACAACGCATTAGCATCGTAGCCTTGGATGGATTTGACTACCTTTCCGCCTCTAATAAGCGTTTTATCCACCTCGTGATACCTATGGAAAATTATAGAGGGACCCCCGACGATATTATCTCTAATCATTGTGTGTAGACTCGCCTGTTTGCTCGAACATAAACTAAACATTACACCCCTATCAACGGTCTTAAAAAGATACTTTAAACAAACACCCGGAACCGAAATGGCGTCTTTAAAACAGTCCACACCCCGCTCCCCATAAAAACGAACCTGCTGCTCCAAGGCTTCTAAAAATGGGACTACATCTTTGTTATTATTTCTTCTTCTACCTTTTAGCTCCCAGTGGAGCATAGGTCTTCAACAAACACTTTCCAAGTCGTTCTGCTTTTTGCAATTCTTTTAAGATCATTCCATGTCTTCCCCATCATCTTCATCTCTGCTTCAATCTGTCTTCTCCAAGAATTCCTTGGTCTTCCTCTTTGTCTTTTCCCCTGGGGATTCCAAAAAAGGGCCTGTTGTGTAATACTCTCAGTTGGTTTCCGTAGTGTGTGTCCTATCCATCGCCATCGTCTTCGCTGTATTTCTTTATCCACTGGTATTTGACCGGTACATTTCCATAATTCCACGTTTGTGACTTTGTCCTGCCATTTCCATCCCTTTATTCTGCGCAAGCATCCATTAATGAAAGTCTGTACCTTTGTGATTGTCAATTTTGTTATTCTCCATGTTTCACAGCCATATAATAGAACCGACTTAACATTGGAGTTGAAAATTTGTATTTTTGTATTTAGCCTAATTTCTTTGGATTTCCATGTTTCCCAGTGCAATGAAAGCTCCTCTTGCTTTTGATATCCTTATTTTGGTATCGTTTTCTGTTCCTCCCTCTTTATCTATATTACTGCCCAGATATATATAAGATTGTACGTCTAGTAGAGGTATTTCTCCTAGTTTTATTTGGTTATTGCCAACTGCATTAATTCTCATAATGTTGGTCTTATCTCTATTAATCTTTAGTCCTAGCTGTTGTGATCTCTCATCTAATATACTCATTTTATCTTGCATCTGTTGGTGGCTGTGTGATAGGAGAGCTATGTCATCAGCAAAGTCTAAATCATCAAGTTGTTTGGTCAGTGACCACTGGATCCCATTTCTGTTGTTTTGAGTTATTTTCATAATCCAATCTATGGCCAGTAGAAAGAGAAATGGAGACAGAAGGCATCCTTGCCTTACTCCTGTTCTTATTTCAAATGCTTCTGTAAGCTGTCCTTCATGCACCACACTACATTTTGTTCCTTCATACATTGTTTTTATCAGGTTAATAAGCTTTATGGGGATTCCATAATGACTCAGCAACTTCCAAAGCATTCTTCTGTCTAAACTATCAAATGCCTTTTCGTAATCTATGAATCCAATATAAAGTGGGGATTTTAGTTCTAAACTTTGTTCAACTATTATACGTAGAGTAGTTATTTGATCAGCACATGATCTGTTCTTCCTAAAACCTGCTTGTTCATCTCTCAAGTGTTTCTCTATAGCCTCTTTTAGTCTCTCCAGAATGATTCTGCCTAATATTTTTCCTGGCACTGATAGTAGCATAATTCCCCTATAATTTGTGCACTCCTGTAAACTTCCTTTCTTTGGTAGTTTGATCATATAACCTTCTCTCCAGTCTTTAGGTATTTCTTCCCTCTCCCAAATTTTATCCAATAGATCCTGTAACATCTTGGTAGAGGTGATAATATCTGCTTTGATGGCTTCCGAAGGAATTTCATCTGGTCCTGTGGCTTTACCATCTTTTAACAGTTTGATGGCTTTCATTATTTCTTCTTTGCTTGGTTTTCCGCAGTTAACGTGTAATTCTTCTTCTGCTGGTAGTATATCTGGAGGATTATTTGAGCCAGGTCTGTTCAAAAGTTCTTCAAAGTGCTCCTTCCATCTCTCCATTTGTTCCTTTATATTACTAAGCAGATTTCCTTTCTTATCTTTGATAAAGGCGTTGATCTGTTTGTATTTTCCACCTAATTTCTTTGTGCTGTTGTACAGTTCTTTCATATTCCCTTTATTTGCTGCTTCTTCTGCCTCTTTAGCTAATTCGTCTATATATTTCCTCTTATCCCTTTTAATGCATCTTCTCACTTCTTTGTTCACCTCTGTGTAAGCTTCCTGTGTCTTGGCTTTATTACTTCTTGTTTTGCTTTTATTTATGTCTGCTTTCTTGTTCTTTCTTTCTTTAATTTTATCCAGGGTCTCTGCTGTCATCCATGCCTTATTCTGGCGTTCTCTTTTCCCCAGTGTTTCTTCGCATGTCTCTTTCCATATATTTTTTACCTGTTTCCAATGATCTTCTATATTTATTGTATTTTCTAGTTGTTGGAGGACTTGGTATTTGTTTGATATTGTGACTGCGAATTTATCTTTAATTCCTTGTTCTTTAAGAAACCCTACATTGAAATACGTTCTGCCCTTATTCGTTGTAGTATACCTTTTTAATTTAATTTTAAGTTTGGCTAACAGCAGATGATGATCAGAAGCTATATCTGCCCCTCTATATACTTTTACATCCTGTAAGGATGACTTAAACTTATTATTAATACATATGTGATCAATTTGATTTTCCGTTCTATGATCTGGTGACACCCATGTAGCTTTGTGTATTCTTTTATGTTGGAATATTGTTCCTCCTAGGCTCATTTGATTAAGGGCGCAGAAATTCACAAATATCTCTCCATTCTCGTTTATATCTCCAAGTCCATGTTTTCCCATAATCTCTTCAAAGCCTCTGTTGTCTGATCCTACCTTAGCATTTAGGTCTCCCATCAAGATTATAATATCCTTGGCTCGTCTTGCATCCATCTGGCATTGTAGCTGTTTATAAAAATCATCTTTAACTGAGTCATCTTTATCGTTGGTTGGTGCATAGCATTGTATAATGTGTAATTTTATTTTGTTTTTGGTTGTTCTAAATGTTGCTCTCACCAGTCTTGGTCCCACTGCCTCCCATTCTATTAGTGTCTTCTGTGCATTCTTTGATAGCATTATAGCTACCCCATCGCTATGTTGTGCTCCTGGTTCCTGGTGTCCTGATGATAAAATCATCTCCCCTGTATTCAATTTTATTCTCTCCGCTCCCAGCCATCTTGTTTCACACATTCCCAGAATATCTATCTTGTAGTTGTTCATTTCTGCTGCCACTTGTGCCGCTTTTCCCTGTTCGTTAAGGGTACGAACATTCCAGGTGCCAATTCTGGATGATTTCCTGGTAGACAAAGGGTGAGTCGGCAACCCGGACTCCTTATGGCTTTCTCCGGATTGCGTCATACGTCTCTTAGACAGAGAGCCCTTCTCTTTCCTGGATGGCGGATTTACTTTATCTTTCTTTGACTTGTTCATGTTTGTGAAGTTTTTTCGGCTTATTTTTTTACAGTATGGGATAGCCAGTCCCATGCTTAACCCTCCTTTCTCGCCTCTTACGAACATGCCTGGTAGGGTACAGCGCCGCTATTCTTTACTTCCCTTTCGGGCCCCGGCAGCGCACGGGCGCTTTACGGGCGAGCCGTACATACTACGCAGATGTATCGTGCAGAATGTGCTGCACGATACCTGCACGAAATGTTAAAATCCTTGCTCAAAACACCCTTGTATACTACTAGTTTTTTGTTGATTTTTTGATGGAGTTTTATATGTAGAGGTGTCAAAAAATATGTTTGGGGTATGCCTTGAGGTTATATTTCAATTTTTTTTTCGATTTCAGGGGCATAACCCTCAAAAATGGTAAGGGGGGGGGGGGGGGGGTTACATTTTCAAAAGTGATTTTTAAGTTAATTTTGTGTGTGGGGATGTCTAAAATAAAGTTTTAGGTAAGCCTACGTGCAAAATTTACGATTTTTATCGATTTCAGGTGCGTAACCCTCAAAAATGGTAAGGGGGGTTACAATTTCAAAAGTGATTTTTAAGTTAATTTTTGGTGTGGGGATGTCTAAAATAAAGTTTTAGGTAAACCTACGTGCTAAATTAACGATTTTTATCGATTTCAGGGGCGTAACCCTCAAAAATGGTAAGGGGGGTTACAATTTCAAAAGTGATTTTTAAGTTAATTTTTGGCGTGGGGATGTCTAAAATAAAGTTTTAGGTAAGCCTACGTGGTAAATTTACGATTTTTATCAATTCCATGGGCGTAACCCTCAAAAAATGATAAGGGGGGTAAAATCCTAAAAGTGGTTTTTAATGTAAATTTTTGCAGTGGGGATATCTAAAATAAAGCGGGTATTGCGTCAGCGGTCAAAAACTATTTTTAGTAACACATCCGGTATTGCCTCAGAGGTCAGTTCTATTTTTAGTAACACCTCTAGGGTTTCAAGTGTATATATCTGAGAAGCTTGTAATCAGATATACGATTACAGTTGTTGCGGGTGGTTGTGGCTCGCGCCTTCAGACACGTAAAAGTAAGTGTTATCTTAGATCTTTAATATTATAGTATGTTACTTTAGTAACCTATTTTCGATAAGTTGTTTTGTTAGTGTCCACGTGTTATTTTAGTAACCTATTTTCGCTAGTTTGTGAATCTCATTGTTTACTTTTATTATTTTCTTCTCTTGTAATGTTTACTGTTCTTTATTCTTTAGTTGTAATGTTTCAATTTCTTTTCTACAGATGTCTAACACTTGTCATCTCTGCTCCAAAACTTTCACCCGGAGCCGGATCGTAAAACGACACGTTGCTAGTGTACATGTGGGTCAGGAATACAAATGTGCTGTTTGTGAACGAGTTTATAATAGAGCAGACAATCTTGCCAAACATATTAAGACAGAGCATTCTGCATCTCTTGTATCAGTAGTTCCTGCATCACCAGCACGTCCACAAGTATCGACAACCTCACGCAAGCGGGCAGTTAAGTGTTCGACTCAAGAGCCCTCAAAGAGACCAAGACTTATTAATGAAGCCGAGTCTTTAAATAAGTTACCTCAAGATATTAGGAAGATATATAAGAACAACTGGTTAGCAATTAGAACACATGAACGTAGGAACAAATACATGGAGACGTATACTATATTTCATCAGCCTGATAATCCTATAGATTGGAAGACTCTTGTAAACCCAATCTTCCAAGGCCAGAAAAAGCGTTTCAAGGTGAATTATAGTCATCATCTAGTCTTAAGACATAGAGAGACACAGGGGCTGCGTTACTTTCACGCCAGTTCAAATAATGCGACAGGTTTAGACAAACCCCTGTTAGTTAACAACAGACATGATTTTGAAACATTTGTTGATAGATTAAATGAAAGTGATATATTAGGGTATGCAAATAAAAACAGGGAGACAACCAAATATACCTTAGAAGCATTAGTCAGTACGAGTGTTTATGTTTATAAACTTCAAGATTATCCTATAGGGTGTCTGCTAGATATCCCACCCTACATTGCGTCGAACCATGGAATTAATACCCTTCAAACCGATTCTCATTCTAAAAGCTACAATGATAATCTCTGCTTCTTCCGTTGTCTAGCTGTCCATCGAGGTGCCTCTGTTGATGGTGTTAGGAAGGTTTCAAGACTACTTTTCAAACAGTTTAACCCCTCTCTATTGTTAAGTAGCTTTCACGGTGTAACTCTTGCCGAAATGCCTCTTTTAGAAACTTGTTTTTCAATAAACATAGATATTTTTGAGTTTGATTCTGAGCAAGCCTTGCGTATTGTCCTGAGAAGCGGCAGTAGTTATAGTGAAACTCTCCGTCTTTTACTTTACAAAAATCACTTCTTTTATATAAACAATCTTTCTAGGGCTAGTAAAAGCTTTTCTTGTGGAAAATGTGGGAAATTGTGGAAAGAGTTTTGGCGTATGGATAAGCACGAAAAAACTTGCAATGGGGATATGACTGTAGAGACATATAAGGGTGGGGTTTACTCTTCACCTGAAAGCGTATGGGACGCGATCAGCGCTGAAGGGATAAGTACTCCAGAGTGTTTTATTTACCCATTCAGGGCGACATTCGATTATGAATGTTATTTTGACAATGGGAATGTTCCCAAAGAGACGCACTCGACTACGTTTGTAGCTAAACACGTACCCCTTTCCTGCTCTATAGCGTCAAATGTCCCCGGGTGGGAGGCCCCAAAATGTTTCATAACCAAGGGTGACCCACAAATTTTAGTTAGTCAGATGCTTGATTATCTCACTAGTATCGCTGCTAAGGCATACTCGTTGTTGCGAGGTCGGTTTGAAAGTATTTTTACTCAACTCCATGATCTGCATGAAGACAAGCTAATAGCTAAGTTTGATGAGTATTTAAAAGAGCTTCCAGTGATAGGGTTTAACTCGGGGAAGTATGACGTCAACGTTATTAAACCTTATTTAATAAAGCACTTCATGGATGTCACTCCACAAGTGGACGAAGAAGGTGATAGTATGGAAGAGGAAGAAGAAGCCGATGTTATCGAAGAAGAGGAAGATAAAATGGAAGAAGACTACAAAGTAGAAAAACCGTTCAAGTTTATAGTTAAAAGAAACAATAACTTCATGTGTATTGCAACACAGAATCTAAAATTCTTAGATATAGTAAACTATCTAGCCCCTGGGTTTAGCTACAGCAAGTACTTGGCCGCTTATAAAGTAGAGGAGACAAAGGGTGTTTTCTGTTATGAGTACATAACGGATTTAGACAAGTTGAATGAGACGGAGTTACCCCCACACGAAACGTTTTATTCGTCATTAAAAAATGCCAACATTTCCAAGGAGGAGTACGCTCTGTGTAAAAAGGTCTGGAAGGACAATAACATGACCACCCTTAGGGACTTTTTGATTTGGTATAATAACAAAGATGTAGTCCCATTTTTAGAAGCCTTGGAGCAGCAGGTTCGTTTTTATGGGAGCGGGGTGTGGACTGTTTTAAAGACGCCATTTCGGTTCCGGGTGTTTGTTTAAAGTATCTTTTTAAGACCGTTGATAGGGGTGTAATGTTTAGTTTATGTTCGAGCAAACAGGCGAGTCTACACACAATGATTAGAGATAATATCGTCGGGGGTCCCTCTATAATTTTCCATAGGTATCACGAGGTGGATAAAACGCTTATTAGAGGCGGAAAGGTAGTCAAATCCATCCAAGGCTACGATGCTAATGCGTTGTATCTTTGGGCTCTGATGAACCCAATGCCAACAGATTATCCAATTATTAGAAGAATGGAGACCGGGTTTAGGGTTGAAAAAGATAACTATTATGTCCAACAAAGTAGAGAGTGGCTAACGTGGGTCGCCCACCAAAAAGGGGTGGAGTTGAAAACTCAGTTTAATGGGAGGGAGTTTCGGTTAGGTGATAGAAATATCCCTGTGGATGGGTGGGATAAATCCAATAGAAGAGGCTATAATTTTCATGGTTGTTTGTACCATGGTCACAAAGACTGCCCCCTCACCAAAGGTAAAGATAGAAACCCTGTTAATAATAAGCCCTTGTTCGAGCTGTTTGAAAAAACATGTGAGATACACACTTACCTAACCGAGGAGGTCAAAGTTCCAGTAGAAGTTATGTGGGAATGTGAGTGGCAGGCTCTGAAAAAGTCTGACCCAACCATTAGGGCTTTCCTTTCTAAAACCATCCCTCGAGCTAGACCCTCTTACTCTAAAGAAGGGCTCCCTCTCAGTGATAAACATATCCTGACTTCTGTTTCAGATGGGACATGTTTTGGATTAGTGGAATGTGATGTACACGTCCCCGACCACCTGAAGGAATATTTCAGTGAGATGACTCCAATTTTCAAAAATATTGACGTCACGCGTGATGATATTGGACCGTTTATGGGTGAATATGCTCTCAAGCATAACTTGTTGTCAACCCCTCGTCGCACTCTAATCGGTAGTTATGTCGGGGAAAAAATTTTGTTGGCAACGCCGCTGTTAAAATGGTATTTAGACCACGGATTGGAGGTAACAAAAATTTATCAAGTGATAGAATATCAACCGTCTAGTTGTTTTAAAAAGTTTGGAGAAATGGTTTCTGACGCTAGGCGGGCTGGTGATTTAGACGAAAATCAATCTATAGTAAGCGACACGATGAAGCTCTTAGGAAACTCAGCCTATGGGAAGACTCTAACCAATAAGACCAATCATAGCGCTGTCTCGTATGTTCAAGGGGATGAGATATCAAAAATGATAAATAGTTCCCGGTTTAAAAAGATGACTGAAATAGGTGTGGCCCTTTTTGAAATTGAGATGGAGAAAAAGAAAATTGTTTGGGACTTACCCCTACAAATCGGTTTCTTCGTCTATCAATATGCAAAACTTCGTATGTTAGATTTTTATTTCGAGTTCTTAAATAAGTTTGTGGATAGGTCTAACTTTCAGTTATGTGAAACAGATACTGATAGTTTATACTTGGCTTTAAGTGCACCTAAGTTGGAGGATATAGTTAAGTCAGGGGTGCGGGATGAGTTTAATAGCGTATATAAAGACTGGTTTCCCGGTGAGCATATTAGCAAGACAGACTGTATAAACTGTAAGGGTGTTAAAGCGTACACCAAACGAACGCCCGGTCTTTTTAAATTAGAGTACGAAGGGACGGCTCTTGTTAGCTTATGTAGTAAGACGTACCATTGTAGTGGGGATTACGATAAAATCAGTTGTAAGGGGTTAAGCAAGCAACACAACAAATTAGATAAAGATATGTTTTTAGAGGTTCTCGCTACGCAAAAGGCTAAGGGTGGGAAAAATGTAGGATTCAAAGTCTTAAATAATTCTATATTTTCCTACAGTCAAACAAGAAATGCTCTTTCCTATTTCTATATAAAAAGAAAGGTAGCTGCTGATAACGTCTCGACTACACCTCTAGATATTTAATTCTTTACACTACCAGTTTAGACTACCCAGCAACCTCTAACAGTTTCACCCCTTATGATTCATTTATGACATAGAGCTAAGCAGCCACCCAACTACATAGCTATAAAAAAAAAATGTTATCTCTGTACTATATATTTACTCAGTGTACTAAATATGTTTGTAATGTTATATAGTATCCACTGTATGTTATACACCTATTGAGATAATAAAAGAATAAAATATATCTTCGTCTTCTGTTTTAAATTTAATGTTTTTCATTGATGTTGTATAATCTACTAACCTATCACTATCGCTCAAGTACACCAAGCGCTCCAAAGTCAGCACACACCAGACATAAATAGGGCACTTCCGGGGTCACCGAGACTAGAGGTCATATCCGGACACGATCGGTCATGGTTAACTCCCCTTGTCTCTCGTGTACATTAGGTGCGCTGCGCACCTACTATATATCTTTGTTAATTTAGCACCTAAATGCGGGTCAAATCCTTCCTGCTATACTACTTATGTTGATGGTTTTAAAAAGAAGCTGAATCTATTTAGACTTTCTTTGCAAAAAAATGATCTGTTCCATTTTTCAAGTTGTAAGCAGTTGTTGTCAGAGATAGAAAGTGCAAACTTCAGTAAGTACGCAGCTGACATTGAACATTTGATTTGTGAATTTGATCGACGGTTTCAAGATTTTGAAATGTTTCGTCCGCAAACGGAGCTTTTTAATAACCCAATTAAGTGCACAGTGGAGTGCCAGCCATCAGATCTTCAACTAGAGTTGTGTGACCTTCAGTGTGACCCCTTCCTCAGTACTGTAAAGGCATTAGGAGCTGACTTCTGGAAATTGCTACCAAATGAACGTTACCCGTGTCTGAGAAAATGGGCACTAAAGATGTGCTCTATATTCGGCAGCACATATCTCTGCGAGACAGCATTCTCTTCCATGAAGTTAATTAAATCTAAGACCAGGAACAGAATGACCGATTCGACATTGTCCCATACTCTCCGAATCGCCACGTCAAAAATGGAAGTGGACTTCAAATCTCTGGTGGAAAGCTGTGACAAGTCACAATCGTCGCACTGAGACATTAAAGGTAATTTTAAAATGAATAATTAATGGATTTGTTACAAATCAAATATGTAGTCAAAGTGCAAGCATTATTTATATATTACTATATCGCATAGGTCCCTACTGTCATTTTTGACGATATTCTTAAGTGTGGCCCGCGGGTCTTGGCCTTGGCTTTAATCCGGCCCTCGGGCAACCTCAAGTTGGCCACCACTGACATAATGTATCAAACTGATTAAAAAAAATAAAGCAAACAGGAAGAAATCAACATATTGGCACCAATTGACAGCCTCAACGCCGGTTCATTTACAATTTTGATCAATTTTGGTTACTAGGAGTTACAGGGGAACAAATCAAATAAAACAAATTTATACATTAATTTGGATTACATCCCATGACGTTTCTCAACAAACGTCATTTCAGTTTGTCGCAATTTCATTAATTCTGAATTAACTTACATCAAAGCGTCATCTCAGTTTGTCGCAATTTCATTAATTCTGAATTAACTTACATCAAAGCGTCATCTCAGTTTGTCGCAATTTCATTAATTCTGAATTAACTTACATCAAAGCGTCATCTCAGTTTGTCGCAATTTCATTAATTCTGAATTAACTTACATCAAAGCGTCATCTCAGTTTGTCGCAATTTCATTAATTCTGAATCAAATTACATCAAAGCGTCATCTCAGTTTGTCGCAATTTCATTAATTCTGAATTAACTTACATCAAAGCGTCATCTCAGTTTGTCGCAATTTCATTAATTCTGAATCAACTTACATCAAAGCGTCATCTCAGTTTGTCGCAATTTCATTAATTCTGAATCAACTTACATCAAAGCGTCATCTCAGTTTTGCTCACAGTTTCCTTAGTTTACATTAGACTTTTTAACGTTTTCTGCACACTTGTCCTAGACTCCAAACTGCTGTCGTTTGCCAGGAAAATAGGAAACACTTGGTTGAAAGTCTCTCTGTACTTGGAGCTCATCGTGTAGTAGAGGAAGATGTTGACGCTGGAGTTAAGGGCCTCCAAAATGAAGACAAAAGACCAGGCAACGTAAAAGATGTTTACTTCCTGTCCGATAACACTGAATTCTGGTCGGAAGTAGGACGCCATTGAAACAGTGACGCCAGGGATGTAGCAAATGATTAAAACTGTAGCTATTAGGACAACCATGTTCATGGACTTTTTGTCTCTGTTTGAAATTGTTTCTGTTTGCTTGTCGTCCCTGCTTGCCGTCTTGCGCCATTTTGTTTTCTGTTTGAGCTGAATGACGAGAATAAGTGTCAAAACGATGACGGCAACGAATGAGACGGTACCAAGGACAGAGTACAGGACGAAGACCACGCCCTCTTTGCTCTTCCTGCTACTCGTGAAAACCAATCCCAGAAGAGTTCTATTTTTATCAGGATAAAACTTCCAATCAAAATACGCCGTTTCAAATTCCGGGACAAATGACAACATGGTTGAAATATAGATAAACAATATGGTTGCTAGAGTTACCCTTGGTGTTATAATTTGTTTAATTTTTAGCGGTAAAGTTATACAAAGACATCTCTCAGCCGTGACGAAGACAGTTATCCAGCCGGTTATCCGCACGAAACAGATGTGGGGTATTCCCGAAGTCAGGTGCAAAATTTCAGGTGGTACAATATCAACGTCCGAGTTAATAAAAAGAGGATTGACGCAAACACCGCCCCATAGCAGACCGAGAAGACTACCAATGTCGGAGATAGCCAGGCTAAAGAAGGTTACGTTCATGGTGCTGCTGAAGCCCTGTTTGATGAACACGACGATGTTCATGAGGTTGGCTACCACCCCGAAC
This sequence comes from Megaustenia siamemsis, assembly GCA_032433765.1. Taxonomy (NCBI): domain Eukaryota; kingdom Metazoa; phylum Mollusca; class Gastropoda; order Stylommatophora; family Ariophantidae; genus Megaustenia; species Megaustenia siamemsis. The sequence goes on along the minus strand of JAVIAB010000117.1, from coordinate 77,662,315 downwards.
AGACTGATGGCCGCTGTGATCACGATGTAGTTGATGATCATGTACAACTCTCTGTCTGCATCGTTCACCATCTGCACTCTGTGAGCGACAACTTCATCGCACTCTGTTGACTCTGTATATGTCATTATCATATTTATGTTGTAACTCAGACACATACACTGAAATAGAAACAATATGACATATAGGAGTTAGACATAGTAACAGTGTCAAACATTTCACATTTAAATACACAATAACTTTTTTGTCCCAGAATATCCGATATGAGTAGAGTTTGTGATGTCTGGGACTTCAAAACTATTATTTATTTGTTGACTATAGTTAATCGATGTGATAAGGACTTATTTGTTAAAATATAGTTAATTAATGGGATAAGGACTTATTTGTTAAAATATAGTTAATTAATGTGATAAGGACTTATTTGTTAAAATACAGTTAATTAATGTGATAAGGACTTATTTGTTAAAATATAGTTAATTGATGTGATAAGGACTTATTTGTTAAAATATAGTTAATTCATGTGATAAGGACTTATTTGTTAAAATATAGTTAATTGATGTGATAAGGACTTATTTGTTAAAATATAGTTAATTGATATAAAGTAAAGTAAAGTACCCCCGTCACGCCAAGTGGCGTATAGAGAAATATGGTGTTAGTGACCCTATATTTTACAGACCTTCAGCACATGATTTTTGGTGTAGTGTGGTCAGTATTACGCCCGTGCTGCTTTACTTTCCCAGAAAAAGATCCGGTACCCATTTAAGGCTGGGTGAACCCGGAAGCCGTCGGTTGGGATCGAACCCTACCCCTTGTCCGTGGTAGTCCAGTTCACTAACCACTGAGCTATCGCGGCTCCCTAATTAATGTGATAATGACTTATTTGTTAAATATAGTTAATTAATGTGATAAGGACTTATTTGTTAAAATGTAGTTAATCAATGTGATAAGGACTTATTTGTTAAAATATAGTTAATCGATGTGGTAAGGACTTATTTGTCCTGCAGAAGACCAGAGTTTGAAGCGGGTCATCTAGGCTAAACATCTGATAAGAGATCAGGACGTGTACTTTGGTCATGGAAGGAGAGGCAGTCTAGGTAGAGAGAGCACTAAGGGGGCCACCACATCATGGAGACCCTCATAATGGCGGCAACAACTGATGTATGTTTACATTGTCTTGTAACTAAAAGTCAACGGATTCTCTCGGGCTGAAGTTATTACACAAGAGACGAGCCTAGAGCGATCCTCGATTGACTGTCAGGGTGGCGGAAACAAAGAAGCTTTTATTTCACCAGATAATTTCAGCTTTGAAATCAACAGACTCAACTTGTCATACAAGAAGGACATCCGAATGGGAAGGCAAACCCAGTGTGCTGAAGGTACATCTCTGAAGTCGGATGTGCTAGGCGTAAAGCGCAGTTCTGGCGCTTTGTGTAAGCTCGATATAGCGTAGTTCAAGCCAAACATAAATCCCAATGAAGCGCGGTTTAAGCCCACATAAAGCCCAATATAGTGCTGCTTAAACGCACATTAAGCCAAATATACTGCTGTTTAAGCCCACATGAAGCCCAATATAGCGTGGTTTAAGCCCACATGAAGCCCAATATAGCGCTGCTTAAGCGCACATTAAGCCAAATATAGTCCTGTTTAAGCCCACATGAAGCCCAATATAGCGTTGTTTAAGCCCATATGAAGTCAGCTGAAGTGTGGTCGCCGCAGGATATTCGTCAGGCAAAAGTAGAGAAAAGCAAAAGAAATACATTGTATCTGAAGCACTGGCCGTGCTATGGTATATTTTAGCGTTTACGCGAGTCTGTACTTCAGGTTTTTGGTACAGCCGTGTTTTGTGCTGTCCACCTGAGTCTAGGATAGTTAAGTCATTCTATGATGTAAGGGGAAGTAGACATGTTTATGGCACTGCACGGTATGAGGAAAAGTCGAATGTTGGTGAAGTGTTGTACAATCTGAGGAGAAGTCGAGGGCTGGTGAAGTGTTGTACAATCTGAGGAGTAGTCGAGGGCTGGTGAAGTGTTGTACAATCTGAGGAGAAGTCGAGAGTTGGTGAAGTGTTGTACAATTTGAGGAGAAGTCGAGAGTTGGTGAAGTGTTGTACAATCTGAGGAGAAGTCGAGGGTTGGTGAAGTGTTGTACAATCTGAGGAGAAGTCGAGGGTTGGTGAAGTGTTGTACAATCTGAGGAGAAGTCGAATGTTGGTGAAGTGTTGTGCAATCTGAGGAGAAGTCGAATGTTGGTGAAGTGTTGTACAATCTGAGGAGAAGTCGAGGGTTGGTGAAGTGTTGTACAATCTGAGGAGAAGTCGATGGTTGGTGAAGTGTTGTACAATCTGAGGAGACGTCGAGAGTTGGTGAAGTGTTGTGCAATCTGAGGAGAAGTCGATGGTTGGTGAAGTGTTGTACAATATGAGGAGACGTCGAGAGTTGGTGAAGTGTTGTACAATCTGAGGAGAAGTCGATGGTTGGTGAAGTGTTGTACAATCTGAGGAGAAGTCGATGGTTGGTGAAGTGTAGTACAATCTGAGGAGAAGTCGATGGTTGGTGAAGTGTTGTACAATCTGAGGAGAAGTCGTTGGTTGGTGAAGTGTTGTACAATCTGAGGAGACATCGATGGTTGGTGAAGTGTTGTACAATCTGAGGAGAAGTCGAGAGTTGGTGAAGTGTTGTACAATCTGAGGAGAAGTCGATGGTTGGTGAAGTGTTGTACAATATGAGGAGAAGTCGATGGTTGGTGAAGTGTTGTACAATATGAGAAGTCGATGGTTGGTGGAGTTTTGTACAATATGAGGAGAAGTCGGTGGTTGGTGGAGTTTTGTACAATATGAGGAGAAGTCGAATGTTGGTGAAGCGTTGTACAATATGAGAAGTCGATGGTTGGTGAAGTGTTGTACAATATGAGGAGAAGTCGGTGGTTGGTGGAGTTTTGTACAATATAAGAAGTCGATGGTTGGTGAAGCGTTGTACACTATGAGGAGAAGTCGAATGTTGGTGAAGCGTTGTACAATATGAGGAGAAGTCGAATGTTGGTGAAGCGTTGTACACTATGATAATAATGTACAGTCTGAGGAGCGAATGAGAGTTGATATGGTGTTCTACAGTCTGATATACAATCGAGGGGTGACGCAATGTTGTACATCCTGATGAGAAGGCGTGGGTCGATGTAGGTTTGTACAATCTGATGAGAGCTAGAGGATTGAAGTTATCTTGTCTAGTGTGAAGGCCAATCGAGAGTAGATGTACTCTTGTACAATGTAAGGATCAGTCGAGTCTCCATATAAAATGCTGTAAACTCTATTTTTGAATCGAGAGTCGATGATGTAAAAGTCAGGAATAAAGTGACCCGTCACGCCAAGTGACGTATAGGGAATATGGTGTTAGTGACTATAATTTTTACAGACCTTCAGCACATGATTTTTGGGGTAATGTGGTCGGTATTACGCCCGTCCCGCTTTACTTTCCCAGAAAAAAATAATTCCAGTACCCATTTAAGGCTGGGTGAACCCGGAAGCCGTCGGTTGGGATCAAACCTTAGCTCTAGAGTCGATGATGTAGTCTTGTACAAATATATTCTCTTTTTACCTGTCAAATGCACAGAGGTCCCTTGCCGCACAGGCAGATAACTCCGTCTTCAGAGGTACTTATATTTGCTCCGTCCATGAGTAATTGACGTTTCAAGCCGAAATTCACTGCTGGGACCAGGGGTGGTTGCAGGAAAGAGAAATCACAAATAAAAATCCCAACTGGTCCAGCCGGGATTTGAACTCACAACCTCTCTGTCTCGAGGTCGGCGTCTTGCCTCGAGACCAACTAATTTCCCCAATGTCAGTTACAGTACAATATGATGACCTGTCGAGGGTTGAAATAGTATTGTACAATATGAGGACCTATCGAGGGTTGAAATAGCATTGTTCAATATGAGGACCTACGGAGGATTGAAATAGCATTGTACAATATGAGGACCTACTGAGGTTTGAAATAGCATTGTACAATATGAGGACCTACGGAGGATTGAAATAGCATTGTACAATATGAGGACCTACTGAGGTTTGAAATAGCATTGTACAATATGAGGACCTACTGAGGGTTGAAATAGCATTGTAAAATATGAGGACCTACTGAGGTTTGAAATAGCATTGTACAATATGAGGACCTACTGAGGGTTGAAATAGCATTGTACAATATGAGGAACTGTCGAGGGTTGAAATAGTATTGTAAAATATGAGGACCTACTGAGGGTCGCATATATGAGGACGACACCCATTAAACATTAAGATCAAAGATAAAGAAATAAAACAAGTAGAGGAATTCAAGTATTTAGGCACAATGTTCACAGAAGATGGAAAACTAGACAGAGAAATTGACATGAGAATACAAAAAGCAAATGCTGTCACATACCAGCTTTCACCATTGTTAAGACATCCAAACATTTCTATGCCAGCTAAACAACAAATAATAAATAGCATGTTCATACCAACTTTGTGCTATGAAAGTCAAACATGAACCCTTTCTAAATCCCTTTTTCAGAAAGATCAATACATGTGAGATGCGATGCTTGAGAAAAGTAACAAACAACACAAGAAGAGATAGAATACCAAATGAAACCATAAGAAAAATGGTAGGAACAAAACCCTGCCAAGAATATATAGAACAACAACTTAAATAGTTTGGCCACCTGGTCAGAATGAATCCTCACCAATCACCATCAAGGGCGTTCTTCTCGAGAATGCATGGAAAAAGACCAAGAGGAAGACCCAGAAGAAGATGGATAGATGCAGTGACAGAGACATGCAACAACAAAGGAAAATCATTAATTCAGACAGTTCGAGCAGCACTAGAACGACAAATGATATAAACCACGACACCTTTTAGGTATCAGTGAGAGAGAAAAGAAGAAGCAGAAGAATATGAGGACATATCGAGGGTTAAAATAACATTGTACAATATGAAGACCTGTCGAGGAGTGAAATAGCATTGTACAATATGAGGACCAAAATGTGTGGTGCATGAAGGACAGCTTACAGAAGCATTTGAAATAAGAACAGGAGTAAGGCAAGGATGCCTTCTGTCCCCATTTCTCTTTCTTCTGGCCATAGATTGGATTATGAAAATAACTCAAAACAACATAAATGGGATCCAGTGGTCACTGACCAAACAACTTGATGATTTAGACTTTGCTGATGACATAGCTCTCCTATCACACAGCCATCAACAGATGCAGGATAAAATGAGTATATTAGATGAGAGATCACAACAGCTAGGACTAAAGATTAATAGAGATAAGACCAATATTATGAGAATTAATGCAGTTGGCAATAATCAAATAAAACTAGGAGAAATACCTCTACTAGACGTACAATCTTACATATATCTGGTCAGTAATATATATAAAGAGGGAGGAACAGAAAATGATACCAAAATAAGGATATCAAAAGCAAGAGGAGCTTTCATTGCACTGGGAAACATATGGAAATCCAAAGAAATTAGATTAAATACAAAAATACAAATGTTCAACTCAAATGTTAAGTCGGTCCTATTATATGGCTGTGAAACATGGAGAATAACAAAATTGACAATCACGAAGGTACAGACTTTCATTAATGGATGCTTACGCAGAATAAAAGGATGGAAATGGCAGGACAAAATCACTAACGTGGAATTATGGAAATGTACCGGTCAAATACCAGTGGATAAAGAGATACAGCGTAGACGATGGCGATGGATAGGACACACACTACAGAAGCCAACTGAGAGTATTACACAACAGGCCATTTTTTTGAATCCACAGGGGAAAAGACGAAGAGGAAGACCAAGGAATTCTTGGAGAAGACAGATCGAAGCAGAGATGAAGATGATGGGGAAGACATGGAATGATCTTAAAAGAATTGCAAAAAAACAGAACGACTTGGAAAGTGTTTGTTGAAGACCTATGCTCCACTGGGAGCTAAAAACGTAGAAGAAGAAGAATATGAGGACCTGTCGAGGAGTGAAATAGCATTGTACAATATGAGGACCTGTCGAGGGTTGAAATTGTATAGTACAATAGGGGAGGCAGAAAGGCGGCTCCTGACGAGCTTGTCACAGAGGTTGCGATCACTCTTAAAGGCCACTAATGGAGGATCAGAGAAGAATAGACGGGTAGTGGAGTCGGAGCGGAGAATGGGGAGGTAGAGTGCGATGATTCTGATCACCTCGTAGTGGTGAGGGTGATGGGTGAGGGTGATGGTTGAGGGTGATGGGTGAGGGTGATGGGTGAGGGTGATGGGTGAGGGTGATGGGTGAGAGCAAGTGCTGCCCTGTCAGGGGGAAGATGGGTAGAGGGGGTGGCAATTCGGGACAGAGACCTCGGCGGAAGAGGTCGAGCATCAGGTGGGCTTTATGTGGTAAACCATCATCCTGGCAAAGGCGACGAAGTCTGAGTAATTGCGACATAGGGAAGAGAGTTCCTGCAGGATGTCGGGTGAGAAGAGTCGTAGAGGAGGAAACAATGGGAGTCTGTAGGTTTGTAGAGAAGGAAACAATGGGAGTCATTAGGTTTGTAGAGAAGGAAACAATGGGGGTCTGTAGGTTTGTAGAGAAGGAAACACTGGGAGTCAGTAGATTTGTAGAGAAGGAAACAATGGGGGTCTGTAGGTTTGTAGAGAAGGAAACAATGGGAGTCTGTAGGTTTGTAGAGAAGGAAACAATGGGAGTCTGTAGGTTTGTAGAGAAGAAAACAATGGGAGTCAGTAGGTTTGTAGAGAAGGAAACAATAAGAGCCAGTAGATTTGTAGAGAAGGAAACAATGGGAGTCTGTAGGTTTGTAGAGAAAGAAACAATGGGAGTCAGTAGGTTTGTAGAGAAGGAAACAATGGGAGCCAGTAGATTTGTAGAGAAGGAAACAATGGGAGTCTGTAGGTTTGTAGAGAAGGAAACAATGGGAGTCTGTAGGTTTGTAGAGAAGGAAACAATGGGAGTCTGTAGGTTTGTAGAGAAGAAAACAATGGGAGTCTGTAGGTTTGTAGAGAAGGAAACAATGGGAGTATGTAGGTTTGTAGAGAAGGAAACAATGGGAGTCAGTAGGTTTGTAGAGAAGGAAACAATGGGAGTATGTAGGTTTGTAGAGAAGGAAACAATGGGAGTCAGTAGGTTTGTAGAGAAGGAAACAATGGGAGTCAGTAGGTTTGTATAGAAGGAAACAATGGGAGTCTGTAGGTTTGTAGAGAAGGAAACAATGGGAGTCTGTAGGTTTGTAGAGAAGGAAACAATGGGAGTCAGTAGGTTTGTAGAGAAGGAAACAATAAGAGCCAGTAGATTTGTAGAGAAGGAAACAATGGGAGTCTGTAGGTTTGTAGAGAAGGAAACAATGGGAGTCAGTAGGTTTGTAGAGAAGGAAACAAATGGGAGTCAGTAGGATTGTAGGGGAGGAAACAAATGGGAGTCGGTAGTAGTATACAAGGAAGGATTTGGATATTATTTTGGCGTAAATTAACAAAGATATATAAGAGGCGCCTTTAGCGCCTAATGTACACGAGAGACAAGGGGAGTTAATCGGTCGTGCGACGGCGTGACCCCTCGTGCAGCGGGCGCCGGATCACGCGGGTGCGTGGTGACCTCGAGGCGGATCGCGTGTCGGCGGGTGACCCCTTCAGATTAGCTCGAGTGGTTCGGACAGCGTGCTATCGGATCGGGGATTATCTCGGTTCGGTGGGGCGCTATCGCGCCAGGTAGCCGTTAGAAAATATTTATAGCTATGTAGTTGGGTGTCTGCTTAACGTTGAACCATAAAAGAAGCATAAGGGTGAAACATTTAGAGATTACTGGTTAGTCTAAGCTGGTAGTGTAAATATGTTCCTCGGTGTTAGTGCTTCGCTCTATCTCTCTCGCTCTCTCTTTCTCTCTCTCTCTACTATTCCAGCCTAGATTTCCCTCCATTGAAAAACTTACTCATTCTCTCCATTTATCCCTATCATTGCGCCTTCCTTCTCTCTCTCTCTCCCTCTCTTTCTCCCCTATCCTCTCTTAGACTTCTAACCTATCAGTCCACCCTCCGCCTCTCCCATTAGCTCCCCCGCCCTCCCTCATATTTTTAGCGTCCCTCCTATTGTAACACTTGATCATTCTCACCATTTATACCTAGCATCTCGCCTTCTTTCTCATAGGCTTCTCTCTCTCGCTCTCTCTCTCTTCTAACCCCTACTAGACTTCTCTCCTACCAATCCACCTTTCTTCCTCTCTCTCTCTCTCTCTCTCTCTCTCTCTCTTTACCTCGCCTAACGTTCCGCCTTCATTCGTATTTTTACCTTACCGCCAGTGTAACACATTAATAACATTGAATATCAATTACAAAAAGACTTGAAATGTCTACTTTTAAAAGAACCAATAAGATAAACATATGAAAAACGAAGGAATAATACACGCGACAAGGCTTAACAGACGTACTTTATACACATCACCATTAATACAACTGAAATTCCTTTAATGATAACCTATCACTTCGTTATGAGCTAAGAGAAAAACAGAAAAAATATTCAAGTTACACCGTAAAATATTCCACTACAACACAGACCGCTAGACTGAACAGTACTATGAAAATAAACGTCCGTGAATCAAGCGCGCTTATAACACGAAGTCTCACATCCGACTAGTTTAAATATAATCTGGTAAATAAAAGTTAGGAGACAAGGGCAGAAACCTAGGAGGCAAGGGCAGAAACCTAGGAGGCAAGGACAGAAACCTAGGAGGCAAGGACAGAAACATAGGAGGCAAGGACAGAAACCTAAGAGGCAAGGGCAGAAACCAAGGAGGGAAGGTCAGAAACCTAGGAGGCAAGGTCAGAAACCTAGGAGGCAAGGTCAGAAACCTAGGAGGCAAGGTCAGAAACCTAGGAGGCAAGGGCAGAAACCTATGAGGCAAGGACAGAAACCTAAGAGGCAAGGACAGAAAACTAGGAAGCAAAGGCTGGAAACAAGGAGGGAAGGGTAGAAACCTAGGAGGCAAAGTCAGACTCAATAGACTTAACTTACATACTTTATACATATTACCATTAATACAATCGAGTAGGCTTTTATTGATAACCTATCACATCGTTATGAGATGAGAGAAAAACAGAAAAAATATTCAACTTACAACATAAAAATAGACCCACAACACAGACCGCTAGACTGAACAGTACTATGAAAATAAACTTCCGTGAATCAATCGCGCTTATAACACGAAGTTTCACATGCGATTAGTTTAAATATAATCTGGTAAATAAAAGTTGGACGACACTATTCTACTCTCGACTAACATCTAGGCTAACCAATCAGAGAAGAGGATTTCTATTGGAGACCCATCAACGAAATAACTGACCTTTAGATTAACCAATCAGAGAAGAGGATTTCTATCGGACACCCACCAACGAAATGATTGGCCTCTGGATTAACTAATCAGAGAAGAGGACTACTTTTATCGTGATAACTAACCTAATTTTCCACTTGAAGTACTGTCGAGTCTGACGCATGGGTTACTTTAAAGCGATTCGGTCCTGATACAATCCACCTGTCTGTCCATTGGTGGGGGAAATAATTCATGTGGCGGGTTACTTGAACGCGCTTTGACCCCTGATGTTATACCAGAGGAGTTGCATAAGGCCCAAAAATTACGCCAAATCGCAAACATTTTACTACCAGAACACAAAAAATTTTAACTCATAAGCGAAAAAGTCGACCTCAAAACCCTAAAAATCTACTCACATAGTCATAATAGTTAGACACAACGAGAAGAAAGTTATATTCAAAGTCCAAAAAGAGTGGTCAAATCACTAACATTTTACCTCCAGAACACAAAAATGTAGGCTCATACTCAAAAAAAGCGACCTCAAAACCATAAAAATCTACTCACATAGTCATACTAGTTAGACACATCGAACAGATAGTTACAGCCAAAGTCCCAAAAAAAGTTTGGTCAAATCGAAAATATTTTACCCACAGAACACAAAAATGTAGGCTCATACTCAAAAAATCGACCTCAACACCATAAAAAGGTACTCACATACTCATACTAGTTAGACACATCGAACAGATAGTTACAAACAAAGTCCCAAAAAGAGTGGCCAAATCACTAACGTTTTACCTCCAGAACACAAAAATTTAGGCTCATACTAAAAAAGTCGACCTAAAAATCCAAAAAAGCTACTCACATAGTCATAATAGTTAGACACAACGAGTAGAAAGTTATATTCAAGGTCCAAAAAACGTTATTTTAGACATCCCCATAGCAAAAAGGTACTTATAACTCACCTTCGAAATTGTTTCCCCCTTACTATTTTTAGGGATACGCCCATAAAATCGGTAAAATCGTAAATTTTCACTCTAGGCATACCCCCAAACTTTATTTTAGACATCCCCATTACAAAAATTTACATTAAAAAACCACTTTTATGATTTTAACCCCTTAGCATTTTTGAGGGTTACGCCCATGAAATCGGTAAAAATCGTAAATTTTCACGCTAGGCATACCCCAAACTTTATTTTAGACATCCCCATTGCAAAAATTTACATTAAAAACCACTTTTAGGATTTTACCCCCTTATCATTTTTTGAGGGTTACGCCCCTGAAATCGATAAAAATCGTAAATTTAGCACGTTGGCTTACTTAAAACTTTATTTTAGACATCCCCATACCAACACTTTACTTAAAAATCACTTTTGAAATTGTTACCCCCTTAAAATTTTTGAGGGTTACGCCCCTGAAATCGATAAAAAATTGAAATATAACCTCAAGGCATACCTCCCACATAATTTCTGACACCCCTACATATCAAATTCCATCAAAAAACAACAAAAAGCTAGTAGTGCTAGTGGCGGTGTACATACCCGAACATACTACTTCTCGTGCGGTTTTGGTGCAGTTTCGGTGCATGTACGTGCACTTTTAGAGTGGGTTCACAGCCACTATCACTACTAGCTTTTTGTTGTTTTTTTGATGGAATTTGATATGTAGGGGTGTCAAAAATTATGTGGGAGGTATGCCTTGAGGTTATATTTCAATTTTTTTTCGATTTCAGGGGCGTAACCCTCAAAAATTGTAAGGGGGTAACAATTTCAAAAGTGATTTTTAAGTTAATTTTTGGTGTGGGGATGTCTAAAATAGAGTTTTAGGTAAGCCTACGTGCTAAATTTACGATTTGTATCGATTCCATGGGTGTAACCCTCAAAAATGGTAAGGGGGGTAAAATCATAAAAGTGGTTTTTTAATGTAAATTTTTGTAATGGGGATGTCTAAAATAAAGTTTGGGGGGGGGGTATGCCTAGAGTGTATGGCTGGGAGCAGAGAGAATAAAATTGAATACAGGGGAGATGTTTTTATCATCAGGACACCAGGAACCAGGAGCACAACATAGCGAAGGGGTAGCTATAATGCTATCAAAAAATGCACAGAAGACACTAATAGAATGGGAGGCAGTGGGACCAAGACTGGTGAGAGCAACATTTAGAACAACCAAAAACAAAATAAAATTTCACATTATACAATGCTATGCACCAACCAACGATAAAGATGACTCAGTTAAAGATGATTTTTATAAACAGCTACAATGGCAGATGGATGCAAGACGAGCCAAGGATATTATAATCTTGATGGGAGACCTAAATGCTAAGGTAGGATCAGACAACAGAGGCTTCGAAGAGATTATGGGAAAACATGGACTTGGAGATATAAACGAGAATGGAGAGATATTTGTGAATTTCTGCGCCCTTAATCAAATGAGCCTAGGAGGAACAATATTCCAACATAAAAGAATACACAAAGCTACATGGGTGTCACCAGATCATAGAACGGAAAATAAAATTGATCACATATGTATTAATAATAAGTTTAAGTCATCCTTACAGGATGTAAAAGTATATAGAGGGGCAGATATAGCTTCTGATCATCATCTTCTGTTAGCCAAACTTAAAATTAAATTAAAAAGGTATAATACAACGAATAAGGGTAGAAAGTATTTCAATGTAGGGTTTCTTAAAGAACAAGGAATTAAAGATAAATTCGCAGTCACAATATCAAACAAATACCAAGTCCTCCAACAACTAGAAAATACAATAAATATAGAAGATCATTGGAAACAGGTAAAAAATATATGGAAAGAGACATGCGAAGAAACACTGGGGAAAAGAGAACGCCAGAATAAGGCATGGATGACAGCAGAGACCCTGGATAAAATTAAAGAAAGAAAGAACAAGAAAGCAGACATAAATAAAAGCAAAACAAGAAGTAATAAAGCCAAGACACAGGAAGCTTACACAGAGGTGAACAAAGAAGTGAGAAGATGCATTAAAAGGGATAAGAGGAAATATATAGATGAACTAGCTAAAGAGGCAGAAGAAGCAGCAAATAAAGGGAATATGAAAGAACTGTACAACAGCACAAAGAAATTAGGTGGAAAATACAAACAGATCAACGCCTTTATCAAAGACAAGAAAGGAAATCTGCTTAGTAATATAAGGGAACAAATGGAGAGATGGAAAGAACACTTTGAAGAACTTTTGAACAGACCCGGCTCAAATAATCCTCCAGATATACTACCAGCAGAAGAAGAGTTACACGTTAACTGCGGAAAACCAAGCAAAGAAGAAATAATGAAAGCCATCAAATTATTAAAAGATGGTAAAGCCACAGGACCAGATGAAATTCCTTCGGAAGCCATCAAAGCAGATATTAACACCTCTACCAAGATGTTACAGGATCTATTGGATAAAATTTGGGAGAGGGAAGAAATACCTAAAGACTGGAGAGAAGGTTATATGATCAAACTACCAAAGAAAGGAAGTTTACAGGAGTGCACAAATTATAGGGGAATTATGCTACTATCAGTGCCAGGAAAAATATTAGGCAGAATCATTCTGGAGAGACTAAAAGAGGCTATAGAGAAACACTTGAGAGATGAACAAGCAGGTTTTAGGAAGAACAGATCATGTGCTGATCAAATAACTACCCTACGTATAATAGTTGAACAAAGTTTAGAACTAAAATCCCCACTATATATTGGATTCATAGATTACGAAAAGGCATTTGATAGTTTAGACAGAAGAATGCTTTGGAAGTTGCTGAGTCATTACGGAATCCCCATAAAGTTTATTAACCTGATAAAAACAATGTATGAAGGAACAAAATGTAGTGTGGTGCATGAAGGACAGCTTACAGAAGCATTTGAAATAAGAACAGGAGTAAGGCAAGGATGCCTCCTGTCTCCATTTCTCTTTCTACTGGCCATAGATTGGATTATGAAAATAACTCAAAACAACAGAAATGGTATCCAGTGGTCACTGACCAAACAACTTGATGATTTAGACTTTGCTGATGACATAGCTCTCCTATCACACAGCCATCAACAGATGCAGGATAAAATGAGTATATTAGATGAGAGATCACAACAGCTAGGACTAAAGATTAATAGAGATAAGACCAATATTATGAGAATTAATGCAGTTGGCAATAACCATATAAAACTAGGAGAAATACCTCTACTAGACGTACAATCTTATATATATCTGGGCAGTAATATAGATAAAGAGGGAGGAACAGAAAATGATACCAAAATAAGGATATCAAAAGCAAGAGGAGCTTTCATTGCACTGGGAAACATATGGAAATCCAAAGAAATTAGGCTAAATACAAAAATAAAAATTTTCAACTCAAATGTTAAGTCGGTCCTATTATATGGCTGTGAAACATGGAGAATGGCAAAATTGACAATCACGAAAGTACAGACTTTCATTAATGGATGCTTGCGCAGAATAAAAGGATGGAAATGGCAGGACAAAGTCACTAACGTGGAATTATGGAAATGTACCGGTCAAATACCAGTGGATAAAGAGATACAGCGAAGACGATGGCGATGGATAGGACACACACTACGGAAGCCAACTGAGAGTATTACACAACAGGCCCTTTTTTGGAATCCCCAGGGGAAAAGACAAAGAGGAAGACCAAGGAATTCTTGGAGAAGACAGATAGAAGCAGAGATGAAGATGATGGGGAAGACATGGAATGATCTTAAAAGAATGGCAAAAAACAGAACGACTTGGAAAGTGTTTGTTGAAGACCTATGCTCCACCAGGAGCTAAAAGGTAAAAGAGAAGATGCCTAGAGTGAAAATTTACGATTTTACCGATTTTATGGGCGTATCCCTAAAAATAGTAAGGGGGAAACAATTTCGAAGGTGAGTTATAAGTACCTTTTTGCTATGGGGATGTCTAAAATAACGTTTTTTGGACCTTGAATATAACTTTCTACTCGTTGTGTCTAACTATTATGACTATGTGAGTAGCTTTTTTGGATTTTTAGGTCGACTTTTTTAGTATGAGCCTAAATTTTTGTGTTCTGGAGGTAAAACGTTAGTGATTTGGCCACTCTTTTTGGGACTTTGTTTGTAACTATCTGTTCGATGTGTCTAACTAGTATGACTATGTGAGTACCTTTTTATGGTGTTGAGGTCGATTTTTTTAGTATGAGCCTACATTTTTGTGTTCTGTGGGTAAAATATTTTCGATTTGACCAAACTTTTTTTTGGGACTTTGGCTGTAACTATCTGTTCGATGTGTCTAACTAGTATGACTATGTGAGTAGATTTTTATGGTTTTGAGGTCGCTTTTTTTGAGTATGAGCCTACATTTTTGTGTTCTGGAGGTAAAATGTTAGTGATTTGACCACTCTTTTTGGACTTTGAATATAACTTTCTTCTCGTTGTGTCTAACTATTATTACTATGTGAGTAGATTTTTAGGGTTTTGAGGTCGACTTTTTCGCTTATGAGTTAAAATTTTTTGTGTTCTGGTAGTAAAATGTTTGCGATTTGGCGTAATTTTTGGGCCTTATGCAACTCCTCTGGTATAACATCAGGGGTCAAAGCGCGTTCAAGTAACCCGTCACATGAATTATTTCCCCCACCAATGACCCGACAGTAGGATTGTATCAGGACCGAATCGCTTTAAAGTAACCCATGCGTCAGACTCGACAGTACTTCAAGTGGAAAATTAGGTTAGTTATCACGATAAAAGTAGTCCTCTTCTCTGATTAGTTAATCCAGAGGCCAGTCATTTCGTTGGTGGGTGTCCGATAGAAATCCTCTTCTCTGATTGGTTAATCTAAAGGTCAGTTATTTCGTTGATGGGTGTCCGATAGAAATCCTCTTCTCTGATTTGTTAGCCTAGATGTTAGTCGAGAGTGGAATAGTGTCGTCCAACTTTTATTTACCAGATTATATTTAAACTAGTCGCATGTGAAACTTCGTGTTATAAGCGCGATTGATTCACGGAAGTTTATTTTCATAGTACTGTTCAGTCTAGCGGTCTGTGTTGTGGGTCTATTTTTATGTTGTAAGTTGAATATTTTTTCTGTTTTTCTCTCATCTCATAACGATGTGATAGGTTATCAATAAAAGCCTACTCGATTGTATTAATGGTAATATGTATAAAGTATGTAAGTTAAGTCTATTGAGTCTGACTTTGCCTCCTAGGTTTCTACCCTTCCCTCCTTGTTTTCAGCCTTTGCTTCCTAGTTTTCTGTCCTTGCCTCTTAGGTTTCTGTCCTTGCCTCATAGGTTTCTGCCCTTGCCTCCTAGGTTTCTGACCTTGCCTCCTAGGTTTCTGACCTTGCCTCCTAGGTTTCTGACCTTGCCTCCTAGGTTTCTGACCTTGCCTCCTAGGTTTCTGACCTTACCTCCTTGGTTTCCGCCCTTGCCTCATAGGTTTCTGTCCTTGCCTCCTAGGTTTCTGTCCTTGCCTTCTAGGTTTCTGTCCTTGCCTCCTAGGTTTCTGCCCTTGCCTCCTAGGTTTCTGCCCTTGTCTCCTAACTTTTATTTACCAGATTATATTTAAACTAGTCGGATGTGAGACTTCGTGTTATAAGCGCGCTTGATTCACGGACGTTTATTTTCATAGTACTGTTCAGTCTAGCGGTCTGTGTTGTAGTGGAATATTTTACGGTGTAAGTTGAATATTTTTTCTGTTTTTCTCTTAGCTCGTAACGAAGTGATAGGTTATCATTAAAGGAATTTCAGTTGTATTAATGGTGATGTGTATAAAGTACGTCTGTTAAGCCTTGTCGCGTGTATTATTCCTTCGTTTTTCATATGTTTATCTTATTGGTTCTTTAAAAAGTAGATATTTCAAGTCTTTTTGTAATTGATATTCAATGTTATTAATGTGTTACACTGGCGGTAAGGTAAAAATACGAATGAAGGCGGAACGCTAGGCGAGGTAAAGAGAGAGAGAGAGAGAGAGAGAGAGAGTGAGAGAGAGGAAGAAAGGTGGAATGATAGGAGAGAAGTCTAGTAGGGGTTAGAAGAGAGAGAGAGCGAGAGAGAGAAGCCTATGAGAAAGAAGGCGAGATGCTAGGTATAAATGGTGAGAATAATCAAGTGTTACAATAGGAGGGACGCTAAAAAATATGAGGGAGGGCGGGGGAGCTAAAGGGAGAGGCGGAGGGTGGACTGATAGGTTAGAAGTCTAAGAGAGGATAGGGGAGAAAGAGAGAGAGAGAGAGAGAGAGAGAGAAGGAAGGCGCAATGATAGGGATAAATGGAGAGAATGAGTAAGTGTTTCAATGGAGGGAAATCTAGGCTGGAATAGTAGAGAGAGAGAGAGAGAGAGAGAGCGAGAGAGAGAGAGAGAGAGTGAGAGAGAGAGAGAGAACCACTAACACCGAGGAACATATTTACACTACCAGCTTAGACTAACCAGTCATCTCTAACTGTTTCACCATTATGCTTCATTTATGGTACAACGTTAAGCAGACACCCAACTACATAGCTATACATATTTTCTAACGGCTACCTGGCGCGATAGCGTCTCATCGAACCGAGATAATCCCCGATCCGATAGCACGCTGTCCGAACCACTCGAGCTAATCTGAAGGGGTCACCCGCCGACACGCGATCCGCCTCGAGGTCACCACGCACCCGCGTGATCCAGCGCCCGCCGCACGAGGGGTCACGCCGTCGCACGACCGATTAACTCCCCTTGTCTCTCGTGTACATTAGGCGCTAAAGGCGCCTCTTATATATCTTTGTTAATTTACGCCAAAATAATATCCAAATCCTTCCTTGTATACTACTGTCGATAGGTTTGTAGAGTGGAAAACAATGGGAGTCTTTAGGTTTCTAGAGAAGGAAACAATGGGAGTCTGTAGGTTTGTAGAGATGGAAACACTGGGAGTCAGTAGGTTTGTAGAGGAGGAAACTAATGGGAGTCAGTAGGTTTGTAGAGAAGGAAACAATGGGAGTCAGTATGTTTGTAGAGAATGAAACAATGGGAGTCAGAATTTTTGTAGAGAAGGAAACAATGGGAGTCATTAGGTTTTTAGAGAAGGAAACAATGGTAGTCAGTAGGTTTGTAGAGCATGAAACAATGGGAGTCAGTAGGTTTGTAGAGCAGGAAACAATGGGAGTCAGTATGTTTGTAGAGGATGAAACAAATGGGAGTCAGTAGGTTTGTAGAGAAGGAAACAATGGGAGTCAGTAGGTTTGTAGAGAATGAAACAATGGGAGTCAGTAGGTTTGTAGAGAAGGAAACAATGGGAGTCATTAGGTTTGTAGAGAAGGAAACAATGGGAGTCAGTAGGTTTGTAGAGCATGAAACAATGGGAGTCAGTAGGTTTGTAGAGCAGGAAACAATGGGAGTCAGTATTTTTGTAGAGCAGGAAACAATGGGAGTCAGTAGGTTTGTAGAGGATCGAGGTGACTAGGCCAGAGACACCTTTCCGTGGAAACACTATCAACACAATAAATCTATATTTGGTAAGTAAACACTTTCAACACTGTAGATCTATATCTTGGTAAGTAAACACTTTCAAGATAATAAATCTATATCCTTTGTGTCACTACTTGACCGATTTGGTTTTCTGTGAATTCATTTCTTGTCGTGAAGGTCGCTCAGCTGACGCAGTCACAAGAAGGTGGGTGCTGGATTCTGAAGAAATGAAATGGACAACATGGGTGGAAGTGTGGGTGCTTGGGATGGGTCAGGAAGTTGAGGTGTAGGTGTTTGGGATGGGTCAGGAAGTTGAGGTGTGGGTGTTTGAGATGGGTCAGGAACTTGAGGTGTGGGTGTTTGGGATGGGTCAGGAAGTTGAGGTGTGGGTGTTTGGGATGGGTCAGGATGTTGATGTGTGGGTGTTTTGGATGGGTCAGGAAGTTGAGGTGTGGGTACTTGGGATGGGTCAGGAAGTTGTTCCCTTCTCTCAAGAACGGACAATCAGAGTGTAACAATTCCAGGCGAAGCTGATATAAATGGGTACCTGTGTTGTGTTGTCTCGTGAATGTAAAAATGTTAATGCCTCTGTGGAGAACTTCATCTATCGTATGTGCTGTCAAGCATATATTGTTGATCTGTCAACATACAACTTTCACTTTCTAACTATACAACATAATGTGTTGATCTGTCAACATACAACTACTAAACAATAACAAGATCACCTCAGCGGAGGTTCCTTGAATGGAAGTGACGTCAGTATTTGTCATATTTATGTTACATAATGTAAGCACTCTAAGAAAATGTAATACCTTAATGTTGATAAAGG
This sequence comes from Megaustenia siamemsis, assembly GCA_032433765.1. Classification (NCBI taxonomy): domain Eukaryota; kingdom Metazoa; phylum Mollusca; class Gastropoda; order Stylommatophora; family Ariophantidae; genus Megaustenia; species Megaustenia siamemsis. The sequence continues at coordinate 77,643,771 of JAVIAB010000117.1, read as the reverse complement.
CACATGATAGTGATGAACACTCCGAGCTGTAACTGTCATGTGATATGTTGAATAAATGTTGAAACGAATCATTTATAGGAGAGACTGAGAGAAAAAATGAGAGAGAATGAGTGAGAGACTGAGTGAGTGACTGAGTGAGTGATTGAGTGGGAGAATGAGTGAGAGAATGAGTGAAAGACAAGGAAAACATGAGAGAAAGTAGAAGACAACACACCAGTGTGGCAAGGAAGGAGATCAACGGTAGAGCTACACATCGGGCACGGAAACGATACCCGCCATCGTCGTACACATGATGATGATTCATCTACACTATTGTTACTTTTGAAGGCGCTGGAAGCACATCGGTCACGTGCTGAGAATGAAGAAAGAAAGACTTCCCGGTTAGGCATCCATGTGGGAACCATCTGGTACAAGAAAACAAGGCAGACCAAGAGAATCGCTACGCAGAATAATTACTAGGGAAGGCTCAACCATGGGGCTCAGAAGCAAGCAAGAACTACAAGAACTAGCAGCTGATCGTCAGACTATGACTACCGACCTGTGTGCTGTCTTCGCCCCGAGAGGAGAATAAATGAATGAATTGTTACCTTTCAGTTGTTTACGTTGTTGTTATTTTCTTGTATTTGTTAATATCTATTTATTGTCACTATTTCTGTCTAATACTAATATTAATGTGTGGGTTCCTAAAGAGACCTATGATAAAGACGGATGTACCGCAATATGCACAACAAAGTATAACGGAAGTTCGATAACAAATGAAAGAATAATAAAAATTATTTCTTATTATTATTTCTTTTTTTTTGCCCTTGTTTCTCTTTCCCTTATTTCTCTGCGCATGCTATTTAGTCCTTTTCCCTCTCCCTTATTTCTTTGCGGATTCCAAACTTTTGAGTAAATTACTTCTCAGTTTGAGATATTTTTATCTTTTTTATTTTTAGCCATGTTCCCAGTACTGCGGGTCTGCCTGCTGATCTATGGGACCGGAGAATAAAGGCCGCCTGCTCAGTGTAGTCGACGCGAAGTGTTCTGGTCTTTTTTTTTTTAATTTCACATCCGATAGAAAAGAAAAAAATCCTTTGACCCTACCGGGACAAAAACCCACGTTCTTCTGGTTTGGAACCCAATAAGCCACCGATTCGACCACCCGCTCCCCTATCTCTATAATGTCTTTTCATGAAATAATTGCATATATAGAAACTGTTGATATTGTTACCATGACAACAGCATTAGCTACTAGATACAACAACAGCAGAGGCTGGGGATGGCCTTCTAAGAAATATCCACACTAAATAGATGACGTCACATCGTGTTTGAGGAGAGCCGCAGAGCAAAGATAAGAACACTCCACACTAAATAGATGACGTCACACCGTGTTTGAGGAGAGCCGCAGAGCAAAGATAAGAACACTCCAGTCGACTGTGAAAGGCCAGACAACAATTCAACAATTTGTTACTGCATCAATTGACAGCTGAACAAGAAGTCAATAAACATGGAGTATTTCAACAAAATGGTCCCAAGCTATGAAATCAAAGAGCAGAGACACAGACACAGACAGACAGAGACAGACAGCTTCAGGTAGGCAGGCGTCAGCCTGAGAGCTGCTCCTTAAACTATCATTATAAGAAAAATAAATCATGAACAAAGAACAGTAACCGCAGCTCTAAGTTACGATAACTAAACATGTTACAAAGTTTCAATGATGTCACGTGATTGTGTAAGTATTATGTTACAAGCATAACTAATTTGCAATCACTTGAGCAATGCCTACTTGACCCCTTCAGCTTACTTGTCAATGTCAAGATTGACTAATTTGTCATTAATGTCATGTTAAAAGCTGTAATTGAGCTTGTGTCGAGAAATTGCTGTTAATCTCTGTAATTATTTTCTCGTTGATTTATAGAGACACTTAAAACGGGTTTTAAAAAGTGCTCTCGTTGGCGGTTTGAACGAGTTAGTGTGACTCGTAAGGTCGGTCGATTGGCAACAAGATGGAGCAGTTTGTTGCACACGTTTAGGACAATCATTTCTTATACAGGCTGTCATCTGTAGGTGTATGGTGACAGACTAAGGGCGAGGGGAGGCAACGCGCCAAGAACAAATGGGTCGTGTAAACTGTTCTTGGATTAGACCAGCTGCAGTTATAGCCCTTGCAGGCACTTTCAATGTTTTCTGACTGGACGGGCTTCATAAATATGAAAGTTCTGCCTTCACACAATAATATAGGCTGAAAGTTGTTTAGATACAGTCTATAAGTTATTGAGGAAAGAAGAGAAAACAAATGATGACGTTTCAAAACAAATAAAAATGAAAAGAGAACTACGAATCACATTTAAAACAAGAAAAATGAGAATTTTGGGGGCGTGTTAAAGGACACTGCAGCCTACTATAAGTAATCTTGGAAGGGAAAATACAAAGTAAAAGAGGCAGAAGCTAACATGGACGAGTAACATCAAAAGATGGATAAGTCAGCCTATGACAACCTGCACCATCAAAGCTAGAGGCATAGCGGAATGGTGTTCTATGGCAGCCCAACCTTCGATGCGGAGACGGCACTCAATGATGATGATTAGTTTTTTGTATAAATAACTTATACAATGTGGCAGATATTTATAGATTAATCTACAATTGTTTATGTCAGTAAAAGTCAATAGTTTGAACATTTTCTCTTTAAACAAAACAACCCAACAGATTGGAAGCTGCAAAACGCTCTGAATGCTGGGAAGTCAGCAGCTGAGGACATAACGCCCTGGCTTTGTGAGCGCTCAAGGACTGCTGGACGCTCCCCAGTCGACCAGGGGGTGAAGGTATAAGTAGCTGACTCACCGAGCTGGGGAACAAGTAGTACCGAGCACTGGTCACCTCATCTCCAAATGCTGTGGATTTGTTCTATCACACTCCACCCACAACACAATATATCACTGGACTACTGAAAGATGTTTATTAAAAAAAAACACAATAATATATGTGAGTGTTATAATTTTAAAAAAAAACTCACTGATAAATAAGAGAAATTGATCATTTGCCTCAACTCTAATTTGAAACTATGACGTGATTCATCTTGGAGTCATTGTACAACTTGTAGTTCCAGTTGTACTGTAATAAGATCAATTTCCACTTTTTTTCAGAGCCTCCAGTGAGAGCACACCATTCAGGAAACATCCGACTATGATGGTTATTGCCCTCCACTTGACGTGCGCATGGAGTTGAGCCACATCCTGTCTGTGATCTATTTCATCTTTACCATCACAGGTAAACACAGGTCACAGCACGGCAGTAGACATCGTGAACGTTTGTTACAGCCTTTGACGTGTCATATTACAGCTGTGATCATATTTCTCCACCCACTGAGATATCCATATTTGTATAAATAGATGTCTATAGACTAGTTCCACTGGGTTATCCATATTTGTATAAATAGATGTCTATAGACTAGTTCCACTGTGTTATCCATATTTGTATAAACAGATGCCTATAGACTAGTTCCACTGGGTTATCCATATTTGTATAAATAGATGTCTATAGACTAGTTCCACTGTGTTATCCATATTTGTATAAACAGATGTCTATGGACTAGTTCCACTGTGTTATCCATATTTGTATAAACAGATGTCTATAGACTAGTTCCCCTGTGAGACAAGAACTTTTGAAATGACAACACGTTTTATCTGTTTATAAGTTGGAGAAAAACAAACCAAAACTAGCCACAATCTGCCACACGACATCAAGCTATGTTCGAGTCTGTTGCAATGACCCCATGTCTGTGAGAACTTTGACATTCAACGGGCTAATGATGAAGGCCTCAATTTAAAACATGGACATTAATTTAGAAGAATGTTTTTGTTATTTTTAATTAATTTCTGCCCTCAATGTGCTTTAACTTTCCTCAGCATTTGGTGAAAGAAATACATACTGCTCGTAAGTGAAATACATACTGGCAGTTGGAGAAATGACTACTGATAATTAAAACAAATAACTACTGATAATTAAAACAAATAACTACTGATAATTAAAACAAATAACTACTGATAATTAAAACAAATAACTACTGATAATTAAAACAAATAACTACTGATAATTAAAATAAATAACTACTGATAATTAAAACAAATAACTACTGATAATTAAAACAAATAACTACTGATAATTAAAACAAATAACTACTGATAATTAAAACAAATAACTACTGATAATTAAAACAAATGACTACTGATAATTACAACAGATGACTACTGATAATTAAAACAAATGACTACTGATAATTAAAACAAATGACTACTGATAATTACAACAGATGACTACTGATAATTAAAACAAATGACTACTGATAATTACAACAGATGACTACTGATAATTAAAACAAATAACTACTGATAATTAAAACAAATGACTACTGATAATTACAACAGATGACTACTGATAATTAAAACAAATGACTACTGATAAATTAAAACAAATAAATACTGATAATTAAAACCAATGACTACAGATAAATTAAAATAAATGAATACTGATAATTAAAACAAATGACTGCTGATAAATTAAAATAAAACATACAGCATTATCAACAACATAACGATAACGAATATGTTACCACTTCTGTCTACAACATTACCGTTGTTGTGGTGAGTGAGACCGACAACATTACCGTTGTTGTGGTGATTGAGACCGACTTTAGCTATGGAGTATACCCGTTTCTTATCTAAAACTGCTGTTCAGCACTTCACATTAACATTAGCAATTGCTATATGATTAGCTTTATCTTTCTGTGAGATAAAATAAATGGTGGTGGTTAGGAGATGCTGGCAAGTTTAGCTACACCAACAGGTCTTAGCGACTATGGGAAAGAGATCAATATGTACATCAGATAAATACCGAGATATTCTGAACATAGAGCAACAGACAATGAGGGAGTGAGATAAGAAATATCCAGGGATTCTAAACATAGAAGTGACAGGCAATGATTGAGTCAGGTAAGAAATATCCAGAGATTCTAAACATAGAAGTGACAGAAAATGACTGAGTCAGATAAAAATATCCAGGGATTCTAAACATAGAAATGACAGACAATGACTTAGTCAGGTAAAAAATATCCAGGGATTCTGAACATAGTAGTGACAGACAATGAGTGAGTCAGATAAGAAATATCCAGGGATTCTAAACATAGAAATGACAGACAATGAGTGAGTCAGGTAAGAAATATCCAGAGATTCTAAACATAGTAGTGACAGACAATGAGTGAGTCAGATAAGAAATATCCAGGGATTCTGAATATAGAAATGACAGACAATGAGTGAGTCAGGTAAGAAATATCCAGAGATTCTAAACATAGTAGTGACAGACAATGAGTGAGCCAGGTAAGAAATATCCAGAGATTCTAAACATAGTAGTGACAATGACAGACAATGAGTGAGTCAGGTAAAAACTATCTAGGTGTTCTAAACATAGAAGTGAGAACGACAGACAATGAGCGAGTCTCATAAGAAATACCAAGAAATGAGCAACCTCAAGGAGATTAACACAAACACATAAGCTCGTCACATACGGGAAGACTAGAAAGACCACTCCTGGAAGAGACCAACAAAAACCAACCAGCTCATCAGACAATAAATACTCAGCAATAGCAAACGTGAGAGTGGCAAGCAAAGACAACCTAGCGGTTATGACGAAGCAGCAACAAAAGCTGAAATGAAGCATAGCTGGAACAGCTTAATGGTACTATCTCTGAAACTGTATGGAGACTTGGTCTCATAGAAGTTGGCAGTAAGAATTGAGGTGAGACCACTGCGGTGATCTATGTATTCCTGTCTGTTGTTGCAGCGGCTGTCAGTGAGAGCGCCTGAGAGTAATGTAAAACAAACAGATGGTGTGGACGTCCATGTTGACACAGAGAAAGACACGGATGTCTCCAAAACTCAAATAATGTAACTAATTGAAAATAAATCAAAGAGAAAAGAAATCGATACAAGTGTTTGCTTCAGTCAACAGGGATTGTGTGAGAAGTAATTTTTCTTTGTTGACTTTTATGTTTTGTTTTTAAACCAGGGAGAGTAAACAATACGAATTTATAGAGTTCATGAGAATAGACAGCCAAGAAGCTGAATTATTGACAGATTGTCAGCTCTTTTCAAAATCTTTGTCTCCACTGACAATCTACGATCTGTGCGACTTGTCTATGTACCGAAATGTTCAATATTTGTATATTGTAAAGCACATACAATACGTCATAGTTTGGCTTCGTGACGTGTATTTAAGGGGCAGACAACTATAGCTTGCTTTTATAATTGAAATGTTTTTGAAAATTGAAAAGTGAAAGCTTCTAGAATTTGCAGTGAGCTCCCAAGGGTTTCAAGTTGTTCTTATCAAATGTTGGGACAATCTCTTTAGTTTGATTCAAACCTCCTGGAACTTAAGTGTGTTGTGATTGATGAATGATTTACTCACATGATTGTTCATGGATTTGGAGAACAATCCTTACAGTGTGCTGAGATCGTTGGTTGTATAGTGAAGAGGCTGACTGCTTGGGTCACACAGCAATGCAACAGTTTATAATCGCTCTAGATGATGTGATAATGTTAGGGGGACTGCCTACTTGGGTCACACAGCAGTGCAACAGTTTATAATCGCTCTAGATGATGTGATAATGTTCGGGGGCTGCCTACTTGGGTCACACAACAATGCAACAGTTTATAATCGCTCTAGATGATGTGATAATGTTAGGGGGACTGCCTACTTGGGTCACACAGCAGTGCAACAGTTTATAATCGCTCTAGATGATGTGATAATGTTCGGGGGCTGCCTACTTGGGTCACACAGCAATGCAACAGTTTATAATCGCTCTAGATGATGTGATAATGTTAGGGGGACTGCCTACTTGGGTCACACAGCAGTGCAACAGTTTATAATCGTTCTAGGTGATGTGATAATGTTAGGGGGACTGCCTACTTGGGTCACACAGCAATGCAACAGTTTATAATCGCTCTAGATGATGTGATAATGTTAGGGGGACTGCCTATTTGGGTCACACAGCAGTGCAACAGTTTATAATCGCTCTAGATGATGTGATAATGTTCGGGGGCTGCCTACTTGGGTCACACAGCAATGCAACAGTTTATAATCGCTCTAGATGATGTGATAATGTTAGGGGGACTGCCTACTTGGGTCACACAGCAGTGCAACAGTTTATAATCGTTCTAGGTGATGTGATAATGTTCGGGGGCTGCCTACTTGGGTCACACAACAATGCAACAGTTTATAATCGTTCTAGGTGATGTGATAATGTTAGGGGGCTGCCTACTTGGGTCACACAACAATGCAACAGTTTATAATCGTTCTAGGTGATGTGATAATATTAGGGGGCTGCCTACTTGGGTCACACAACAATGCAACAGTTTATAATCGTTCTAGATGATGTGATAATGTTAGGGGGCTGCCTACATGGGTCACACAACAATGCATCAGTTTATAATCGTTCTAGATGATGTGATAATGTTAGGGGGCTGCCTACTTGGGTCACACAACAATGCAACAGTTTATAATTACTCTAGATGATGTGATAATGTTAGGGGGCTGCCTACTTGGGTCACAACACAATGCATCAGTTTATAATCGTTCTAGATGATGTGATAATGTTAGGGGGCTGCCTACTTGGGTCACACAACAATGCAACAGTTTATAATTACTCTAGATGATGTGATAATGTTAGGCGGCTACCTACCTGGGTCACACAACAATGCAACAGTTTACAATTACTCTAGATGATGTGATAATGTTAGGGGGCTGCCTACTTGGGTCGCACAACAATGCAACAGTTTATAATCGTTCTAGGTGATGTGATAATGTTAGGGGGCTGCCTACTTGGGTCACACAACAATGCAACAGTTTATAATTACTCTAGATGATGTGATAATGTTAGGGGGCTGCCTACTTGGGTCACACAACAATGCATCAGTTTATAATTACTCTAGATGATGTGATAATGTTAGGGGGCTGCCTACTTGGGTCACACAACAATGCAACAGTTTATAATTACTCTAGATGATGTGATAATGTTGGGGGGCTGCCTACTTGGGTCACACAACAATGCAACAGTTTATAATTACTCTAGATGATGTGATAATGTTGGGGGGCTGCCTACTTGGGTCACATAACAATGCAACAGTTTATAATTACTCTAGATGATGTGATAATGTTGGGGGGCTGCCTACTTGGGTCACACAACAATGCAACAGTTTATAATTACTCTAGATGATGTGATAATGTTAGGGGGCTGCCTACTTGGGTCACACAACAATGGAACAGTTTATAATTACTCTAGATGATGTGATAATGTTGGGGGGCTGCCTACTTGGGTCACACAACAATGCAACAGTTTATAATTACTCTAGATGATGTGATAATGTTAGGGGGCTGCCTACTTGGGTCACACAACAATGCAACAGTTTATAATTACTCTAGATGATGTGATAATATTGGGGGGCTGCCTACTTAGGTCACACAACAATGCAACAGTTTATAATCGTTCTAGATGATGTGATAATGTTAGGGGGCTGCCTACTTGGGTCACACAACAATGCAACAGTTTATAATTACTCTAGATGATGTGATAATGTTAGGGGGACTGCCTACTAGGGTCACACAACAATGCAACAGTTTATAATCGTTCTAGATGATGTGATAATGTTAGGGGACTGCCTACTTGGGTCACACAACAATGCAACAGTTTATAATCGTTCTAGATGATGTGATAATGTTAAGGGACTGCCTACTTGGGTCACACAACAATGCAACAGTTTATAATTACTCTAGATGATGTGATAATGTTAGGGGGCTACCTACTTGGGTCACACAACAATGCAACAGTTTATAATTACTCTACATGATGTGATAATGTTAAGGGACTGCCTACTTGGGTCACACAACAATGCAACAGTTTATAATCGTTCTAGATGATGTGATAATGTTAGGGGGCTGCCTACTTGGGTCACACAACAATGCAACAGTTTATAATTACTCTAGATGATGTGATAATGTTAGGGGGACTGCCTACTTGGGTCACACAACAATGCAACAGTTTATAATCGTTCTAGATGATGTGATAATGTTAGGGGACTGCCTACTTGGGTCACACAACAATGCAACAGTTTATAATCGTTCTAGATGATGTGATAATGTTAAGGGACTGCCTACTTGGGTCACACAACAATGCAACAGTTTATAATTACTCTAGATGATGTGATAATGTTAGGGGGCTGCCTACTTGGGTCACACAACAATGCAACAGTTTATAATCGTTCTAGGTGATGTGATAATATTAGGGGGCTGCCTACTTGGGTCACACAACAATGCAACAGTTTATAATCGTTCTAGATGATGTGATAATGTTAGGGGGCTGCCTACATGGGTCACACAACAATGCATCAGTTTATAATCGTTCTAGATGATGTGATAATGTTAGGGGGCTGCCTACTTGGGTCACACAACAATGCAACAGTTTATAATTACTCTAGATGATGTGATAATGTTAGGGGGCTGCCTACTTGGGTCACAACACAATGCATCAGTTTATAATCGTTCTAGATGATGTGATAATGTTAGGGGGCTGCCTACTTGGGTCACACAACAATGCAACAGTTTATAATTACTCTAGATGATGTGATAATGTTAGGCGGCTACCTACCTGGGTCACACAACAATGCAACAGTTTACAATTACTCTAGATGATGTGATAATGTTAGGGGGCTGCCTACTTGGGTCGCACAACAATGCAACAGTTTATAATCGTTCTAGGTGATGTGATAATGTTAGGGGGCTGCCTACTTGGGTCACACAACAATGCAACAGTTTATAATTACTCTAGATGATGTGATAATGTTAGGGGGCTGCCTACTTGGGTCACACAACAATGCATCAGTTTATAATTACTCTAGATGATGTGATAATGTTAGGGGGCTGCCTACTTGGGTCACACAACAATGCAACAGTTTATAATTACTCTAGATGATGTGATAATGTTGGGGGGCTGCCTACTTGGGTCACACAACAATGCAACAGTTTATAATTACTCTAGATGATGTGATAATGTTGGGGGGCTGCCTACTTGGGTCACATAACAATGCAACAGTTTATAATTACTCTAGATGATGTGATAATGTTGGGGGGCTGCCTACTTGGGTCACACAACAATGCAACAGTTTATAATTACTCTAGATGATGTGATAATGTTAGGGGGCTGCCTACTTGGGTCACACAACAATGGAACAGTTTATAATTACTCTAGATGATGTGATAATGTTGGGGGGCTGCCTACTTGGGTCACACAACAATGCAACAGTTTATAATTACTCTAGATGATGTGATAATGTTAGGGGGCTGCCTACTTGGGTCACACAACAATGCAACAGTTTATAAATACTCTAGATGATGTGATAATATTGGGGGCTGCCTACTTAGGTCACACAACAATGCAACAGTTTATAATCGTTCTAGATGATGTGATAATGTTAGGGGGCTGCCTACTTGGGTCACACAACAATGCAACAGTTTATAATTACTCTAGATGATGTGATAATGTTAGGGGGACTGCCTACTAGGGTCACACAACAATGCAACAGTTTATAATCGTTCTAGATGATGTGATAATGTTAGGGGACTGCCTACTTGGGTCACACAACAATGCAACAGTTTATAATCGTTCTAGATGATGTGATAATGTTAAGGGACTGCCTACTTGGGTCACACAACAATGCAACAGTTTATAATTACTCTAGATGATGTGATAATGTTAGGGGGCTACCTACTTGGGTCACACAACAATGCAACAGTTTATAATTACTCTACATGATGTGATAATGTTAAGGGACTGCCTACTTGGGTCACACAACAATGCAACAGTTTATAATCGTTCTAGATGATGTGATAATGTTAGGGGGCTGCCTACTTGGGTCACACAACAATGCAACAGTTTATAATTACTCTAGATGATGTGATAATGTTAGGGGGACTGCCTACTTGGGTCACACAACAATGCAACAGTTTATAATCGTTCTAGATGATGTGATAATGTTAGGGGACTGCCTACTTGGGTCACACAACAATGCAACAGTTTATAATCGTTCTAGATGATGTGATAATGTTAAGGGACTGCCTACTTGGGTCACACAACAATGCAACAGTTTATAATTACTCTAGATGATGTGATAATGTTAGGGGGCTACCTACTTGGGTCACACAACAATGCAACAGTTTATAATTACTCTACATGATGTGATAATGTTAAGGGACTGCCTACTTGGGTCACACAACAATGCAACAGTTTATAATCGCTCTAGATGATGTGATAATGTTAGGGGGACTGCCTATTTGGGTCACACAGCAGTGCAACAGTTTATAATCGTTCTAGGTGATGTGATAATGTTCGGGGGCTGCCTACTTGGGTCACACAACAATGCAACAGTTTATAATCGTTCTAGGTGATGTGATAATGTTAGGGGGCTGCCTACTTGGGTCACACAACAATGCAACAGTTTATAATCATTCTAGGTGATGTGATAATATTAGGGGGCTGCCTACTTGGGTCACACAACAATGCAACAGTTTATAATCGTTCTAGATGATGTGATAATGTTAGGGGGCTGCCTACATGGGTCACACAACAATGCATCAGTTTATAATCGTTCTAGATGATGTGATAATGTTAGGGGGCTGCCTACTTGGGTCACACAACAATGCAACAGTTTATAATTACTCTAGATGATGTGATAATGTTAGGGGGCTGCCTACTTGGGTCACAACACAATGCATCAGTTTATAATCGTTCTAGATGATGTGATAATGTTAGGGGCTGCCTACTTGGGTCACACAACAATGCAACAGTTTATAATTACTCTAGATGATGTGATAATGTTAGGCGGCTACCTACCTGGGTCACACAACAATGCAACAGTTTACAATTACTCTAGATGATGTGATAATGTTAGGGGGCTGCCTACTTGGGTCACACAACAATGCAACAGTTTATAATCGTTCTAGGTGATGTGATAATGTTAGGGGCTGCCTACTTGGGTCACACAACAATGCAACAGTTTATAATTACTCTAGATGATGTGATAATGTTAGGGGGCTGCCTACTTGGGTCACACAACAATGCATCAGTTTATAATTACTCTAGATGATGTGATAATGTTAGGGGGCTGCCTACTTGGGTCACACAACAATGCAACAGTTTATAATTACTCTAGATGATGTGATAATGTTGGGGGGCTGCCTACTTGGGTCACACAACAATGCAACAGTTTATAATTACTCTAGATGATGTGATAATGTTGGGGGGCTGCCTACTTGGGTCACATAACAATGCAACAGTTTATAATTACTCTAGATGATGTGATAATGTTGGGGGGCTGCCTACTTGGGTCACACATCAATGCAACAGTTTATAATTACTCTAGATGATGTGATAATGTTAGGGGGCTGCCAACTTGGGTCACACAACAATGGAACAGTTTATAATTACTCTAGATGATGTGATAATGTTGGGGGGCTGCCTACTTGGGTCACACAACAATGCAACAGTTTATAATTACTCTAGATGATGTGATAATGTTAGGGGGCTGCCTACTTGGGTCACACAACAATGCAACAGTTTATAATTACTCTAGATGATGTGATAATATTGGGGGCTACCTACTTGGGTCACACAACAATGCAACAGTTTATAATTACTCTAGATGATGTGATAATGTTAGGGGGCTACCTACTTGGGTCACACAACAATGCAACAGTTTATAATTACTCTAGATGATGTGATAATGTTAGGGGGCTACCTACTTGGGTCACACAACAATGCAACAGTTTATAATTACTCTAGATGATGTGATAATGTTAGGGGGCTACCTACTTGGGTCACACAACAATGCAACAGTTTATAATTACTCTACATGATGTGATAATGTTAAGGGACTGCCTACTTGGGTCACACAACAATGCAACAGTTTATAATCGTTCTAGATGATGTGATAATGTTAGGGGGCTGCCTACTTGGGTCACACAACAATGCAACAGTTTATAATTACTCTAGATGATGTGATAATGTTAGGGGGACTGCCTACTTGGGTCACACAACAATGCAACAGTTTATAATCGTTCTAGATGATGTGATAATGTTAGGGGACTGCCTACTTGGGTCACACAACAATGCAACAGTTTATAATCGTTCTAGATGATGTGATAATGTTAAGGGACTGCCTACTTGGGTCACACAACAATGCAACAGTTTATAATTACTCTAGATGATGTGATAATGTTAGGGGGCTACCTACTTGGGTCACACAACAATGCAACAGTTTATAATTACTCTACATGATGTGATAATGTTAAGGGACTGCCTACTTGGGTCACACAACAATGCAACAGTTTATAATCGTTCTAGATGATGTGATAATATTAGGGGGCTACCTACTTGGGTCACACAACAATGCAACAGTTTATAATTACTCTAGATGATGTGATAATGTTAGGGGGCTGCCTACTTGGGTCACATTTTAGTGCTTCGACTTCAACGTTTTTTGATGAACCATCGATTTGTAACATGTTTGTCGATGTTGAAGATGATGTCACAATAAGATGATGTCACGATAAGATGATGTCACGATAAGATGATAATTTCTCGTCACCGGTGTCATAGTCTCAATGTGATCGTTTCTGGAAGGATCCACGTAACAGAAACCTGGACATTGTTCTCTAGAATTGTGTAGCTTATGTTTGTATGTGACTCTCTTGTGTGTCATATTGTTTCTTGGTGCTCGTCATTATTATCTTGGCTTCAGTGTTTGTTGAACTTATTTGCATATCATGTGGGCTTCTTTACGAGTTGAAGTTATTCACTTCCCATGTGGGCTTCTTTACGTGTTAAAGTTATTTGTATATCATGCGGGCTTCTTTACTTGTTGAAGTTATTTGTATATCAAGTGGGCTTCTTTACTTGTTGAAGTTATTTGTATATCAAGTGGGCTTCTTTACTTGTTGAAGTTATTTGTATATCAAGTGGGCTTCTTTACTTGTTGAAGTTATGTGTATATCATGTGGGCTTCTTTACTTGTTGAAGTTATTTGTATATCAAGTGGGCTTCTTTACGTGTTGAAGTTATTTGTATTTCATGTGGGCTTCTTTACTTGTTGAAGTTATTCATTTCACATGTGAGACTAACATAGAGCAATCAGAATGACTAATATCGAACAATCACAAGACATCTTTTCAGTCACCCCATAATTCCTGGGCATAGTTGGTGCACCACTGACAGACTTAACCGGTGCACCACTGACAGACTTAACCGGTGCACCACTGACAGACTTAGCCAACTTTCTCCATTTCTCTTTATCTTCAGTCATTCTCTAGAGACTCTGCAAGTCGAGGCTTGCCCATTCACCGTCTCATCTCTGTCTACCTCTCTTGTAGCTGGTGTTCGCTGGACTAGACGACCGCGATACGTGATCAAACCATTTCATCTTGCGCTTCTTCACATCTTTATCTTGATCCTTCCAGCGCCGCTAGACATCTCATAGGGCTCCTTGTGTTTTTTGCCATCCATTCCTATTTTTGGTGATGTGTTCGATCTTATCTAACAAGTCTATGCCTGCCAACTTTGCCTCTCTTATTAGTGTTACTCTTAGTGACTCTCTAGATCTTCCCCTTTTTCTGAATCCTGATGTTTCCCATGGAATAGCCTGTTTTGTAATTCTCTTGTTGTCTCTTCTCAACACATGTCCGACATATATCCATCTTGTTGTCTCTTCTCAACACATGTCCGACATATGTCCATCTGCTGTTCCTAACTGTAGACGAGATCGTTGACCATTTCTCTTATCTTTCACAACACACAATGTACCATAATATAACACACACAATGTACCATAATATAACACACACAATGTACCATAATATAACACACACAATGTACCATAATATAACACACACAATGTACCATAATATAACACACACAATGTACCATAATATAACACACACAACGTACCATAATATAACACACACAACGTACCATAATATAACACACACAACGTACCATAATATAACACACACAATATATGGCCCTTTTCGTCTTGTCAGACGGTCTAGTGGAGGCTATTGCGTATTTTTTATGGTATTGTTTTTGCCGAACAGCTTCTCTCGTGGCTAATTCTACCAATGTTTGACAAACACACGCGGTCACATAATGAACAGGTCAGGCTCACTGATCCACGGGGTTTACCATCCCTTTTCATGAGTCTCTTCTCTTCTAAGTCCTGTCTTAGCACAGTCTCAAATGTTGTTATACCGTTCCTTATACATGCTCTCCATGATGTGCGATCACTTGCCAGATGTTGCCAGTCGTTTTCACAGATGGAGAAGTCTTTCAGAGATGATTTGCAGATATCTCTATATCGTAGTTTAGGTCTGCCGATTTGTCTTTTTCCGTGTTTTAGCTCACCATATAGTATTTGCCTAGGAATGCGTTTTTCTTCCATCCGTTGGACATGCCCCAGCCATCTTAGCCTTCGACTTCTGAGCATCGACATGATTGTTAGGGTCTTAGCACGTTGCAGGACAGTTAAGTTGGTTATTTTGTCTTGCCATTTGATGTGCATTATTTTGCGGAGACATCGCATGTGGAAGACATTTAGTCTTTTTTCCTGGTTTGAGTATGTTGTCCAGGTTTCGGATCCATATAGTAGTGTGCTAAGCACACATGTTTGATATATTAGGAGTTTAGTCTTTCGAGTTAGTTTCGTGTTGTTCCATGCCCTTTTTGTGAGTTTGCCGAAGGTCGTAGCTGCCTTACCAATTCGACAGTTTATTTCTTCATCAAGAGAGATGGTTTGCGTAACTGTGGATCCAAGATATGTAAATTTCTGTACTGATTCTAGTGGGCAGTCTTTTAGAGTAATAGATAGAGGTTTGAAGTCACCTTGATTTAGTATTACTGTCTTCTGAACATTAATTGACAGTGAAAAAAGGTCGCATGCTTTATCCAGGTTGTTGATCAGCGACTGTAGGGTGGCCTCACTATGAGCGACTAGGGCTGCATCGTCAGCAAATAAAATTCTTTAAGTAGGGCAACATTTGTTTTGGTTTTTGCTCTTAGTCGTGCTAGGTTGAACAGTGAGCCATCTGGTCTAGTGCGAATGTAAATATCTCCTGAGCTGTTTTCGAAGGCGTAATTTAGGAGGGCAGCAAAAAATATACCAAAAAGGGTGGGGGCGAGGACACATCCCTGTTTCACTCCTTTGTTGACTTTGAAATTCTCTGATGGACTCCCATCAAAATGGACTTGGCCATTCATGTCTTCATGGAAGGAAATTATCAGCCTAAGTAATTTAGGAGGGCAGCCTATGCCTTCTAACACCTTGTAGAGACCATCTCTGTTTACTGTGTCGAATGCCTTTGTGAGATCCACAAAGGCAATATAGAGCGGCATATTTTGTTCCCGACATTTTTCTCGGGAAGCACCCGTTCTGCAAGTCTATGCAGGCGATTAAGTACGACCCTAGCAAAAGCTTTGCCTGTTGTGCTAAGGAGAGAAATGCCTCTGTAATTGTTGCAGTCGCCCCTGTCTCCTTTATTCTTGTACAGCGTTATAATCTTGGCATTTCTCATATCATGAGGTATTACTCCGTTTCTCCAGCATTTAATTAGCAGTTTGTATAGGTGTGGAAGTAGTACGCTTAGGTTGTCCTTTAGTACATCTGTGGGAATGTTGTCATTTCCTGCAGCTTTTCCTCTTGAGAGGGCATTTATAGCGTCAGCAAGTTCGTTCATAGTAGGCTCAACATCCAGTTCAAACATTGTAGGATATTTGGTATTGATTGTGCTAGAGCTGTGTTTGCTGGTCTGTCGTCACTGTATAGATTAGAGTAGTGTTCAACCCATCTTTGCATTTGTTGTCCCTTGTCAGTAATAGGTTCTCCAAACTTGGATTTTAGGGGGGCTAATTTTGTTATTTTTGGTCCAAGTGTCTTTTTTATATTGTCATGCATGGTTTTTGAGTCGCCCCTGTCTGAGGCTTTCTGTATTTCAGAGCATAGATTGTTCCAGTATTCGTTTGCGCATCTTCTTGCTTCGCGTTGTAGGGTGGCTTGCGCATGTTTGAGCTGATCCTTGGTGATTTGATTGGGATTATTATTGAAGTTCAGTAGAGCCTTTTTCTTATTAGCTATTAGTGGGTCTAGTCTTGCTGCATTTTCTTCGACCCAGTCGTTCTTTGAGAACCGTTTTTGGCCGTAGGTAGATAGAGCGCAGTTATAGATGTGTGCTCTCAGGGACCACCAGTTGTCGTCCACACTTGATGCATCTTCTACTTCTTCTACCAGTTCATCAAACTTGGATCTAAAAATGTCCTTGGTTGGTGTGGTTTTTGTCGCTGTGATGTTGATCTTGGCTGCTGCAGGCTCTCTTGATTGTAGATACGACTACTTCTAGCTTTGATCTTACTAATGACTAGAGCGTGGTCTGTGTTGCAGTCTGCACTGTGATATGTTCGTGTTATTCTGATGTTATTTAAAGACTGCCTACGTGTAAGAACTAGGTCACAACGTACCATAATATAACACACACAATGTACCATAATATAACACACACAATGTACCATAATATAACACACACAATGTACCATAATATAACACACACAATGTACCATAATATAACACACACAACGTACCATAATATAACACACACAATGTACCATAATATAACACACACAATGTACCATAATATAACACACACAATGTACCATAATATAACACACACAATGTACCATAATATAACACACACAATGTACCATAATATAACACACACAATGTACCATAATATAACACACACAACGTACCATAATATAACACACACAACGTACCATAATATAACACACACAACGTACCATAATATAACACACACAATGTACCATAATATAACACACACAATGTACCATAATATAACACACACAATGTACCAACATATAACACACACACAATGTACCATAATATAACACACACAATGTACCATAATATAACACACACAATGTACCATAATATAACACACACAATGTACCATAATATAACACACACAATGTACCATAATATAACACACACAATGTACCATAATATAACACACACAATGTACCATAATATAACACACACAACGTACCATAATATAACACACACAACGTACCATAATATAACACACACAATGTACCATAATATAACACACACAACGTACCATAATATAACACACACAATGTACCATAATATAACACACACAATGTACCATAATATAACACACACAATGTACCATAATATAACACACACAATGTACCATAATATAATATCAATGACTTTAACTCGTATAAGGTACTATCTCTATTCGACGCGGACTCGGCGAGGAGAACGGACCAAGAGCTTAACTGGCTTGTAACCTAAAATGGACTAGTGGATAACCTGAACGAGACATTGCCGGTCTGGTTAGTATGTCAATAAGTAGGTCAAAAGGGGTGGCTTACTAGACCAAACAAAGTATTCACTTGAACAATCATGCACAATTTAACATTGCCATCCAAAATCGACTGAAGCGAGCCAGCACATAGGACTATATAGACCGCTCATTAGAATGGGATAACCCGAAGTCATTGACCTGTAGTTGAACTACATTTCAGATTGCTGGAATTTTAGGTTAGAAGTTGTCGTAAAAAAGGGTTGGTGTTGGAAGTTGTTGTAATAAAGGGTTGGTGTTCGAAGTTGTTGTAATAAAGGGTTGATGTTGGAAGTTGTTGTAAAAAAAGGGTTGGTGTTGGAAGTTGTTGTAATAAAGGGTTGATGTTGGAAGTTGTTGTAATAAAGAGTCGGTGTTGGAAGTTGTTGTAATAAAGGATTGGCGTTGGAAGTTGTAGTAATAAAGGGTTGGTGTTGGAAGTTGTTGTAATAAAGGGTTGATGTTGGAAGTTGTTGTAATAAAGGGTTGGTGTTGGAAGTTGTTGTAATAAATAGTTGATGTTGGAAGTTGTTGTAATAAATAGTTGATGTTGGAAGTTGTTGTAATAAAGGGTTGATGTTGGAAGTTGTCGTAATAAAGGGTTGATGTTGGAAGTTGTAATAAAGGGTTGGTGTTGGAAGTTGTCGTAATAAAGTGTTGGTGTTGGAAGTTGTTGTAATAAATAGTTGATGTTGGAAGTTGTAATAAAGGTTTAAAAATACAATCTTGACGACACATATAACCGTTGCTGGCGTATGTGGCTCACGACAGGACCAGAGGGATAAAGGCCGCTTGGTTAAAGCAGTCGCCACGACGTGTGAGACTGGATTTTTATTTCTAAATAAAATATAATACAGATTGGTGTTGAAAATTTACGGTAAAGGTTGGTGTTGAAAATTTACGGTAAAGGTTGGTGTTGAAAATGTATGGTAAAGGTTGGTGTTGAAAATTTACGGTAAAGGTTGGTGTTGAAAATGTATGGTAAAGGTTGGTGTTGAAAATTTACGGTAAAGGTTGGTGTTGAAAATTTACGGTAAAGGTTGGTGTTGAAAATGTATGGTAAAGGTTGGTGTTGAAAATGTATGGTAAAGGTTGGTGTTGAAAATGTATGGTAAAGGTTGGTGTTGAAAATTTACGGTAAAGGTTGGTGTTGAAAATGTATGGTAAAGGTGGTGTTGAAAATGTATGGTAAAGGTTGGTGTTGAAAATTTACGGTAAAGGTTGGTGTTAAAAATGTATGGTAAAGGTTGGTGTTGAAAATTTACGGTAAAGGTTGGTGTTGAAAATTTACGGTAAAGGTTGGTGTTGAAAATGTATGGTAAAGGTTGGTGTTGAAAATGTATGGTAAAGGTTGGTGTTGAAAATGTATGGTAAAGGTTGGTGTTGAAAATTACGGTAAAGGTTGGTGTTGAAAATTTACGGTAAAGGTTGGTGTTGAAAATTTACGTCGATGCTTGATCAGATTGTAACTTTTTCGATTCTAGTCACGCGGACGTTCCAACCATGGTTGTAGTGATGTCTATTATGTCAACTCGGACGTTCCAACCATGGTTGTAGTGATGTCTATTATGTCACGCGGACGTTCCAACCATGGTTGTAGTGATGTCTATTATGTCACGCGGACGTTCCAACCATGGTTGTAGTGATGTCTATTATGTCACTCGGACGTTCCAACCATGGTTGTAGTGATGTCTATTATGTCAACTCGGACGTTCCAACCATGGTTGTAGTGATGTCTATTATGTCACTCGGACGTTCCAACCATGGTTGTAGTGATGTCTATTATGTCAACTCGGACGTTCCAACCATGGTTGTAGTGATGTCTATTATGTCACGCGGACGTTCCAACCATGGTTGTAGTGATGTCTGTTATGGTACAGTTAGGACCGTGACTGTTTTCGTCTCCATAGTAACGACTGGGCCGTTGGTAGCCATCATTACTGTCGCTGTCAACATGACACATCTATTACAATAACATTATCAAGCAAAACAAACAAACAAACAAATAATAAAAAGTAAACAAAAACAAGTAAACGAAAACAAACAAATAAACAAAATAAAAACAAACAAAAAACGACAAAAACCAACAAAAAGAAACAGAAAAAAAACTATTTTAAAATATTACTTTCATCTTCAACAAAAGCCATGACCGAACATGGCCGTCAGCAGAAAGGAAGCAATTTATTATCCCGTAAATAATTCACCTGTTTTGATATCAAGTAAAATAAGTTGAAAATAAACAACACATTATGAACTAATAGCTACTAGTGACGTCACAGCTTCATATGTTTTAATTTGAGAAATGGAATCAAGCAGTTGACGCTCTCTCATATCTGGAATTGACGCTCAAGGGAAATAACTTTCAGACTTCCTGTGTTGAAGACATGAACTATCCCCATGTCTCTAGTGACCTTCGATCGTCCCGCAGGGTTGTTTATATTGTCTAGGCTTTTGTCAAATTATTTCTTTTATCTTCAACTGAGTTATATTGTCTGCTTTCAGTTATGTTATCTTCAACTGAGTTATATTGTCTGCTTTCAGTTATGTTATCTTCAACTGAGTTATATTGTCTGCTTTCAGTTATGTTATCTTCAACCGAGTTATATTGTCTGCTTTCAGTTATGTTATCTTCAACTGAGTTATATTGTCTGCTTTCAGTTATGTTATCTTCAACCGAGTTATATTGTTCAGCTTATATTTTTTTTTATCGTCTACTGTTTTTATTTATTCATTTATTGTATTTTCTACTGAGTTACATTATCAGCTTTCTTCTCTTTTAACTTCAACTGAGTTATAGTATCAGCTTCCATTTATTTTATGTCAACTGAGTTATAGTATCAGCTTCCATTTATTTTATGTCAACTGAGTTATAGTATCAGCTTCCATTTATTTTATGTCAACTGAGTTATAGTATCAGCTTTCATTGTGAACCAAAACTTCAGTTGTGTATCAATGTCAACACGAGCGAGTCGACTTCCGGCCGTTGCGGGGGAGTCAGCCCTCCACACTGATAGAAGCACATGCCATCCCATCAACCCGTTCTCACCTGAAGAGCTCTCTGACTAAACAGATTGGCTACAGAATGTTTGCATTCCCCGCAGTACAGTGTTGATGTTTTGTTGATATAGAAGTTCTAGTCGCCCAGTGTTGATGTTTTGTTGATATAGAAGTTCTAGTCACGCAGTGTTGATGTTTGTTGATATAGAAGTTCTAGTCACGTAGTGTTGAAGTTTGTTGATATAGAAATTCTAGTCACGCAGTGTTGATGTTTGTTGATATAGAAGTTCTAGTCACGCAGTGTTGATGTTTGTTGTTATAGAAGTTCTAGCCACGCAGTGTTGAAGTTTGTTGATATAAAAGTTCTAGTCACGCAGTGTTGAAGTTTGTTGATATAGAAGTTCTAGTCACGCAGTGTTGATGTTTGTTGTTATAAAAGTTCTAGTCACGCAGTGTTGATGTTTGTTGTTATAGAAGTTCTAGCCACGCAGTGTTGAAGTTTGTTGATATAAAAGTTCTAGTCACGCAGTGTTGAAGTTTGTTGATATAAAAGTTCTAGTCACGCAGTGTTGATGTTTGTTGTTATAAAAGTTCTAGTCACGCAGTGTTGATGTTTGTTGTTATAAAAGTTCTAGTCACGCAGTGTTGATGTTTGTTGATATAGAAGTTCTAGTCACGCAGTGTTGATGTTTGTTGTTATAGAAGTTCTAGTCACGCAGTGTTGATGTTTGTTGTTATAAAAGTTCTAGTCACGCAGTGTTGATGTTTGTTGATACAGAAGTCCTGTGACACAGAGTTGATATATGTAGATACAGAAGTCCTGTGACACAAAGTTGATGTCTGTAGATACAGAAGTCCTGTGACACAAAGTTGATGTCTGTAGATACAGAAGTCCAGTGACACAGATTTGATGTCTGTAGATACAGAAGTCCTGTGACACAGAGTTGATGTCTGTAGATACAGAAGTCCTGTGACACAGAGTTGATAACTGTAGATACAGAAGTCCTGTGACACACAGTTGATGTCTGTAGATACAGAAGTCCTGTGACACAGAGTTGATAACCGTAGATACAGAAGTCCTGTAACACAGAGTTGATGTCTGTAGATACAGAAGTCCTGTGACACCGAGTTGATGTCTGTAGATACAGAAGTCCTGTGACACCGAGTTGATGTCTGTAGATACAGAAGTCCTGTGACACCGAGTTGATGTCTGTAGATACAGAAGTCCTGTGACACCGAGTTGATGTCTGTAGATACAGAAGTCCTGTGACACCGAGTTGATGTCTGTAGATACAGAAGTCCTGTGACACCGAGTTGATGTCTGTAGATACAGAAGTCCTGTGACACAGAACCTTTAGCGAGATATCGCGACGGCCAAGAGGTATTAAGGTCATCATCGCCATCACTATCATTATCACCACCATCATCGCCATCACTATCATTATCAACATCATCATCGCCATAACTATCATTATCACCACCATCACCGCCACCACTATCATTATCACCACCATCATCGCCATCACTATCATTATCACCACCATCACCGCCACCACTATCATTATCACCACCATCATCGCCTTTACTATCATTATCAACATCATCATCGCCATCACTATCATTA
The DNA here is from genome assembly GCA_032433765.1 of Megaustenia siamemsis. Taxonomy (NCBI): domain Eukaryota; kingdom Metazoa; phylum Mollusca; class Gastropoda; order Stylommatophora; family Ariophantidae; genus Megaustenia; species Megaustenia siamemsis. Next base: position 77,620,643 of record JAVIAB010000117.1, on the reverse strand, counting down.
TCACCGCCACCACTATCATTATCACCACCATCATCGCCATCACTATCATTATCACCACCATCATCGCCACCACTATCATTATCACCACCATCATCGCCACCACTATCATTATCACCACCATCATCGCCATCACTATCATGATCACCACCATCATCGCCATAACTATCATTATCACCACCATCATCGCCATCACTATCATTATCCTCACCATCATCGCCATCACTATCATTATCACCATCATCGCCATCACTATCATTATCACCATCACCATCATCGCCATCACTATCATTATCACCACCATCATCGCCATCACTATCATTATCATCACCATCATCGCCACCACTATCATTATCACCACCATCATCGCCATCACTATCATTATCACCATCACCATCATCGCCATCACTATCATTATCACCTCCATCGTCGCCATCACTATCATTATCACCATCACCATCATCGCCATCACTATCATTATCACCACGATCATCGCCATCACTATCATTATCACCATCATCACCGCCACCACTATCATTTTCACCATCATCATCGTCACCACTATCATTTTCACCATCATCATCGTCACCACTATCATTTTCACCATCATCATCGTCATCACTATCATTATCACCATCATCATCGTCACTACTATCACTACCACCATCATCATCGTCACGACTATCATTATCACCATCATCACCGTCACCACTATCATTATCACCACCATCACCGTCACCACTATCATTATCACCACCATCATCGTCACCACTATCATTTTCACCATCATCATCGCCACCACTATCATTTTCACCATCATCATCGTCACCACTATCATTATCACCATCATTATCGTCACCACTATCATTACCACCATCATCATCGTCACCACTATCATTATCACCATCATCACCGTCACCACTATCATTATCACCACCATTATCGCCACCACTATCATTATCACCATCATCATCGTCACCACTATCATTATCACCATCATCATCATCACCACTATCATTATCACCATCATCATCGTCACCACTATCATTATCACCACTATCATCGTCACCACTATCATTATCACCATCATCATCGTCACCACTATCATTATCACCATCATCATCGTCACCACTATCATTATCACCACTATCATCGCCACCACTATCATTATCACCACTATCATCGCCACCACTATCATTATCACCATCATCATCGCCACCACTATCATTATCACCACCATCATCGCCACCAATATCATCATTCTTGAGATGCTAAAGCAAAAAGTATTAAATCTATTCCGGTGAAGAAGAAAAAAACAAGCATAAACTGATAATTCGACGATATGTTCATTTTAATGAGGGCCAGTAAATCTGTGCTTGGTAATGAGGTGGCCAGTGATTCAACCCATGTCTGACATGCCTCTGTCAACGCAGTTGAAAGAAACCTGGTGAGCTTGCTCGATGAGCTGATGGAAGATAATACCAGGAAATGTATAAAATAAACCTGAAATTGTATCTAGCAGCTAAAATATTAGATGGACGAGACAAACAACGACGTTTCGTCAGAAGCCTTCATCAGGTAGAAAACAAAAAAAAATATGCAAAGAACAATACGCTAAGCAAATATTAATCTAAAATACACAAAGAAATATAAATTCAAAAGCTAGACATTGATATGAAAAATGGCGGAAAGAAACGGTGGTCAGGATTCCGTAGCTCTTAGTTACATGAATAATAGACAATAGAACAGATATGATTTTATTGGACCAAAAAGAGACCGGGCAGTGAAAAATTAGAAAGGGGGTCCCATAAGGATGTCACATAGGGTGGGATGAAGGAAAAAAAAAAGGAGGGAAAAAAATGTGGCAAGGGAAAGAAGAGTAGGGGAGGTAATAAATATAACGCAGGAAAGAATAAAGATAGAAAACATTAAGGAGTAAAGATAGAAACAGGAAAGGAATAAAAATTAAATACAAAAAGAATGAGAGAGGAGACCAATGATTAAAGAAAAGAGTGAAAAGAGTTTAAACCTCTCGGATGGAGAGTACTAAAACGGGCTATGAAGTCGGTTCTCCAAAGCGAACGGACTGTGGAATTCAGAAGAGCAAGAGACGATGCCCGTACTACAGAAGTCATCATATGTATGATGGTCTGGAAAATTAAAATGGGGGGGGGGGTGGAGGGGGATCTCGTTTGATGTACAGAAAGAGGAACCCAAATATTGTATGATGACTTGTATTGCTCCTTCTAAGACATAAGAAATATAAGGTACCTTCAGAGATTATTTCTCTGGACATGCTTCCTCTTCTTCTTTATCTTCTTCTTTATCTTCTTCTTTATCTTCTTCTTCTTCTTCTTCTTCCTCTTCAGCTTCTACATTAAACTTTCTCTGTGGACTACTCAGTGCGTTGACTTGTCTCCATGGACCTATGTTATCCTGAGATAATAAAAATCGACTCATAATTAAGGTATAGCTTGTGGTCGTAATGAACTCTTTGTTTATACACAAGATCTGTGTCGCTTCACCTCTCCTACACGTGCCTCAATGGTGGGAAACAACACAAGGCAATAATGTCAAGGCTGTTATCATCTCGCACAACCTTTTCTGCGGATATTCTCATAATAGTGTGCCCAAGGAAAATGTCAAATCAAAAACTGATCAAGAAGTTTAACAAGAGGGGATGGCACTTGTTGAATATAGAAGATGGGATAATATATGGTAACTGATTGTTTTACGGTAGAGTAATTGATGAATATTATAATGTGGAGTAATTGATGAATATTATAATGTGGAGTAATTGATTATTATTGTAATGTGGAGTGACTGATGATTATTGTAATATGGAGTTATTGGTGATTAATATAATGTGGAGTAATAGATAATCATTCAAATGCGGAGTACTGATGATTATTATAATGTAGAGTAATTGATGATTATTATAATGTGGAGTAATTGATTATTATTATTATTATTATTTTGAGTAACTGATGATTATTATAATGTGGAGTTGTCGATGACTATTAAAATGTGAAGTAATAGTTAATTACTATAATTTGGAGTAATTGATGAGTATTATTACTTGGAGTTATCGATTATTATTGTGACGTGGAGTAATTGATGATTATTATAATGTCGAGCAATTGGTGGTTATTGAAAAGTGGAGTGATTGATTGTTATTGTAATGTTGATAATTTATTCTTATTGTAATGTGAAATAATTGATTGTTATTGTAATGTTGATAATTGATTATTATTGTAATGTGAAATAATTGATTGTTATTGTAATGTTGATAATTGATTATTATTGTAATGTGAAATAATTGATTGTTATTGTAATGTTGATAATTGATTATTATTGTAATGTGAAATAATTGATTGTTATTGTAATGTTGATAATTGATTATTATTGTAATGTTGATAGTTGATTATTATTGTAATGTTGATAATTGATTATTATTGTAATGTGAAATAATTGATGATTATTGTACTGTGGTGTAACAGATGATTAATGTACAGTAAACCAAACCTAGAGTTCGGTGGCCTTGTCGCTATGGTTAGTGCTCTGACCTACCGACATAACACCATTTCAGGAATTATCTCCGGCAGATTTAAAAAGCTCCCGGGGTCAACCTTGTCACTTTAAGTGGGTCCCGGTGATATTATCTGTGCCGGAAAGATAGCGAGCTCGGCAACTGGTCAGAAGGTTACCGTTTTACTATACCGGACTCCGCGACACCTGGGCCAATGCTCACCACACCTGTGCTAAAGAATGGCAATCAGTTGACGGTGAACAGAACAATTCCCAGCAGCAAAGGTCAGTGCGTCATACTAGCTCATGCTGGAATCAGTCAAAACGGCCTTGACCATGACGCTGGACTTATTTTCCAATCAAAACGTACCAACAGTTGGGACTTCCACACAGAAATGAATGGACTCATTTTCAGGCACTGGTTGGAGAACGATCTACTTCCAATGCTGGATAGACCTTCATGTCTAGTCATGGATAATGTATCTTATCACAATGTTGGGTCAGCGGAAGGCAAAGTATCAACTGCATCAAATACAAAAGATCAAATTAAGACATGACTTGCTAAGGAAAATACCAAATTCGACGACACATGAGTTGTTGCAGCTTCTGAGGAATACAAATAAGAAAAAGGTGTATCATATTGACAGAATCATTGACGAATACGGCCACACTTCTCTGCGACTCCTTGCATATCATGATCCCCTCAATCCGATCGAGCTTGTGTGGGCTAAAGTCAAAGCACAAGTTGCAGAACAGAACAGGACATTTCAAATGTGTGATGTTGAAGTTCTGACACCTGATTCCCTCTCATGAATAGACATTCATTTCTGGAAGAAGTGTGTTGCACATGTGCTCCGGGTGGAAGACGAGTACTAACAACAAGATGGATTACAATTTACTCACCAATTAACTATTATCAACCTCCTGGAATCATCATATTAGGAATGATGAAGACCATATTTTGTTGACAGACTGAATAACAGCCTGGGATGATTAAGCGTAAAGGTAAAGGTAAGGTAAAGTACGAGACTTGAACCGGCGTGTTAGCACGCGAGTTTACACCCATATGTGCTCTGCCGCCTATTCAGAAATGTTCGGATATTTCTGTATAGTGTCGCCTCAAGCATCGAAACTCAGATGCGAAGCGACATTCCCCACCATCCCAGGGTAATACCCTGGCACGCATTTCTGCCAACGGCTGGGTCGACCGGGGAGGTATTTTTTTCCCCAGCCACGAGTACAACTCACACTGCTCCCAGCGGGAATCAAACACGGGTTGTCCGAACGTCGGTAGTCCAGTCGGGTGGTTTTCCCAACTAGGTTACCGAGGCCCCCTAATGTTGGGCAAATGGTTAAGTGTATGTACAATGGCAACACATATATTTCAATATCAAAATGCGTGTATCATCATACAATTTGGTATGCAGTTAGAACACCCTGAGGTCTAACGTTGACTGATTCATGTTTGCGATTACACATAACGTGCAACAAACACTTACTTGATCTATAAAAAGTATTATGTAGATACGCCTCTGAAAAGAATTGAACTGGGAATTAACATGTTTACTGTAAGATACAAAATGTAAATCAACTTATTTGTAATGGTCCTAAATGATCAAGGAATTCGTCGATGTGAAAATATGTTGTATCTGTGGATTAAAGAATAGCAACATTTTTGCGTCATGGATATTCTAAGGCTGCGTGCAAAAAATGACTGTGATGTAACAGGTTGTTTTCAGGCAAATTGAAAGCAAACGTGTTCATGAATTTGTGAACGAACTATAAAACTTTTAACTTACATGTTAAGTATTCTTTTTGAATGTTAAGAGATCCTTTTTGAAAAGTCGAATTGAATCTTTTTATTGGGTACCCTATGATGTCTCGTATCTTTGTGTATTAAAATGAATTTACATATGCATTTGAACGCATCACCTGTTATATTGTTATGCTTATATCATCAATAATGTATATTTCAATTTATTAAAGAGAATTTCAGAAATTGTTTGTTTAACTCTGTCGAAGACAATCACCGTAAGTTGAGCCGATCACTCTCATAAATCACACATATTACAAAAACACATACACAGAAAGTATTAAAGGGTGAGTTCATTATCCTGAAGGGCGGTTTAATCCACAAATAGGATTAACTGCAGGGGCGTTCTGTGGGTTCAATACTTGAGGAGGTCTGACATGATGAGTGCTGACATTACATAAGGATGTCAGGACGTGATGAGTTCTGAAGTTATATTAGGAGGACAAGACGTGAAGAGTGGTGACATTACATCTGTAGGTCGGTACGTGATGAATGGTGGCATTACATGAGGGGGCTAGGACGTGATGAATGGTGGCATTGCATGAGGGGGCTAGGACGTGATGAATGGTGGCATTGCATGAGGGGGCTAGGACGTGATGAGTGGTGGCATTACATGAGGGGGCTAGGACGTGATGAGTGGTGGCATTACATGAGGGGGCTAGGACGTGATGAGTGGTGGCATTACATGAGGGGGCTAGGACGTGATGAGTGGTGGCATTACATGAGGGGGCTAGGACGTGATGAGTGGTGGCATTATATGAGGGGGCTAGGACGTGATGAATAGTGGCATTATATGAGGGGGCTAGGACGTGATGAATAGTGGCATTATATGAGGGGGCTAGGACGTGATGAATGGTGGCATTATATGAGGGGGCTAGGACGTGATGAATAGTGGCATTATATGCGGGGGCTAGGACGTGATGAATAGTGGCATTATATGAGGGGGCTAGGGCGTGATGAATAGTGGCATTATATGCGGGGGCTAGGACGTGATGAATAGTGGCATTATATGAGGGGGCTAGGACGTGATGAATAGTGGTATTATATGAGGGGGCTAGGACGTGATGAATAGTGCATTATATGCGGGGGCTAGGACGTGATGAATGGTGGCATTATATGAGGGGGCTAGGACGTGATGAATAGTGGCATTATATACGGGGGCTAGGACGTGATGAATAGTGGCATTATATGAGGGGGCTAGGGCGTGATGAGTGGTGGCATTATATGAGGGGGCTAGGGCGTGATGAGTGGTGGCATTATATGAGGGGGCTAGGACGTGATGAATAGTGCATTATATGAGGGGGCTAGGGCGTGATGAGTGGTGGCATTATATGAGGGGGCTAGGGCGTGATGAGTGGTGGCATTATATGAGGGGCTAGGGCGTGATGAATAGTGGCATTATATGAGGGGCTAGGGCGTGATGAGTGGTGGCATTATATGAGGGGCTAGGACGTGATGAATAGTGGCATTATATGAGAGGGCTAGGGCGTGATGAGTGGTGGCATTATATGAGGGGGCTAGGGCGTGATGAGTGGTGGCATTATATGAGGGGGCTAGGACGTGATGAATAGTGCATTATATGAGGGGGCTAGGGCGTGATGAGTGGTGGCATTATATGAGGGGGCTAGGGCCTGATGAGTGGTGGCATTATATGAGGGGCTAGGGCATGATGAATAGTGGCATTATATGAGGGGGCTAGGGCGTGATGAGTGGTGGCATTATATGAGGGGGCTAGGACGTGATGAATAGTGGCATTATATGAGGGGGCTAGGACGTGATGAGTGGTGGCATTATATGAGGGGGCTAGGACGTGATGAGTGGTGGCATTATATGAGGGGGCTAGGACGTGATGAATAGTGGCATTATATGAGGGGGCTAGGGCGTGATGAGTGGTGGCATTATATGAGGGGGCTACGACGTGATGAATAGTGGCATTATATGAGGGGGCTAGGGCGTGATGAATAGTGGCATTATATGAGGGGGCTAGGACGTGATGAGTGGTGGCATTATATGCGGGGCTAGAACGTGATGAATAGTGGCATTACATGAGGGGGCTAGGACGTGATGAGTGGTGGCATTATATAAGGGGGCTAGAACGTGATGAGTGGTGGCATTACATGAGGGGGCTAGGACGTGATGAGTGGTGGCATTACATGAGGGGGCTAGGACGTGATGAATAGTGGCATTACATGAGGGGGCTAGGACGTGATGAGTGGTGGCATTACATGAGGGGGCTAGGACGTGATGAATAGTGGCATTACATGAGGGGGCTAGGACGTGATGAGTGGTGGCATTATATAAGGGGGCTAGAACGTGATGAGTGGTGGCATTACATGAGGGGGCTAGGACGTGATGAGTGGTGGCATTATATGAGGGGGCTAGAACGTGATGAGTGGTGGCATTACATGAGGGGCTAGGACGTGATGAGTGGTGGCATTATATAAGGGGGCTAGGACGTGATGAATAGTGGCATTACATGAGGGGGCTAGAACGTGATGAATGGTGGCATTACATGAGGGGACTAGGACGTGATGAATAGTGGCATTATATGAGGGGGCTAAAACGTGATGAATAGTGGCATTATATGAGGGGGCTAAAACGTGATGAGTGGTGGCATTATATGAGGGACTAGGACGTGATGAATAGTGGCATTATATGAGGGGACTAGGACGTGATGAATAGTGGCATTATATGAGGGGGCTAAAACGTGATGAGTGGTGGCATTATATGAGGGGGCTAAAACGTGATGAGTGGTGGCATTATATGAGGGGCTAAAACGTGATGAGTGGTGGCATTATATGAGGGGACTAGGACGTGATGAATAGTGGCATTATATGAGGGGGCTAAAACGTGATGAGTGGTGGCATTATATGAGGGGACTAGGACGTGATGAATAGTGGCATTATATGAGGGGACTAGGACGTGATGAATAGTAGCATTATATGAGGGGACTAGGACATGATGAATAGTGGCATTATATGAGGGGGCTAGAACGTGATGAATGGTGGCATTATATGAGGGGGCTAAAACGTGATGAATAGTGGCATTATATGAGGGGGCTACGGCGTGATGAATGCTGGCATTATATGAGGGGGCTAGGACGTGATGAATGGTGGCATTACATGAGGGGGCTAGGGCGTGATGAATGGTGGCATTATATGCGGGGGCTAGGACGTGATGAGTGGTGGCATTACATGAGGGGACTAGGACGTGATGAATGGTGGCATTATATGGGGGGCTAGGACGTGATGAATGGTGGCATTACATGAGGGGACTAGGACGTGATGAATGGTGGCATTATATGGGGGGCTAGGACGTGATGAATGGTGGCATTACATGAGGGGACTAGGACGTGATGAATGGTGGCATTACATGAGGGGGCTAGAACGTGATGAATAGTGGCATTATATGAGTGGGCTTGGACGTGATGAGTGGTGGCATTATATGAGGGGGCTAGGACGTGATGAGTGGTGGCATTACATGAGGGGGCTAGGACGTGATGAGTGGTGGCATTATATGAGGGGGGCTAGGACGTGATGAGTGGTGGCATTATATGAGGGGGCTAGGACGTGATGAGTGGTGGCATTATATGAGGGGGCTAGGACGTGATGAGTGGTGGCATTACATGAGGGGGCTAGGACGTGATGAGTGGTGGCATTACATAAGGGGGCTTGGACGTGATGAGTGGTGGCATTACATGAGGGGGCTAGGACGTGATGAGTGGTGGCATTACATGAGGGGGTTTGGACGTGATGAGTGGTGGCATTATATGAGGGGGCTAGGACGTGATGAGTGGTGGCATTATATGAGGGGGCTAGGACGTGATGAGTGGTGGCATTACATGAGGGGGCTAGGACGTGATGAGTGGTGGCATTACATGAGGGGGCTAGGACGTGATGAGTGGTAACTTTACATGAGGAGGCTAGGAGGTGATAAGTGGTGGCATTATATGAGGGGGCTAGGACGTGATGAGTGGTGGCATTATATGAGGGGGCTAGGACGTGATGAGTGGTGGCATTACATGAGGGGGCTAGGACGTGATGAGTGGTGGCATTATATGAGGGGGCTAGGACGTGATGAGTGGTGACATTATATGAGGGGGCTAGGACGTGATGAGTGGTGGCATTACATGAGGGGGCTAGGACGTGATGAGTGGTGGCATTACATGAGGGGGCTTGGACGTGATGAGTGGTGGCATTATATGGGGGGCTAGGACGTGATGAATGGTGGCATTACATGAGGGGGCTAGGACGTGATGAGTGGTGGCATTATATGAGGGGGCTAGGACGTGATGAGTGGTGGCATTACATGAGGGGGCTTGGACGTGATGAGTGGTGGCATTATATGAGGGGGCTAGGACGTGATGAGTGGTGGCATTATATGGGGGGCTAGGACGTGATGAATGGTGGCATTACATGAGGGGGCTAGGACGTGATGAGTGGTGGCATTATATGAGGGGGCTAGGACGTGATGAGTGGTGGCATTACATGAGGGGGCTTGGACGTGATGAGTGGTGGCATTATATGAGGGGGCTAGGACGTGATGAGTGGTGGCATTACATGAGGGGGCTAGGACGTGATGAGTGGTGGCATTACATGAGGGGGGCTAGGACGTGATTAGTGGTGGCATTACATGAGGGGGCTTGGACGTGATGAGTGGTGGCATTATATGAGGGGGCTAGGACGTGATGAGTGGTGGCATTACATGAGGGGGCTAGGACGTGATGAGTGGTAGCATTATATGAGGGGGCTAGGACGTGATGAGTGGTGGGATTACATGAGGGGGCTAGGACGTGATAAGTGGTAACTTTACATGAGGAGGCTAGGACGTGATGAGTGGTAACTTTACATGAGGAGGCTAGGACGTGATAAGTGGTAACTTTACATGAGGAGGCTAGGACGTGATAAGTGGTAACTTTACATAAGAAGGCTAGGACGTGATGAGTGGTGACATTATATGTGTCAAAAGTGCCTGGACTTTACCTTAGTTAGCCTACTACATGTACAACAAGTTAACTCCTCGATCTTTTCTGTGCACGTCTGTCACCGAGATCATCGTGTCACGTGGGTTGACTGAAAATTTTTGAGAATCTTATTTTCCTGTCACCAACCAGTAGAGCCAATCTTGAATCAAAGAGTTTCTCAACAAAATGTTTTCAAATCTAGACACGGAAGCACATGTGGCAAGACCAGTTGCTATAAGACAGGACAGTTTAACAGTCATTGACAGGAACTTCACTTCTTTATTACTTCACTTCTTTTGTTATTTCAATTCTTTATTACTTCACTTCTTTTGTTATTTCAATTCTTTATTACTTCACTTCTTTTGTTATTTCAATTCTTTATTACTTCACTTCTTTTGTTATTTCAATTCTTTTTTACTTCACTTCTTTTGTTATTTCAATTCTTTATTACTTCACTTCTTTTGTTATTTCAATTCTTTATTACTTCACTTCTTTTGTTATTTCAATTCTTTATTACTTCACTTCTTTTGTTATTTCAATTCTTTATTACTTCACTTCTTTTGTTATTTCAATTCTTTATTACTTCACTTCTTTTGTTATTTCAATTATTTATTACTTCACTTCTTTTGTTATTTCAATTCTTTATTACTTCACTTCTTTTGTTATTTCAAGTCTTTATTACTTCACTGATTTATTTCTTCACTTCTTTATTACTTCAATTCTTTATTACTTCAATTCTTTTGTTATTTCAATTCTTTATTACTTAAATTCTTTATTACTTCACTTCTTTTGTTATTTCAATTCTTTATTACTTCACTTCTTTTGTTATTTCAAATCTTTATTACTTCACTGCTTTATTTCTTCACTTCTTTATTACTTTATTTCTTTATTACTTCAATTCTTTATTACTTCAATTCATTATTTCTTCACTTCTTTATTTCTTCAATTCTTTATTATTTCAATTCTTTATTACTTCAATTCTTTATTATTTCAGTTATTTATTACTTCAATTCTTTTTTATTTCAGTTATTTATTACTTCAGTTCTTTATTTCTTCAATTCTTTATTACTTCAATTCATTATTTCTTCACTTCTTTATTTCTTCAATGCTTTATTTCTTCAATTCTTTATTACTTCAATTCTTTATTACTCCACTTCTTGCTTATTTCAATTCTTCATGGCTTCTCTTCAACTGTTATGATGTAATGTCCCCTTAAACAATATAGAGAGCACATTTTCAAGCTCAACACTCAACTTCTGGCAGTCAAAACATGAAACAAAACTTTGAAGAAAGGAATCTACACCGACAATTAGGAAATGCCTACTATAGTTCAACAATTGTGCCGTGTCACTTAATTTAAGACATTTTAACTGGACATAAGAAATCTCATTTACAGCTGTGTTTAGATGCTGTTCAATATTCCCCAAATACAACTGCTAGTGTTTGTAACGAACATATTCTTCCACTTGTTTGCTCTCAAACTATACGTGGACCTTTCACCTGATAATTTCCAACAGAAATATTATTGTAATTTACGCTATGTAAAATAGTTCCATCAATTATTTCTCTCTATTATTATACTTATGCCATCATATCTTTGTTATTTGCATTGCCAGTAAAGTGGTTTTGTTGTTACTTTACATCTCTGACAGTTGTGTCCTAGTTGTCTATATACAGACCAGGTGCAGTGATTGAAGGAGGAATTAATTAAACTGGTCTGTCTACGTTACATTAAAGATAGAAAAAGTAAATTGATTAAACTGAACCACTATTGTCATGGCAACCAGGCGGTGATTGCTATAATTATCTAACTAGTTTTGATACACATTGTAAGGTCGTTAGGTGTCGCTGAGATGTAGCAAGTTTGATCTCCATAGCTGTTAAAGCCCATCGTTCAGTAGCGGCTCGAATGTCTTCAGCTGTGTGTGCACAGACCAGAATGCAGTTGTTTGTTGTACACTGACATTCATTGAGCTGGAATGTGATGGTGTTATGTTCTCTGATCAATGATTAGAGGAGTCGTGTCCTCCTTTGCTTCCACTGATTATCCGCCGCTGTTTACCTTCAGTGTGTGTGTAGTAAAATAACTTCCGCTGAGGTTATCGCCCCTCCGATAAGCTTTCCAATTCTCCAGGGGCACAACCATTTTCACAGTATTAACTTTATTTTGAAGAGTTCTGTGTTTGCGCTTCGTCAGGTCTTTAGGGACATATACATGTTACTGACAGAGCCGGAAACTCATGACTAATTCATACATTTGACCTACAATTATGATATTAAATGTTGATGCCGGAAGCTCTCAGTTCCGGCTATAAATTGTTGGGATAACTCTGTCCACACCATCCTGCCGCTGGTGCCAGGGACAAGACAACGTCTGACGTCTACGCTGTGCCTGACCTGATTCTACAGCTCCTAGCGTCGTACACACCGGTTTGGTAACATATAATTCAGTTATCTATAGCCAACATGAACTAATATTGATTTAAATAAAGTTGATATTTTGAAGAATTGATCTTGTGTACACTAGAACATTATGATATGATGTTTTTGTAGATAACTCAACAAACGGAAATCTTAGTTACAGGTCACTTTTGTTATTTTAAAAATTAAAACGAATGTTACGTGTTTGCTTTATATCTTTGACTAACATAATGAGTTAGTGTACCTGCTCATAGATGTGTACATTACTTCTTGCTTGTATAAAAACTACACGTACATAGATGTGTACATTAGTTTATTTCCTAGCATAAATATTACAGAATTAAACTAGTTTATTTCCTAGCATAAATATTACAGAATTAAACTAGTTTATTTCCTAGCATAAATATTACAGAATTAAACTAGTTTATTTCCTAGCATAAATATTAAAGAATTAAATTAGTTTATTTCCTAGCATAAATATAATATTATCTCCTAGCATAAATATTAAAGATTTAAATTAGTTTATTTCCTAGCATAAATATTAAAGAATTAAATTAGTTTATTTCCTAGCATAAATATTACAGAATTAAAGTAGTTTATTTCCGAGCATAAATATTACAGAATTAAACTAGTTTATCTCCTTGCATAAATATTAAAGAATTAAATTAGTTTATTTCCTAGCATAAATATTAAAGAATTAAATTAGTTTATTTCCTAGCATAAATATTAAAGAATTAAATTAGTTTATTTCCTAGCATAAATATTAAAGAATTAAATTAGTTTATTTCCTAGCATAAATATTACAGAATTAAATTAGTTTATTTTCGAGCATAAATATTACAGAATTAAACTAGTTTATCTCCTAGCATAAATATTAAAGAATTAAATTACTTTATTTCCTAGCATAAATATTACAGAATTAAACTAGTTTATTTCCGAGCATAAATATTACAGCATTAAACTAGTTTATTTCCGAGCATAAATATTACAGAATTAAACGCCATAAAGAACATGTGGCACGATATCAACAAGGCAGCAAAATGAAAATTACCGAGGACAAGTATCTTGCCGATAGCAACATATGGTTGTTAATCATGGGCAATCTCGTATGTTGTTGTTGTTGACGGATTACCACGAGTTGATACGAGCTTGATTCCCCTTTGACTCATAAGATGTGGCGGGTCGTAATGGCTTTCTTGACATTCCCGGCTCTTACTGGAGAGGTTGGAGGTCGTCTGTCCCAGGCTATGCTGGGAAACTACTAGTCCAGCCCAGAGGTACTGCAATACTGGGTCCTCTAATTCAGTAACAGCCACCACTACAGGGAACACGTTGATCCTAGCTTCTGTTAGCCAGTCTGTTTTGACGCAGACTGTTACCGGGGGAGACCACGAGGAGGTAGAACTGCTAGGTCTTGGTCAGCTGCTGGTGCGCCGACCCTGCTATTGCGACCGCAGGTCGCAGACGCTTATGCTCCCCAGGGCAATCTCGTAAAGAACAAGGAAGAAAATAGATTCATTCGAAACAAAATGCGACAGAAAAATCCTTTACATATATTAGATAATGAGAACAAGCAATGAAGACATTTGAAAAGATTCAAACATTAACAAGAACCGGACAATAAACATCATTCTAAAGAGGAAATTCAAATATTAGGGCCACGTCAAAACAATTAGCTGTATGGAAAGAACAATAATGAAAGGTATAGTTTCAAGGTGACGCATCAGGGGCAGACCAAGAAGAAGGTGGCTTCAAGACATCAAGGAAAACGTGAACATGACAGTAAAAGAAGTGGGAGATCTGGCTAGAGACAAAGATTCTTTCAGACAGGCTGTGGTGAATGTACCGTTCTGTGGGAGATCTAGCTAGAGAGCGATGTTCTTTCCGTCGGGCTGTGGTGAATGTACCGTTCTGTGGGAGATCTGGCTAGAGACAAAGATTCTTTCAGACGGACTGTGGTGAATGTACCGTTCTGTGGGAGATCTGGCTAGAGACAAAGATTCTTTCAGGCGGGCTGTGGTGAATGTAACGTTCTGTGGGAGATCTAGCTAGAGACAGATGTTCTTTCAGACGGGCTGTGGTGAATGTACCGTTCTGTGGGAGATCTGGCTAGAGACAAAGATTCTTTCAGACGGGCTGTTAAGTGAGCAACGTTCTGTGTGAGATCTGGCTAGAGAAGATATTATTTCAGGCGGGCTGTGATGAATATAACGTTCTGTGGAATATGTGTTTAGAGACAGATATTTTTTTTCAGACAGTCAGTGGTGAATGCAACTTTCTGCAAAGGACGACCTGACGATAAGTGTTAATATGGCGTGTAATCCTCTACATGTTGCTACTGTATTGGTGCCAGCGTCTTGTGGATAACGCGCAAGTTTTGGCGATCACGTGACCATGGTTCAAATCCACTCACGTTCTTCATTTACAGCAGAAAATGAATGGACAAGGTCAGGTTTACTAAGTTGGGGCAGGTAACAACAAGTTTACTACGTTGGGGCAGGTAACAACAGGTTGACTAAGTTGGGGCAGGTAACAACAAGTTTACTACGTTGGGGCAGGTAACAACAGGTTGACTAAGTTGGGGCAGGTAACAACAAGTTCACTACGTTGGGGCAGGTAACAACAGGTTGACTAAGTTGGGGCAGGTAACAACAGGTTGACTAAGTTGGGGAAGGTAACAACAAGTTTACTACGTTGGGGCAGGTAACAACAGGTTGACTAAGTTGGGGAAGGTAACAACAAGTTTACTACGATGGGGCAGGTAACAACAGGTTGACTAAGTTGGGGCAGGTAACAACAAGTTTACTACGTTGGGGCAGGTAACAACAAGTTTACTACGTTGGGGCAGGTAACAACAGGTTGACTAAGTTGGGGCAGGTAACAACAAGTTTACTACGTTGGGGCAGGTAACAACATGTTTACTACGTTGGGGCAGGTAACAACAAGTTTACTACGTTGGGGCAGGTAACAACAAGTTTACTACGTTGGGGCAGGTAACAACAAGTTTACTACGTTGGGGCAGGTAACAACAGGTTGACTACGTTGGGGTAGGTAACAACAAGTTTACTACGTTGGGGCAGGTAACAACAGGTTGACTAAGTTGGGGCAGGTAACAACAGGTTGACTAAGTTGGGGCAGGTAACAACAAGTTTACTACGTTGGGGCAGGCAGCAACAAGTTTACTACGTTGGGGCAGGTAACAACAAGTTTACTACGTTGGGGCAGATAACAACAAGTTTACTACGTTGGGGCAGGTAACAACAAGTTTACTTCGTTGGGGCAGGTAACAACAAGTTTACTACGTTGGGGCAGGTAACAACAAGTTTACTACGTTGGGGCAGGTAGCAACAAGTTTACTACGTTGGGGCAGGTAGCAACAAGTTTACTACGTTGGGGCAGGTAGCAACAAGTTTACTACGTTGGGGCAGGTAGCAACAAGTTTACTACGTTGGGGCAGGTAACAACAAGTTTACTACGTTGGGGCAGGTAACAACAAGTTTACTACGTTGGGGCAGGTAACAACAAGTTTACTACATTCGGGCAGGTAACAATAAGTTTACTACGTTGGGGCAGGTAACAACAAGTTTATTACGTTGGGGCAGGTAGCAACAAGTTTACTACGTTGGGGCAGGTAACAACAAGTTTAATACGTTGGGGCAGGTAACAACAAGTTTACTACGTTGGGGCAGGTAACAACAAGTTTACTACCTTGTGGCAGATAGCAACAAGTTTACTACGTTGGGGCAGGTAACAACAAGTTTACTACGTTGGGGCAGGTAACAACAAGTTTACTACGTTGGGGCAGGTAACAACAAGTTTACTACGTTGGGGCAGGTAACAACAGGTTGACTAAGTTGCGGCAGGTAACAACAAGTTTACTACGTTGGGGCAGGTAACAACAAGTTTACTACGTTGGGGCAGGTAGCAACAAGTTTACTACGTTGGGCAGGTAACAACAGGTTGACTAAGTTGGGGCAGGTAACAACAAGTTTACTACCTTCGGGCAGGTAACAACAAGTTTACTACGTTGGGGCAGGTAACAACAAGTTTACTACGTTGGGGCAGGTAACAACAAGTTTACTACCTTCGGGCAGGTAACAACAAGTTTACTACGTTGGGGCAGGTAACAACAAGTTTACTACGTTGGGGCAGGTAACAACAAGTTTACTACGTTGGGGCAGGTAACAACAAGTTTACTACGTTGTGGCAGGTAACAACAAGTTTACTACGTTGGGGCAGGTAACAACAAGTTTACTACGTTGGGGCAGGTAACAACAAGTTTACTACGTTGGGGCAGGTAACAACAAGTTTACTACGTTGGGGCAGGTAACAACAAGTTTACTACCTTCGGGCAGGTAACAACAAGTTTACTACCTTCGGGCAGGTAACAACAGGTTGACTAAGTTGGGGCAGGTAACAACAGGTTTACTACTTTGGGGCAGGTAACAACAGGTTTACTACGTTGGGGCAGGTAACAACAAGTTTACTACGTTGGGGCAGGTAACAACAAGTTTACTACGTTGGGGCAGGTAACAACAAGTTTACTACGTTGGGGCAGGTAACAACAAGTTTACTACGTTGGGGCAGGTAGCAACAAGTTTACTAAGTTGGGGCAGGTAACAACAAGTTTACTACGTTGGGGCAGATAACAACAAGTTTACTACGTTGGGGCAGGTAACAACTGGTTGACTACGTTGGGGTAGGTAACAACAGGTTTACTAAGTTGGGGCAGGTAGCAACAACAAGAAAGAATCGCTCACCTTAGAACGTAGCAGTTGTCTATGGCCGCGTGTAATACTTCTCTGTACCACATGAATGTCACTTGCCATGCAATGTGGGACCTGCTCAAACACAACTTTGACTTGTATCTTTGGTTTGAGAGATAAGATTAGAAATGAAGAACTGAGAGAAATGCTAGGGATAGCCCCCACCATAGAATATATAAAGAAACAACAGATAAAATGGTTTGACCACATGACGAGTCAGAGTAATCAAAGCACAACACAACGAGCCCTCAATAAACGTTGTGAGAATACCAGACCCAAGGGTCGACCACGAAAAAGATGGATCGATGGAATATTAGAAGCACTAGGAAACATAACAGCAGCAGAGGCAAACAGAATAGCAAAAGACCGCAAATTATATCTCCCCTCGTCGCTGAAAGGTAAATAAGGAAGGAAAGAAGAAAAAGAAGAATTTGTGGTCCCCAAAATGATAAAACAAATTTGTATGTTGTTTTTGGTAAAAGTTGAGATAAACATAAACGTGGTTATTTGCCCTACAATTATTAGATGTTGGCAACTTTCTTCTCCGTCGACATTCACAAACAAATGTTGGGAAATAACCAAAATGAGCGAAATGCAAATAAAGAATGTGTAAATAGAGCTGCAGATACGAGAAATATCATCAAATTCATAAGAAAAAGACATACATTTTTTGGGCACATCATGAGAAAAGAAACATTTCGAATACTATAACAAAGGGGCAGAATGAATGGAAAGAAGAGCAGAGGAAAACCAAGAGAACAAATATCGAACAGCTTATCCAAATGGCAAAATAAAAGATCATCAGCTGAAACTATGACATGCATGAAGGACTGAGAGATGTGGAGAGAAGATCGCCTGCACCAACAGGCATGGCACATGATGATGATTATCCTGGAGTTGTACTGATATAGAAGAGCGGGTTTTGACCCCTGCTGAAATAGAAGAGCGAGTTGCGGCCCCTGCTGCTATTGAAGAGTGAGTTGAGGTCCCTGCTGATATAGAAGCGCGAGTTGTGGTCCCTGCTGATATAGAAGAGCGAGTTGTGGCCCCTACTGATAGAGAAGAGCGAGTTGTGGCTCCTGCTGAAATAGAAGAGCGAGTTGTGGCCCTACTGATAGAGAAGAGCGAGTTGTGGCCCCTGCTGGTATAGAAGAGCGAGTTGCGGCCCCTGCTGATATAGAAGAGCGAGTTGTGGCCTCTGCTGGTATAGAAGAGCGAGTTGTGGCCCCTTCTGGTATAGAAGAGCGAGTTGCGGCCCCTGCTGATATAGAAGAGCGAGTTGTGGCCCTACTGATAGAGAAGAGCGAGTTGTGGCCCCTGCTGAAATAGAAGAGCGAGTTGTGGCCCCTGCTGATATAGAAGAGCTAGTTGTGGTCCCTGCTGATATAGAAGCGCGAGTTGTGGCCCTGCTGATATAGAAGAGCGAGTTGTGGCCTCTGCTAGTATATAAGAGCAAGTTGTGGCCCCTGTTGGTATAGAAGAGCGAGTTGTGACCCCTTCTGATATAGAAGAGCTAATTTTGAACTGTTCAAATAGATAAAGTTTCATCTTCTTCAGCTTAACCTGGAACTCCAATAAAGGCGTTACACCTGCCACATTAACCTGGTCTACGATGTCATTGCTCGCGATGACCTCATGATGTCAAGTTTAAATCAACAGCAACCGTGTGCTAGTCCAGGTAGCGAAGTGGTTAGTGCCGTCACCTACCGACTCGGTTGACCCAGGTTCAACGTCTCAGATGTTGACATTATTTCTATGACCGACTCTGCTTCCATAGATTGCTCAGTAGATCAGCCTGGCGTAGTGCTGGTCACACCCAGAATAAATGTGTTAGATGAAATGAACAAGAAGTTATTGAATACTTTATTACAGCCCTCGTTGAAGCAACCAGAGAGACGCGCCACGAGATGCCTGACACAAAGGTCAAGGTTTAGTTGTTACATTTCAGTTTTCTCGTTGAGGCTACAATAGGGCTGATTCTATTATAGCAGAAATGACTTGGGATAATCATGAGCTTTAGTGTGATCGTATGAGTTTAGTGTAATCATGAGTT
Source organism: Megaustenia siamemsis (assembly GCA_032433765.1). Classification (NCBI taxonomy): domain Eukaryota; kingdom Metazoa; phylum Mollusca; class Gastropoda; order Stylommatophora; family Ariophantidae; genus Megaustenia; species Megaustenia siamemsis. The sequence goes on along the minus strand of JAVIAB010000117.1, from coordinate 77,601,102 downwards.
TAGTGTGATCATGAGTTTAGTGTGATCGTATGAGTTTAGTGTAATCATGAGTTTAGTGTGATCATGAGTTTAGTGTGCTCATGATTTTAGTGTGATCAGATGAGCTTTAGTGTGATCATGAGTTTAGTGTGATCATGAGTTTAGTGTGATCATGAGTTTAGTGTGATCAGATGAGCTTTAGTGTGATCATGAGTTTAGTGTGATCATGAGTTTAGTGTGATCAGATGAGCTTTAGTGTGATCATGAGTTTAGTGTGATCATATGAGCTTTAGTGTGATCATGAGTTTAGTGTGATCAGATGAGCTTTAGTGTGATCATATGAGCTTTAGTGTGATCAGATGAGCTTTAGTGTAATCATGAGTTTAGTGTGATCAGATGAGCTTTAGTGTGATCATGAGTTTAGTGTGATCAGATGAGCTTTAGTGTGATCATGAGTTTAGTGTGATCATGAGTTTAGTGTGATCATATGAGCTTTAATGTGATCATGAGTTTAGTGTGATCATGAGTTTAGTGTGATCAGATGAGCTTTAGTGTGATCATGAGTTTAGTGTGATCATGAGTTTAGTGTGATCATATGAGCTTTATGTGATCATGAGTTTAGTGTGATCATGAGTTTAGTGTGATCATATGAGATTTAGTGTGATCATGAGTTTAGTGTGATCATGAGTTTAGTGTGATCATATGAGCTTTAGTGTGATCATGAGTTTAGTGTGATCATGAGTTTAGTGTGATCATATGAGATTTAGTGTGATCATGAGTTTAGTGTGATCATGAGTTTAGTGTGATCATATGAGCTTTAGTGTGATCAGATGAGCTTTAGTGTGATCATATGAGCTTTAGTGTGATCAGATGAGCTTTAGTATGATCATATGAGCTTTAGTGTTACCAGATGAGCTTTAGTGTGATCATATGAGCTTTAGTGTTACCAGATGAGCTTTAGTATGATCATATGAGCTTTAGTGTTACCAGATGAGCTTTAGTGTGATCATATGAGATTTAGTGTGATCATATGAGCTTTAGTGTGATCATTTGAGCTTTAGTGTGATCATTTGAGCTTTAGTGTGATCATATGAGCTTTAGTGTGATCATATGAGCTTTAGTGTGATCAGATGAGCTTTAGTGTGATCATATGAGATTTAGTGTGATCATATGAGATTTAGTGTGATCATATGAGATTTAGTGTGATCATATGAGCTTTAGTGTGATCATATGAGATTTAGTGTGATCATATGAGATTTAGTGTGATCATATGAGATTTAGTGTGATCATATGAGCTTTAGTGTGATCATTTGAGCTTTAGTGTGATCATTTGAGCTTTAGTGTGATCATATGAGCTTTAGTGTGATCATATGAGCTTTAGTGTGATCAGATGAGCTTTAGTGTGATCAGATGAGCTTTAGTGTGATCATATGAGATTTAGTGTGATCATATGAGATTTAGTGTGATCATATGAGATTTAGTGTGATCATATGAGCTTTAGTGTTGTTCCTGGACATTTTGTGGGACCTGCCTCTTGTGCCATTGGCAGCATCATTCAGGTCACGCAAAACTTACGTTATTGATGACGTCACAGAACGGTCTCATTAGCTCGTAACACGAAGGCCATTTTACAAACTCGAGGTTGTGGTCAGTTGTAATAGCAGGCAGGATTTGAGATGACCAAATGGTTTAAGTACAACTCCTTGACCAATAGTCTAATTGTCTCATTTAGCGTTGATGCTCTCACAGCGTTCTGAAGGCAAATCGTTAAAGAGAACAAAACAAAGTGAGTCATTATCTGTTAACACGTGAACGAGCAATTCAACAAACAATAAGAGAACAAAACAAAGTGAGTCATTATCTGTTAACACGTGAACGAGCAATTCAACTAACAATAAGAGAACAAAACAAAGTGAATCATTATCTGTTAACACGTGAACGAGCAATTCAACAAACAATAAGAGAACAAAACAAAGTGAGTCATTATCTGTTAACACGTGAACGAGCAATTCGACAAACAATAAGAAAACAAAACAAAGTGAGTCATTATCTGTTAACACGTGAACGAGCAATTCGACAAACAATAAGAGAACAAAACAAAGTGAGTCATTCTTGACAGACGGTTGGTAACAAGCAATCATGATAAGTCAGTAGTTTGGTAAAATATCAGTGTCTTATGTTGGAGGTTGTTTTACTGAACAGCTTCTCTGGTGGCTGAATCTGCCAATATTGGTTAGACAGACCCGACGGCAGAATGAATAAGATGTAGTTGTGGTCTGAAGGTTATAAGGGATTAAGTAAAAATATAAATGGTATTTGTAGCAAATGTTGCGGTAATGGTTACTGGTCGTGACATCGTTAAACGTGAACGAAAATAATGTGTGTGGTATGTGAACACTGAGTAACTAATACAAGTGCTGAGTGGTTCCTGTAGCCAACTGGTTATTTGTTAGACCTGAACGTATAGAAACAAACACATAATTGGGGTCATCAGTCAGTACACGCTACCGGATACACTGGAGACACTTATGGGGGTGTCCGGTGTGCAATGAAGATGATTTGTTGATTGGCTGCTTATCAACTGATGCCATGTGACAGGGAACGGTTGGCTGTGTTCACTTTCTGTGCGGTTTCGCCTTATGTCTTTTGGCGTATGCTGAGACTGCTGTGATGGGGACTACAGCTACCTTTCTTTGTTTGGGAGATGAGATAGTAATTCGGATGATTCCACTGGCACGAGCGGTTGAGCAATTATGGATTTTAATTTGTTTGTAGTGATACCGGGGCCTTCCATAACCAACCAAAGAAGCAACTGATGCCAGTTCTCACACTGTTGCAGGCGCATTCTTGACATATGTGTACACAATCAACGTTGTTTCGTTCGCACAATCTCCACTGGTACACATACTCCATGCCTGACTATGCGTGAGGGTCACAGCACAGAGCACAAAATCCGTGGCACGCCTGGGTGTCCCTGGTGCAGAGTTAATGGTTGAGTAGCCTTATTTAAGCAAAATGTGTTAGGGTTAGTTTAGGGTCAGTTTAAAATTAATTTAGGGTTGGGGTTATTTTAAGGTTAATTTACGGTTAGGGTTAGTTTAGGGTTAGTTTAAAATTAATTTAGGGTTGGGGTTATTTTAAGGTTAATTTACGGTTAGAGTTAGTTTAGGGTTAGTTTAAAATTAATTTAGGGTTGGGGTTATTTTAAGGTTAATTTACGGTTAGGGTTAGTTTAGGGTCAGTTTAAAATTAATTTAGGGTTGGGGTTATTTTAAGGTTAATTTACGGTTAGGGTTAGTTTAGGGTTAGTTTAAAATTAATTTAGGGTTGGGGTTATTTTAAGGTTAATTTACGGTTAGGGTTAGTTTAGGGTTAGTTTAGGCTGAGGGTTTATGAGAAGGTAGCTGAAGAGCAACACACCTGCTCTAAAAGGGTGATACATTTCTGAGACTGGCGTATGCTGCAAGACTCACATGTTTCCTGTTGCTAGATATTTCTTAATGAAAAAAAAAAAAAACTATTTGACTTTTGTACTGGCTGCTCTTTTTTTATTTTCCCATGCCATGAATTGTTTTGCTCTACATTGTTTTGATTTAAATTCGAATGATTTAAAATGTAATTTTGTTTGAAATAATTGCAGATTTGCAACTTAATGAACTTCATCATCATCGAGTGCCATCTCCGCAACGAAGGTTGACTACCATCGATCGCCATTCTACTCTGTTTCTTGCTTTGATGGTGCAGGCTCTCATAGATTGGCTTGTCCATCTTTTGATGTTACTCGTCCATGTTAGTCTTGGTCTGTCTCTGCCTTTTTTACCTTGTATTTTTCCTTCCAATATTATTTTTAGTAGGCTGTTGTGTCTTTTAACATGACCCAAAAATTTCAATTGTCTTGTCTTAATTGTATTTAGTAGTTCTCTTTTTATTTTCAGTTGTTTTAAAACTTCATCGTTTGTTATCTTTTGTTTCCATCCAATTCTACCTATTCTTCTATAAATCCACATTTCAAAGGCTTCAATTTTCTGTTTTATTTCTTGTCTAATGTCCATGTTTCTGCACCATATAGGAATATTGAGAAGATGTAACATTTTGCCATTCTTAGTTTCAGCCCTGCTGATATTTGTTTTGTTGTTAGTATATTATTCATGGCATTAAAATTACTTTTTGCCATACCTATTCTTTTGTTTATTTCAATTTTACATTTTCTATCATTGGTTATAGTATGTCCCAGGTAGTTGTAGCTCTGGACTGTCTCCAGATGTATTCCCTCAACTGTGATATTTAATTGTAGGTCTTGAGAATTTTCTTTGTTTATGATCATAGTTTTAGTCTTTTTGATATTCATATCTAGTCCATATTTTTTGCTTGTTATGTTTATCACATTAAGCAATTGTTGTAGGTCTTTAGGATTTTCTGCTAGTAGAACGGTATCATCAACATATCTTAGGTTATTGATTATCTTCCCATTAATGTTTAGGTCTGGCATCTCTGAGATGTTTTTAAAGATTTGCTCAGTGTATAGATTGAACAAGCTTGGTGATAGGATGCATCCCTGTCTTACTCCTCTTTTTATGTCCATGGGTGTAGAGTTCTCCTTGTTATATTTTATTATTACTGTTTGCTCCCAGTACAAATTACATATTAGTCGTATGTCTGTGTCATCCAGATTTATATCCTTTAGGCATTCTATAAGTTGGTTATGGTGTATTCTACCGAAAGCTTTGGTGTAGTCTATAAAGCAGGCATATATTGGTTTGTTTACTTCTATGTACTTTTCAATCAATGTTCTCATGCTAAATATGGCTTCTTTTGTGCCACTGTTTTTCCTGAATCCAAATTGTTGCTCATCTACCTCAGTATTGATTTTTTCTGAATCCTTCCTTGTGTAACTTTTAGTAAATTTTTTTTTTATCTGGCTCATGAGGCTTATTGTTCTGAAATCACTGCATTCAACTGCACCATTCTTTTTAGGCAATGCAATGAAAGTTGATGTTTTTAGTTCGTTTGGTATGTATCCCGTATGGTATATGTCATTGCACATGTCTGTGATCAACTCTATGCCAAAATCTTCTAGAGCCTGTATCATCTCTATCTGTATATTGTCAGGTCCTGCTGCCTTTCCCTTTTTCATTATTTTCATAGCTTTTTCTACTTCAGATTTCAGGATTTTATAGTTGTATGTATAATTTATGTCTGGTTTTTTGTTCCTTTCGTCATGAAACAATTATGTTATATATTCTTGCCATCTAATGAACTTAACAAATCAGTTATTTTAGAGAACGATTTTTTAATCATGTTAATTGATGTAATTCTTCTGCACAAAACATTTATGAGACAGACATTTACTAAAGTCTGGAATGAAGGTCTATGAACCTGACAACTGCAGTGATAGACATTCTGTTATTTCAAGATCTCTCAACAATGACCGTCATTAGCTGTAGCGCCGCAATCATCAGACACGGTGGATCCAAGGTCAAACATTGTATGTGACCCTTTCACTACTTCTCATAGAGTGACTTCTACAGCCAGGTACCTGACTTCAGTAGGTACAACAGCAAGACTGAAGTGTCGGCACGTTGATCAACTTGTCTCAGAACACAAACAAAAATTAGACTGAAGTGCCAGCAGATTGTATTCAACTTATTATTAAAGAACACAAACAAACAAAATGGCTTATAACAATACAACAGAAGAAGGTCTATTTACGGTAGACTACGAAGGGACAAGCGAGGAAGGGCAGATGGCGCCATATGAGGTTGAGGGACTTCCCATCATCATGATCGTGAACTACATGGTTCTCAGTGGAATTATCTCTGTCATTGGCATTGTGGTGAACGTCATCAATATTGTGGTATTTATCAAGCAAGGCCTGAACAACACGGTCAACATCAGCATGTTCGCCATCGTGCTCGCTGACCTGTGTAGTCTGATCACGCTCGAGTGGTTGAACATCAACTTAAACCCGTTCATGGAGAACGCTGTCGTCCCGTATGAGCCAGCCGAAGTGCAATACCTCACCGGAGGCTGGCCCCACACCTGCTTTGTTCAAATAACTATCTGGATCACCGTCTACGTCACAGCCGAGAGATTTATTAGCATTTCTCTACCCCTAAAAGTCAAACAAATCTTCACTCCATTCAGAACGAAAGTCGTCATAATTCTCATCTACCTGCTGATGTTCGCTGCACTTTGTCCAGAATACGCTAGCATGTACTTTGGCGAGAACTTTTATTCCTTCAGAAACGAAACTAGAGTTGGACTTCGAGTGAGAGATGGCACGGATGACATTGACGGAATCGTCTTTATGCTCTTCTCTATCATGGGAATTGTCTCGTTTATTATTCTGGTTTTGTTCACCGCAATCCTAGTTATCACGATGAACCGCAGGCTAAAACGGCGCAATCAGTCAACAGCAGATAAAGAGAAGTCTGAGAGGACGTCCAAGAGGGAAAAAAAGACAATGAAGATGGTTAGTCTCATAGCTGGTATCTTGATTATCTGCACCGCCCCTGGGGTGCTTCTCGGATTTGTTGGGATTGCTGTTCCAGGGTTCGACATAGTCGGTGTTTACGTCAACGTCCTACACACCGCCTGGTCGTTCTCATTCTTGGCTGAAGCCATCAACTCAACCATCAACATTATCTTCTTCTACAAGATGAGCACCAAGTACAGAACCACGTTCATTGCCATGTTCGGTACATGTAGACTATTCGGTCGTGAAGCCGCCTATACAAACGGAGTGAAATCATGGATCCAACAGGTTGTGTCCAGTGTTGTTTCCGTAACTAGTGACTAGAACTACGCCTCTGCCAGTAGTAAGCGAATGACTCCACAACCACATTGTCGTCTGAAGAATCTGCATCGCTGCCAACAGAGACAAATAGCTTCACAAGTTACAGACATCTTCGTCTTGTGTTTAGAACTAGCTACGGTTTCAGAAGTTCATTCATTGACATCTTTGTCTTGTGGTTTAAAGTGGCTACAGTTTCAGAAATGATCTCATTGACATCTTTGTCTTGTGGTTTAAAGTGGCTACAGTTTCAGAAATGATCTCATTGACATCTTTGTCTTGTGGTTTAAAGTGGCTACAGTTTCAGAAATGATCTCATTGACATCTTTGTCTTGTGGTTTAAAGTGGCTACAGCTTCAGATGTTTACTTATTGACGTCTCATAGTCAGTCCCGTCTCCAAGATGGCGGATCTAGTCCACGTCCTCTCGATAGCTGCATAAAGTGCATCCAGGGTCTGATTAATTTCGGTTCTCCGTTGCACTTTTCTGCGTTAAAGTCAAAATGATGTCTAGACTTGATCTGCGCTTTACGTCACATTGGTGCTGTTCATGACTGTTGTTGGAATTCCATGACGCAAGTTATTTCCATGTTATACATTAATGTAAACTACTTCGTCAGCCGCAGTTTTGTCTCTTTGGGGAATTTGCTTCGTGTTTTGTTCGTCGTGGGCTGCTTACACTAGAGTAATCAGAAATCTGAACGGAGCGAGATTGTTTTCGGCATTGTTGTGTCCTACGTCATCGTAATGGTTCCCTAGACCGGCCGTGCGCTAATCTTACGGTCTGCTGTTTGATGTGCGACGGGGATAATTTGACGACTAACTGTGTGTTCAGAATTCAGAATGTTCGGGATTGGAGTCAACAACGATGGCCTAACATCATCAAGTGCTACGACGATCATTATTTTCAAGAGGACGTGAATTACCGGTATTTGGGGATAGGCGGCGGGAACAATTGAAGGCTATGCATGAAAAGTGTTCCTTGTTGCAGTTTCCTCATATTCCAAGTTGCGTGTCTGTGTTAGTCACCTCTAGTGACTCGGGCAGATGGTGCTCGTAAACCTGGGAGGGCCGACCATCTAAGGGCAGAATCCCTCTACAGAAAAGATCATCTGCTGCCTTGCAGGAAGATTGGGGACAATCACAGGCTAAGGAAAGCTAACCTGAACAAAATGCTGACTGAAATCGGATGCACTGGGCCACTGGCGCAGAACACAGTGCAACGTTTTAACAGGTATTCAAGCGGAGTGGATCTAACAGGCTTAAACAGGCAGCTGTCTTTGTGTGAGAGTGGAGTCCTACTTTGATTCAGTCTTGATCGCAGAGAGAGAGAGAGAGAGAGAGAGAGAGTCTCATAGTCAGAAGTGGCTACAGTTTCAGAAATGATCTCATTGATATCTTTGCCTTGTGGCTAGAAGTGGCTACAGTTTTAGATGTTAACTTATTAACGTCTTCGTCTTCTGGTTAGATGGAAGTTGTTGTCAATTGAATGGAACAGGGTAATCATCATCATTATCAAGCACCAAGCCTAGGTGTAGGTGATCATTTCTCTCCACAACTTTCGATCTCGACAGTTATCTATCATTTCTGTTGTTGAACTTCAGCCAAGCCATTCTCTTAAGCTGTCTGGTATCTTTTCTCTTCGTCCTCTATCTCTTCGTCCCTCAATTTTTCCAGTTGTTACAATATATTCCAGTTGTTCTCTTCTCATTAAGGCCAAAAAATGATGATTGTTTCTTCCTAATATTGGAAATTAGCTCTCTTTTTACTTTGGCCTCTTTCAAAACTGTTTCATTACTCTTCTTAGCTGTCCATGGTATTCTCAATATTCTTCTGTAAAACCACATTTCTACAGACTCCAGTGATTTTCTTGTATGTTGTCTTTTGTCCATGATTCGCATCCATATGTTAAAACTGGTTTTAAATAACATTTAATAACTCATTTTTCTTGTTTCTATTGTCAAAAATGGATTGCATAGTATCTTCCTCATTTTTTGGAAAGCTGCTTTTACCTGAGCCATTCTGCATCTCACCTCTTTTGTACATCTTCTGTCAGAGGTTAACAAAGTTCCCAAATATTTAAATTCATTTACTTGTTTTAATATTGTTCCACTTGTCTTTATTTTACACTGAGGTGATGTCTATTTCTTTGTTGTTACCATTATTTCTGTCTTTTTGCTATTAAGGCTGCGTTCTTTATTTTTGCTTTCTTTCACTATAATGTTTAACATTTCTTGTAACTCACTTTCACTCTTAGCGATTAAGACTGTATCATCAGCATACCTTAGATTATTTATATTATGACCTCCGATTGTTATTCCAGGCATGCCCCTTATTGATCTTAAAATATTCTCACGATAAATATTAAACATATCTGGTGACAGCACACAACCTTGCCTAACACCCTGTTTTATTTGTTTTAAACATTCCCAAATGGTTTCCAGTTCCTATGGCCGCTGTTTATTGCCAGTTTAAAAAAGAAAAAAAAATGTAAGAGCCCCCGTCACGCCAAGTGGCGTATAGGGAATATGGTGTTAGTGACCATAAATTTTACAGACCTTCGGCAAAGAATTTTTGGGATAATGCTGTCAGTATAACGCCCGTGCCGCTTTACTTTCCCAGAAAAAAAATCTGGTACCTATTAAAAGCTGGGTGAACCCGGTAGCCGTCGGTGGGATCGAATCCTACCTCTTGTCCTTTGTAGTCCAGTACACTAACCACTGAGCTATCGCGACTCCCTTGTTGCCAGTAAATGTTCTTTATTATTCTTAGATCTTACTTTCTGCGATTATGCTTTCTAAAATTGTGATTATTTCTTGGTGCTTTACTTTGTCAAATGCCTTGGTGTAATCTATGAAATTAATGATTTAGATCTGTTTTCACTTCTATGGCTCTTTCTTCTAAAGATCTTGTTATGTATATGGCATTGCTCGTTCCTTTACCTCTAACAAAACCACACTCTTCATCACTAATTTGTGGAATGATTTTGTTTCGCACTCTTCGCATGATGATTCTTAGTAATATCTTAGTCATATGACTCATAAGGCTTTTTGTACTATGATCATCGCATTCAATCGCACCCGATTTCTTTGGTAGGGCTATGAATATTGATTTGAACATGTCGTCTGGTATATATCCGCTGTTGTAGATATCATTCAATATTTTTGTTATTATTTCTATTCCAAAATCACCCATGGCTTCAAACTATTCTTTAGTTATATTATCTGGTCCAGGAGCTTTGCTTTCATATTGCGCAAGGCGTCTTCCACTTCTTCTTTGGGTATCTCTGGTCCTTCTCCATTATCCTTACTTAATATTTACTTCCGTTCGTTCATCATTATAAAGATCTTTAATGTATTCTGTCCGTCGTTCCCTTATGCTATCTTTTTCAATCAACAGTTCTCCTTTTTTTGATCTTAAACATCCAGTTTTTGATTGCGTTTTTCTTCCAGTTAATTCTTCAATTTGTTTGTTTATAACTTTAGCATCTCCTTTTTGTTGCATTTCAATCTCTTTTTTAGCCATGCTTCTTTTGCTTCATTGCATATTATTTCAATTTCTTAATTTAATCTCTTATACTCATCTTTATTTTCTTTATTTCTTATTCTTGTATCTATTCGTTGCAAAATGTCATCTGTCATCCATTTCTTTCTTGAATTTGTCCTCACTGGTCGTATGAACTCTTTTGAAGTTTGTTGCATTGATTCTTTTAGCATTTCCCACTGTTCATCAATGCTTTGTATCTTCTCTATTGAATTGTACCGGTTTTGGATTTCGATTTTATATTTGTCTTGCAGCTTCTTGTCTGATTTTAGTAAATCTAAATTTAACTTGATGTTAATTGAGGCTCGTTTTGTTGTTTTTAATTTTACTCTAAGCTTTCCCACAACTGGTACATGATCACTATTGCAATCTGCCCCTGGTCTAGTTTTCACACACACCAGACTGTTTCTAAATCTATTGCTTATCACTATATAATCAATTAGATTACGTGCATTGTCTCCTGGGCCTTTCCATGTTCACAGACGTCTTGAATGTTGCTTAAACCAGGTGTTTCCTATCATCATGTTATGTGTTCTTGCCCAGTCAATAAGTTTATCACCTCTTTCATTCCTCTCGCCTAAGCCATAATGATCAAATACTTCCTCAACTCTTTCCTTTTATTTATTTATGTCTATTGGCTTTCCATTCAATTTCACTAAAAGGACTCTGTCAGATATTGGGTAAAAGCCTTTCACTGTTCTTGCTATTTCTGCATCCAAGATGATACCTACTTCTCTTTGGTGTTCAGTACCTCCAGAATAGATTATTTTATGTTTATCAGAATATATCTCCCCTGATCCAGTGTATCTCATTTCGCAAAGTCCCAGTAAATGTAAACCCATTCCTTTCATTTCCTGTTTGATGTTTTCTAGTTTACCTTCTGCATGAGTGTTCTCACATCCCAAGTACCTATCTTTAGAGTTTGTTTTATCTTTATTTTGCTTACAGTAGCTTGATGACGATCGGGTATCACCTGTAGCACATGATGTCCCCTACCGAACGAGGGTTTTCCATTGGAATTCCCATTAGCGTTATTGTTGTTATTTCTATTGTTGTGGCGATTCATGATTGTACAAAGAGGTTACGAAGGTGGTTTTCTGTTGTCTTCCGTTAGTTTGTTTATGGTTGGCTCCGCTAGCCTTTGACTAAAAAGTCTCACCCACAAGGCAGTGGGATTGTTTTACTTCGGGGTACCCTCCCTTAGCCTTTTACTCTCCCGAGCCTACCTGCAAGGCAGTAGGGCAGCCGCAGGTTGTACTGTTCACTGCATACAGTAGCAGGTAAAATTACCCGACCTGACAGACCAAACAGGGTAATATATTTCGCTTTATTGTAGTTGAATGGAACAAGGTAATATATTTCATTTATTTTTTTAAATTTTATAGTTGTATTGTTCAGTGCTATTAATATTAACATAGCTATGCCGCACTTAAATATAGAAGATCATTGGAAACAGGTAAAAAATATATGGAAAGAGACATGCGAAGAAACACTGGGGAAAAGAGAACGCCAGAATAAGGCATGGATGACAGCAGAGACCCTGGATAAAATTAAAGAAAGAAAGAACAAGAAAGCAGACATAAATAAAAGCAAAACAAGAAGTAATAAAGCCAAGACACAGGAAGCTTACACAGAGGTGAACAAAGAAGTGAGAAGATGCATCAAAAGGGATAAGAGGAAATATATAGAGGAACTAGCTAAAGAGGCAGAAGAAGCAGCAAACAAAGGGAATATGAAAGAACTGTACAACAGCACAAAGAAATTAAGTGGAAAATACAAACAGATCAACGCTTTTATCAAAGACAAGAAAGGAAATCTGCTTAGTAATATAAGGGAACAAATGGAGAGATGGAGGGAACACTTTGAAGAACTTTTGAACAGACCCGGCTCAAATAATCCTCCAGATATACTACCAGCAGAAGAAGAGTTACACGTTAACTGCGGAAAACCGGGCAAAGAAGAAATAATGAAAGCCATCAAACTATTAAAAGATGGTAAAGCCACAGGACCAGATGAAATTCCTTCGGAAGCCATCAAAGCAGATATTAACACCTCTACCAAGATGTTACAGGATCTATTGGATAAAATTTGGGAGATGGAAGAAATACCTAAAGACTGGAGAGAAGGTTATATGATCAAACTACCAAAGAAAGGAAGTTTACAGGAGTGCACAAATTATAGGGGAATTATGCTACTATCAGTGCCAGGAAAAATATTAGGCAGAATCATTCTGGAGAGACTAAAAGAGGCTATAGAGAAACACTTGAGAGACGAACAAGCAGGTTTTAGGAAGAACAGATCATGTGCTGATCAAATAACTACCCTACGTATAATAGTTGAACAAAGTTTAGAACTAAAATCCCCACTATATATTGGATTCATAGACTACGAAAAGGCATTTGATAGTTTAGACAGAAGAATGCTTTGGAAGTTGCTGAGTCATTACGGAATCCCCATAAAGTTTATTAACCTGATAAAAACAATGTATGAAGGAACAAAATGTAGTGTGGTGCATGAAGGACAGCTTACAGAAGCATTTGAAATAAGAACATGAGTAAGGCAAGGATGCCTCCTGTCTCCATTTCTCTTTCTACTGGCCATAGATTGGATTATGAAAATAACTCAAAACAACAGAAATGGGATCCAGTGGTCACTGACCAAACAACTTGATGATTTAGACTTTGCTGATGACATAGCTCTCCTATCACACAGCCATCAACAGATGCAGGATAAAATGAGTATATTAGATGAGAGATCACAACAGCTAGGACTAAAGATTAACAGAGATAAGACCAACATTATGAGAATTAATGCAGTTGGCAATAACCATATAAAACTAGGAGAAATACCTCTACTAGACGTACAATCTTATATATATCTGGGCAGTAATATAGATAAAGAGGGAGGAACAGAAAATGATACCAAAATAAGGATATCAAAAGCAAGAGGAGCTTTCATTGCACTGGGAAACATATGGAAATCCAAAGAAATTAGGCTAAATACAAAAATAAAAATTTTCAACTCAAATGTTAAGTCGGTCCTATTATATGGCTGTGAAACATGGAGAATGACAAAATTGACAATCACGAAAGTACAGACTTTCATTAATGGATGCTTGCGCAGAATAAAGGGATGGAAATGGCAGGACAAAGTCACTAACGTGGAATTATGGAAATGTACCGGTCAAATACCAGTGGATAAAGAGATACAGCGAAGACGATGGCGATGGATAGGACACACACTACGGAAGCCAACTGAGAGTATTACACAACAGGCCCTTTTTTGGAATCCCCAGGGGAAAAGACAAAGAGGAAGACCAAGGAATTCTTGTAGAAGACAGATAGAAGCAGAGATGAAGATGATGGGGAAGACATGGAATGATCTTAAAAGAATGGCAAAAAACAGAACGACTTGGAAAGTGTTTGTTGAGGACCTATGCTCCACGGGAACTAAAAGGTAAAAGAAGAAGAAGATGTCGCACTATTTGTTAGGCGGGATCAATGGCAATGTTATAATTAGATTCATCATGGTGCGTGTTTCTTTATCGTCTAATGACCGTTGAGTTGAGTCTATCTTCTGTGTGAACTGACACGTGATTTGGTTGAATAAAACAATTGACTGACGTATCGTAACATGGAGACATCAAACACATTTACTCGTATGGAATCAAATATGATTGGGCTGGTTCAGATACGTCCAGCTCTTCCTGACTTGTTAATGTAACAACATAACAGCAACACCTTCAGGAACTCTGCAATCAAACCACGTGACTAACTCTCATCCTTCTGATCTTCAGGTCACTACAACAACTACTAATCAGTTTCTATTTCTTAAGTTCAACAAACCTCTGGGGTTATTAGCACTGTCCAAGACGGATCACTTCATTCAAATATTCTCTGGGAGCAGGCAAATAATTGAAGTGCTGCGGTAAAGCCAGTAGCAGGTGTAAGTAGTGGGTTGTATTTACCCTGCTGGAAGGTATAGTGACAGCTTTACAAAATAATTGAAGTGCTGCGGTAAAGCCAGTAGCAGGTGTAAGTAGTGGGTTGTATTTACCCTGCTGGAAGCTATAGTGACAGTTTTACAAAATAATTGACTTAACAAAATACTGATGATTCGGCCAACATGCGGACTTTCTTGGAAATCGAGAACAACATAAACGAACAACGAAATAAAGTAAACTCTACTACATCTAGGGTGAAAGAGATAGGTAAAACAAGGATAAATAAGTAGGGGGATAAGAAATGAAATGATGAAATGAAAGAGATATGTGCTATATGTCGGGGGATACAGATAGATAAAATGTGAAAATTAGTAAGCTAAAATATATATATATATAATGAAAGCGAGACTTAACTGAAGCAAGGTCCAACCGCATTCAGCAATTAGATAATTTTGAATCAAGTGGAAGGCAGGAAATTAGAGGCAAAAAAGGGGGGAGGGGCCTGGTAGGAAAATCAGTCACGTGAATCTTCTTTTTCTTCTTCTTTCCTTCCTCATCTGCCTTTCAGCGTCGAGGGGAGATATAATTTGCGGTCTTTTGCTCTTCTGTTCGCCTCTGCTGCTGTCATGTTTCCTAGTGCTTCTAATATTTCATCGACCCATCTTTTTCGTGGTCGACCCTTGGGTCTGGTGTTCTCACTACGTTTGTTGAAGGCTCGTTGTGTTGTGTTTTGTTCTTTCTGCCTTGTCACGTAGCCAAACCATTTTATCTGTTGTTTCCTTATATATTCTATGGCGGGGGCTATTCCTATTCCCAGACTATTTCCTGTCATTCGTCTAACACATTTCATCTCTGTAGAGGTTATTTTTCTTATTGTTCTTGCATCTAGGGTCCAGGTCTGGAATTGGTAGCGCGACGTTGGGATGAAGATTGTATTGTATAGTGCTCGTTTTGCCTCCAGAATTATTTCCTTGTTGGACAATAGTGGTGATAACTGTCCGATGATTTGCCAAGCTTTGTTGCATCTTGATTCTATCTCTGCTGTTTGAGAATTATCGTTTGTCACTAGACTTCCTAGGTATTTGAATTGCTCTACTTGTTTTAGTTGTCTGCCTTCTATAGCTATGTTAATGTTCTGTTTATTTTTGGCGACATTCATGACACGTGATTAGACAGATAATAAGGTATTAGAAGAAGGTACAGCAAAGCGTGTGACAGGTAATCTCTAGAGATTAGGAAGTAAATATGGAGAGACACGGGCAAACAAAACCAGACACTACTAAGACAACCTAATGCTAAGTGAAGCGTAAAAAGGGGAGTGGTAAGGTATGTATGTTACAATGGTTAATACCGCCATCAATCAGACGGTATATAGGAAAAACACCACCCTGTATCAGTTGTCACTAACACCAGAGGAACTGCGCCACGCTGCTACATATAGATATATATATATGTATGTATAAGACTTGTGCTCGTTAGGCGAATCCCTTAAACAGAACAAAGCAAAGTGCGTCACTGTCTATTAATTATATGGCTATTTTTGTCTTGCCAGTCGGTTTAGTGGAGGCTATTGTGCATTTTTTTTTTAAGTTTTGTTTTTGTCGAACAGCTTCTCTCGTGGGTGATTCTACCAATGTTTGACAAGCATATTCGGCCATGGTGTAAACAAGTCAGGTCCACTGATCCACAGGGTTTTCCATATCTTTTCAAGAGCCTTTTCTCTTCCATGTTTTGCCATAGTACAGACAGTCAAATTATATTATACCATTTGTATACAGCCTCTCCATGATATGCGATCTCTTGCCAGATGTTTCCAGTCATTTTCACACATGAAAAAGTCATTCAGAGATGATTTACAGAAATATCTATTTTAACAGGTTGTATTCAAATTATTTCAGAACACAAACAAAAACGAGATTGAAGTGTTAACAGGTTGGATTCAACTTGTCTCAGAACGCGGACACAAACAAGATTGAAGTGTCGGCAGGTTGTATTCAACTTATTAAAGAACACAAACAAACAAAATGGCTTATAACTATACAACAGAAGAAGGTCTATTTACGGTAGACTACGAAGGGTCAAACGAGGAAGGGCAGATGGCGCCATATGAGGTTGAGGGACTTCCCATCATCATGATCGTCAACCACATTGTTCTCAGTGGAATTATCTCCGCAATTGGCATTGTGGTGAACGTCATCAATATTGTGGTATTTATCAAGCAAGGCCTGAACAACACGGTCAACATCAGCATGTTCGCCATCGTGCTCGCTGACCTGTGTAGTCTGATCACGCTCGAGTGGTTGAACATCAACCTAAACCCGTTCATGGAGAACGCTGTCGTCCCGTATGAGCCAGCCGAAGTGCAATACCTCACCGGAGGCTGGCCCCACGCCTGTTTTCTTCAAATAACAATCTGGATCACCGTCTACGTCACAGCCGAGAGATTTATTAGCATTTCTCTACCCCTAAAAGTCAAACAAATCTTCACTCCATTCAGAACGAAAGTCGTCATAATTCTCATCTACCTGCTGATGTTCGCTGCACTTTGTCCAGAATACGCCAGCATGTACTTTGGCGAGAACTTTTATTCCTTCAGAAACGAAACTAGAGTTGGACTTCGAGTGAGAGATGGCACGGATGACATTGACGGAATCGTCTTTATGCTCTTCTCTATCATGGGAATTGTCTCGTTTATTATTCTGGTTTTGTTCACAAGTATGCTGGTTATCACGATGAACCGTAGACTCCAATGGCGCAATCAGTCAACAGCTGATAAAGAGAAGTCTGAGAAGACATCCAAGAGGGACAAAAAGACAATGAAGATGGTTAGTCTCATATCTGGTATCTTAATTATCTGCACCGCCCCTGGGATGTTTTTCTCCTTTGTTGTGATTGCTGTACCAGGGTTCGACATCGTCGGTGTTTACGTCAACGTCCTACACACCGCCTGGTCATTCTCATTCCTGGCTGAAGCCATCAACTCAACCATCAACATTATCTTCTTCTACAAGATGAGCACCAAGTACAGAACCACGTTCATTGCCATGTTCGGTACATGTAGACTATTCGGTCGTGAAGCCGCCTCCGCAGACGGACAGAAATCATCGACCCGACAGGTTGTGTCCAGTGTTGCTTCCGGAAGTAGTGGCTAGGATGACGCCTCTGCCAGTAGTAAGTGAATGACTCCACAACCACATTGTCGTCTGAAGAATCTGCATCGCTGCCAACAGAGACAAACAGTTTCACAAGTTACAGACATCTTCGTCTTGTGGTTAGAAGTGACTACAGTTTCAGAAATGATCTCATTGACATCTTCGTCTTGTGTTTAGAACTAGCTACGGTTTCAGAAGTTCATTCATTGACTTTTTCGCCTGGTCTTGTGTTTAGAACTAGCTACGGTTTCAGAAGTTCATTCATTGACTTTTACGTCTGGTATTGTGTTTAGAACTAGCTACGGTTTCAGAAGTTCATTCATTGACTTTTTCGTCTGGTCTTGTGTTTAGAACTAGCTACGGTTTCAGAAGTTCATTCATTGACTTTTTCGGCTGGTCTTGTGTTTAGAGGTGGCTATAGTTTCAAAATTGGATCACGTTGGACATGTGATGAGAAGAGATAATAACCGAATAGCAAAGCAAGCCCTCATATGGGAAACAACAGGTAAAAGAAAAAGAGGAAGACCCAGGGAGACACTGAGAAGAACATTGATGAGAGAGGCAAGAGCAGCAGAAATCGGCTCCCTCAATGAGATAGAACTGCTTGCACAGAACAGAGACAGATGGCGAGATTTGATAAAATATCTTTAAAAGAAAACTGCTAGAACAAAAAATTCATATAGGAGAAGGTGTATCTTGGTCTACGCCCTATGGGTCGGTTACGGCTCGAAAGGTCAATAGATAGTTTCAAAATTAACTCTTTGAAGTCTTCGTCTTGTGTTTAGAAGTGGCTATAGTTTCAAAATTAACTCTTTGAGGTCTTCGTCTTGTGGTTAGAGGTGGCTTTAGTTTCAAAATTAACTCTTTGAAGTCTTCGTCTTGTGGTTAGAGGTGGCTATAGTTTCAAAATTAACTCTTTGAAGTCTTCGTCTTGTGGTTAGAGGTGGCTATAGTTTCAAAATAACTCTTTGAGGTCTTCATCTTGTGGTTAGAGGTGGCTATAGTTTCAAAATTAACTCTTTGAAGTCTTCGTCTTAGGTTAGAGGTGGCTTTAGTTTCAAAATTAACTCTTTGAAGTCTTCGTCTTGTGTTTAGAAGTGGCTATAGTTTCAAAATTAACTCTTTGAAGTCTTCGTCTTTTGGTTAGAGGTGGCTATAGTTTCATAATTAACTCTTTGAAGTCTTCGTCTTTTGGTTAGAGGTGGCTATAGTTTCAAAATTAACTCTTTGAAGATTTCGTCTTGTGGTTGGAAGTGGCTAAATTGTCAGAAATGATCTCATTGACATCTTCGTCTTGTGGTCACTACAGCAGCTATATCTTTGAATGACAAACCCCGCGTGTCTGTGGTAGGGCTCACCCAGGAAAGAAATGGCTTCCCTAGTCGGAGAGGCAGCTTCCACATTTGGTAAACTTGAAGTTGTAGCGTGGAACGGCGCCAAATTGGTACTCATGACTGGGATTGAGGTTTACTAAAGTTGTGGGCTGTGGTACACTTCTCTACGGATCGGAGGCTGGGACTGCCTATGCGGTGGACGTTTAACGGCTTCCGTGTGCTTTGCCTTCAAGGGTTTGTGTGCATCGGCTGGCAGGACAGGGTGTCCAGCTCTAGTGTCTTGCAGCTAGCCGGGATCTTATCCGTCATGGCGACACTTGGGAGTCATAGATAAATTGACTGAGTCATGTGGTGGGGAATAACAAATATTCGTATTCCCAGGCAAACATTGTATGGCGAACTTAAGGACGGAAAGAGACCAAAGGGCAAACCAGTACTGAGATATTAGGATGTTTGCTGTGCTTCCTTGTGGAAATTCTCTATCTGTGAAAGAAACTTGGAAACTATGGCTGTAGATCATAGCAAATGGAAAACAGAAAATAAATTGCACAGCAACTTTCTAGGCAGTGCAGATATTAAATTCAGAAAACAAAAAGCACAGAAAACAGGAGACGAGGCATCACGGATACATCTTGTTCGTTCAGCGAATGGATCTCTCTGTTCAGTATTAGCAGATTCAGCCATAAAAGAATGGTGCCATGAGGTTCAGTAAAACAGCATACGGTATATGGCACTAATATTGTACCAAACTACTGACTTATCATGATTTCTGGCTACCAGCCGTCTTTCAAGACGCCAAAGGTCATAATATTCTACTTATATATATATATATATATATATATATATATATATATATATATGTGTGTGTGTGTGTGTGTAAATGGATTTGTACATACAATTCCAATTGATACATTATCTTACGGGTAATTTCCGTCATAGAATACACAAAGAAACAACAGATAAAATGGTTTGGCCACGTGATAAGTTAGAAAGACCAAAACACAAAACAAGGGACCTCCAATAAACGTTGTGAGGACAAAAGACCTAAGGGTTCACTAGGAAAACGATGGATTGATGGCATAGTATAAACACTAGAGACATGACATCAGGGGAGGTCATGCGATGAACAAAGGACCACAAACTGTGTACCTGCCCTCGACACTGCAAGGCAAAAAAAAAAATAAAGAAGAGAAATTATTTCCCTTTATATTCAGGCATTTTAAAAACTTAATCACAATTATTTCCCCTTATAAACAAAATAAAGGATAACCGTGGTTGCTGTCTTTATAAATTAGAGGTTAGGACAACAGTTGTTAACAGACGAGAACAAATAAACGGCTTATCGTCATCACTCGGTGCCATGAGGATTGGTGTAGACTGTCATCTCTCGGTGCCATGAGGATTGGTGTAGACTGTCATCTCTCGGGGCATGCATCACTCGGTGCCATGAGGATTGGTGTAGACTGTCATCTCTCGGTGCCATGAGGATTGGTGTAGACTGTCATCTCTCGGTGCCATGAGGATGGTTGTAGACTGTCATCTCTCGGGGCATGCATCACTCGGTGCCATGAGGATTGGTGTAGACTGTCATCTCTCGGTGCCATGAGGATTGGTGTAGACTGTCATCTCTCGGTGCCATGAGGATTGGTGTAGACTGTCATCTCTCGGGGCATGCATCACTCGGTGCCATGAGGATTGGTGTAGACTGTCATCTCTCGGTACATGCATCACTCGGTGCCATGAGGATTGGTGTAGACTGTCATCTCTCGGTGCCATGAGGATTGGTGTAGACTGTCATCTCTCGGGGCATGCATCACTCGGTGCCATGAGGATTGGTGTAGACTGTCATCTCTCGGTGCCATGAGGATTGGTGTAGACTGTCATCTCTCGGTGCCATG
This sequence comes from Megaustenia siamemsis, assembly GCA_032433765.1. Lineage (NCBI taxonomy): Eukaryota > Metazoa > Mollusca > Gastropoda > Stylommatophora > Ariophantidae > Megaustenia > Megaustenia siamemsis. Next base: position 77,580,461 of record JAVIAB010000117.1, on the reverse strand, counting down.
AGGATGGTTGTAGACTGTCATCTCTCGGGGCATGCATCACTCGGTGCCATGAGGATTGGTGTAGACTGTCGTCTCTCGGTGCCATGAGGATTGGTGTAGACTGTCATCTCTCGGTGCCATGAGGATTGGTGTAGACTGTCATCTCTCGGGGCATGCATCACTCGGTGCCATGAGGATTGGTGTAGACTGTCATCTCTCGGTACATGCATCACTCGGTGCCATGAGGATGGTTGTAGACTGTCATCTCTCGGTACATGCATCACTCGGTGCCATGAGGATTGGTGTAGACTGTCATCTCTCGGTGCCATGAGGACTGGTGTAGACTGTCATCTCTCGGTGCCATGAGGATTGGTGTAGACTGTCATCTCTCGGGGCATGCATCACTCGGTGCCATGAGGATTGGTGTAGACTGTCATCTCTCGGGGCATGCATCACTCGGTGTTTCATGCATGTCATTATTTCAGTCGGCGATCTTTTATTTTGTCATTTGGATAAGTTCTTCAATATTTCTTCTCTTGGTTTTCCTCTGCTTTTCTTTCCACTCATTTTGCCTGTTGTTATAGTATTCTCAATGCTTTCATTTCGCATCACATTCCCAAATAAATGTAGATTGTCTCTTCCTTATGATTTTGATATTTCTGGTTTCTCCAACTCGTTTTAAGCATTCTTCATTTGTAATTTTTGTTATCCATGATATTCGTAGCATTCTTCTGATAAATCACATCTAAGGTGCCTCTAATGTTCTTTGTGTTATCTCACTTATCATCCATGACTCACTTCCACATAGTAGAACTGCTTTTATATAGCACTTGAGGATACGTTTTCTAACATTAATTGACAATGATTTGTTACATTGGATGTTTTTCCGTCGATGTAATCCTGTCTTAGCTAGTCTGCTTCTAAAATCTGCAGTGCGTCTGCTGTCTGATTTTATTGTTGATTGCAGGTAATTGAATATATGAAACTTGTTTCAGGATTTGTCCATTTCGTTTAACTTGTCTTAACCAGCCCTGAAACATAACTCATGAACTGTGTGCTGCCATCAAACGAGCAAACATCTCAGCCAGGCTTCTAGCAAAGAAAGAACCGAACAATACAAACATGAACACATAAACCAACGAAGATGTACAACACTGGCCTACTTCGGTACAGCCAAACCGTGAAAATGTTGCTTTATTACAATAAATGTTTCATTCACGATATCATCATCAGCAGCATGTGCCATGTCGGTTAACGTTGGCGATGATGTCCTTCCACAATTTTCTATCCACAGTGCATCGTCTCAATTATGTTGTTGACTGTTTTCCATGCCATAACACCAAGCTATCTAGCATATTCTCTCTTTGTCGTCCGCGATCTTTCTGTCCATTTGTTTTACCAATTGTAGCCAAGTGTTCCAACTTTCCTCTTCTCATGATGTGCCTGAAAAATGTCGATTGTTTCTTTCTAATGCTTCTTAGGAACTCCCTTTTAGTTTTGACTTCTTTGAGAATTTCCTAGTTGGTCTAGTTAGCTGTCCAGGGAATTCTCAACATTCTTCAACATTCACGATATGAACATCTATAAATGGGTACCTCCTTCATATTATTGGATGAGGCAAAAGTGTCACTCCACCTTCTTGTAGCCTGCTCAAACACTCACCAACTTAACAACTACTTCTGGCTATCTTTTACCAGTGGTCATGTTTTACACTAACTGTACCCAACGCTTGTAACATGAAACAATGAATAAATATCAATTGACTATCGGTTTTGTTTGGTTATTTGACTTGACTCTTTGTTTTGTTTAGTTATTAGACTTGACTCTTTGTTTTGTTTAGTTATTAGACTTGACTCTTTGTTTTGTTTAGTTATTAGACTTGACACTTTGTTTTGTTTGGTCATTTAACTAGAGTGTTTGTTTTATTCGGGAGCCGCGATAGCTCAGCGGTTAGTGAACTGGACTACCACGGACAAGGGGTAGGGTTCGATCCCAACCGACGGCTTCCGGGTTCACCCAGCCTTAAATGGGTACCGGATTTTTTTCTGGGAAAGTAAAGCAGCAGGGGCGTAATACCGACCACATTACCCCAAAAATCATGTGCTGAAGGTCTGTAAAATATAGGGTCACTAACACCATATTCCCTATACGCCACTTGGCGTGACGGGGGTACTTTACTTTTTTTACTTTGTTTTATTCGGTTATTTGACTTGATTTTTTTTTATCTGTTTGGTTATTTGACTTGACTATTTGTTTTTTTTTCCTTGGGAACATGCAAATAATTGCTGCGGTAAAGTTGTTAGCAGGAGCAAGTGGTGGGGTGTACCGTACACTCCTACAAGGTAGTGACACTTTGACAAAAAGGAACACAACAAAATACTGACGATTCCGCATACACGCGGAATTCTTCACAAAACAAGAACACAAAGGGGACAATGAATTAAAGATAAACACTATTACATTAGAGTGGGCGGGACAGGTAAATCAAAGAAAAATAAAAAAATGGAATAAGAGATGAAATTATAAAATGAAAAGAGATGTGACATAAATAGGAGAAAAAAAATTGATTATATGTAGAAATTAGTCAGCTAAAACATATAACAATAAATCGAGACTTAACTGAGGCACGATCCAAAAGCTTCCAGCGAGTTCATGGCTGTGAGTCAAATGTGATTAGATGTGATAGTCTTCTTCTTCTACCTTTTTAGCTCCCAGTGGAGCATAGGTCTTCAACAAACACTTTCCAAGTCGTTCTGTTTTTTGCCATTCTTTTAAGATCACTCCATGTCTTCCCCATCATCTTCATCTCTGCTTTATCTGTCTTCTCCAAGAATTCCTTGGTCTTCCTCTTTGTCTTTTCCCCTGGGGATTCTAAAAAAAGGGCCTGTTGTGTAATACTCTCAGTTGGCTTCCGTAGTGTGTGTCCTATCCGCGCCATCGTCTTCGCTGTATCTATTTATCCACTGGCGTTTGACTGGTACAATTCCACAATTTAGATGTGATAGTGGGAGGGGGAAAATCAGTCACGTGATTAGTGAAGTCAGATGAGATTTGAATGTGATAGTATGAGATGTGAGAGACAGTTAAGAATGACACCAGCACCAGCATGCGATAGAGAAGTGTGTAGTATGGAGTGAAAACATGAGCAAACAAAACCAGACTTGACCCGCGCAACAAGGGGATAAATGTGACGTAACTGAGGGATTATGGAGGACTGATGTAAATATTGGGGGCGATATGCGAGGAGGTATAGGATGGTAGAGTGTCCGCAGAAGTAGTATAATAGCAGGTATAGGATGGTAAAGTGTCTGACAGAAGTAGAATAATAGCAGGTATAGGATGGTAGAGTGTCTGACAGAAGTAGTATAATAGCAGGTATAGGATGGTAGAGTGTCCGACAGAAGTAGTATAATAGCAGGTATAGGATGGTAAAGTGTCTGACAGAAGTAGTATAATAGCAGGTATAGGATGGTAGAGTGTCCGACAGAAGTAGTATAATAGCAGGTATAGGATGGTAGAGTGTCCGACAGAAGTAGTATAATAGCAGGTATAGGATGGTAGAGTGTCCGACAGAAGTAGTATAATAGCAGGTATAGGATGGTAAAGTGTCTGACAGAAGTAGTATAATAGCAGGTATAGGATGGTAGAGTGTCCGACAGAAGTAGTATAATAGCAGGTATAGGATGGTAAAGTGTCTGACAGAAGTAGTATAATAGCAGGTATAGGATGGTAAAGTGTCTGACAGAAGTAGTATAATAGCAGGTATAGGATGGTAGAGTGTCCGACAGAAGTAGTATAATAGCAGGTATAGGATGGTAGAGTGTCTGACAGAAGTAGTATAATAGCAGGTATAGGATGGTAAAGTGTCTGACAGAAGTAGTATAATAGCAGGTATAGAATGGTAGAGTGTCCGACAGAAGTAGTATAATAGCAGGTATAGGATGGTAAAGTGTCTGACAGAAGTAGTATAATAGCAGGTATAGGATGGTAAAGTGTCTGATAGAAGTAGTATAATAGCAGGTATAGGATGGTAAAGTGTCTGACAGAAGTAGTATAATAGCAGGTATAGGATGGTAAAGTGTCTGACAGAAGTAGTATAATAGCAGGTATAGGATGGTAAAGTGTCTGACAGAAGTAGTATAATAGCAGGTATAGGATGGTAGAGTGTCCGACAGAAGTAGTATAATAGCAGGTTTAGGATGGTAAAGTGTCTGACAGAAGTAGTATAATAGCAGGTATATGATGGTAAAGTGTCTGACAGAAGTAGTATAATAGCAGGTATATGATGGTAAAGTGTCTGACAGAAGTAGTATAATAGCAGGTATAGGATGGTAAAGTGTCTGACAGAAGTAGTATAATAGCAGGTATAGGATGGTAAAGTGTCTGACAGAAGTAGTATAATAGCAGGTATAGGATGGTAAAGTGTCTGACAGAAGTAGTATAATAGCAGGTATAGGATGGTAGAGTGTCTGACAGAAGTAGTATAATAGCAGGTATAGGATGGTAGAGTGTCTGACAGAAGTAGAATAATAGCAGATATAGGATGGTAGAGTGTCTGACAGAAGTAGTATAATAGCAGGTATAGGATGGTAAAGTGTCAGATAGAAGTAGTATAATAGCAGGTATAGTATGGTAGAGTGTCTGACAGAAGTAGTATAATAGCAGGTATAGGATAGTAGAGTGTCCGACAGAAGTAGTATAATAGCAGGTATAGGATAGTAGAGTGTCCGACAGAAGAAGTATAATAGCAGGTATAGGATAGTAGAGTGTCCGACAGAAGTAGTATAATAGCAGGTTTATGATAGTAGAGTGTCTGACAGAAGTAGTATAATAGCAGGTATAGGATGGTAGAGTGTGCGACAGAAGTAGTATAATAGCAGGTATAGGATGGTAGATTGTCTGACAGAAGTAGTATAATAGCAGGTATAGGATGGTAGAGTGTCTGACAGAAGTAGTATAATAGCAGGTATAGGAGGGTAGAGTGTCTGACAGAAGTAGTATAATAGCAGGTATAGGATGGTAGAGTGTCTGACAGAAGTAGTATAATAGCAGGTATAGGAGGGTAGAGTGTCTGACAGAAGTAGTATAATAGCAGGTATAGGATGGTAGAGTGTCTGACAGAAGTAGTATAATAGCAGGTATAGGATGGTAGAGTGTCTGACAGAAGTAGTATAATAGCAGGTATAGGATGGTAGAGTGTCTGACAGAAGTAGTACAATAGCAGATATATGATGGTAGAGTGTCTGACAGAAGTAGTATAATAGCAGGTATAGGATGGTAGAGTGTCTGACAGAAGTAGTATAATAGCAGGTATAGGATGGTAGAGTGTCTGACAGAAGTAGTACAATAGCAGATATAGGATGGTAGAGTGTCTGACAGAAGTAGTATAATAGCAGGTATAGGATGGTAGAGTGTCTGACAGAAGTAGTATAATAGCAGGTATTGGATGGTAGAGTGTCCGACAGAAGTAGTATAATAGCAGGTATAGGATGGTAGAGTGTCTGACAGAAGTAGTATAATAGCAGGTATAGGATGGTAGAGTGTCTGACAGAAGTAGTATAATAGCAGGTATAGGATGGTAGAGTGTCTGACAGAAGTAGTATAATAGCAGGTATAGGATGGTAGAGTGTCTGACAGAAGTAGTACAATAGCAGGTATAGGATGGTAGAGTGTCTGACAGAAGTAGTATAATAGCAGGTATAGGATGGTAGAGTGTCTGACATAAGTAGTATAATAGCAGGTATAGGATGGTAGAGTGTCTGACAGAAGTAGTATAATAGCAGGTATAGGATGGTAGAGTGTCTGACAGAAGTAGTATAATAGCAGGTATAGGATGGTAAAGTGTCTGACAGAAGTAGTATAATAGCAGGTATAGGATGGTAGAGTGTCTGACAGAAGTAGTACAATAGCAGGTATAGGATGGTAGAGTGTCTGACAGAAGTAGTACAATAGCAGGTATAGGATGGTAGAGTGTCTGACAGAAGTAGTACAATAGCAGCATAAGGAGGTGAAGAAAAGGAACGAGAAGAGTAAGGTAGAACTGGAATATAAACTGAAGCTGCAGCATTGGTAGTGCTAATGATAATAAATGTAAGTGGAGAACAATCATTATTATCATCGTTATCATCATTATCATCACTATCATCGCTATCATCATTATCATCACTTTTATCGCTATCGTCATTATCACCATTATCATCACTATCATCGCCATCATCGTTATCATCATTATCATCACTATCATCGCTATCATCACTATCATCACTATCATCACTATCATCATTATCATCATTATCATCGCTATCATCATTATCATCACTATCATCGCTATCATCATTATCATCACTATCAGCGTTATAATCTCTATAATTACTATAATCACTATCATCACTATCATCACTATCATCACTATCATCATTATCATTACTATCAGCGTTATAATTTCTATAATTACTATCATCACTATCATCGTCACTAGTATCATTATCATCACAATCATCACTATCATCGCTTTCATCATTATAATCACTATCATTACTATCAGCGTTATAATTTCTATAATTACTATCATCACTATCATCACTATCATCACTATCATCACTATCATCACTATCATCGTCACTAGTATCGTTATCATCACTATCATTACTATCATCATCGTCATCACTAATTATTACTATCATCATCGTCATCACTAATCATTACTATCATCATCGTCATCACTATCGTTACTATCATCATCGTTATCACTAATCATTACTATCATCATCGTAATCACTATCATTACTATCATCATCGTCATCACTTATCATTACTATCATCGTCGTCATCACTAATCATTACTATCATCATCGTCATCACTATCATTACTATCATCATCGTCATCACTAATCATTACTATCATCATCGTCATCACTAATCATTACTATCATCATCGTCATCACTAATCATTACTATCATCGTCGTCATCACTAATCATTACTATCATCGTCGTCGTCACAATCATTACTATCATCGTAGTCATCATTATTGTTACTATCATCACTGTCATCACTAATCAATACTATCATCATCGTCATCACTAATCATTACTATCATCATCGTCATCACTAATCATTACAATCATCGTCGTCATCACTATCTTTACAATCATCGCCAATATCACTATCTTTACTATTATCGTAATCATCACTATTCGCATTATCATTACTATCATCGTTATGCTCACTATAATTACTATCATCCTTATCATTGCTATCATTACTGTCATCAATATCATTACTATCATCGTTATCATCACTATCATCGTTATCATCACTATCATCGTTATCATCGTTATCATCACAATCAACACTATCATTACTATCATCGTTATCATCACTATCATCACTATAATTACTATCATCCTTATCATCACTATCAACATTATCATCGTTATCACCACTATCATCGTAATCATCACTATCATCACTATCATCGTTATCATCACAATCATTACTATCATCGTTATCATCACTATCATCGTTATCATCACAATCAACACTATCATCGTAAACATCACTATCATCGTTATCATCACTATCATTTCTATCATCGTTATCATCACTATCACCATTATCATCGTTATCATCACTATCATCACTACCATCATTATCATCATTATCAACACTATCATCACTATCGGCGTTATCATCAATATCAACACTATCATCACTATCAACACTATCATCACTATAAACACTATCACCAATGTCCTCACTATCATCACTATCATCGTAATCATCACTATCAACACTATCATCACTATCATCGTTATCATCACTATCATCACTATCATCGTTATCATCACTATCATTACTATCATCATTATCATCACAATCAACACTATCATCGATAACATCACTATCATCACTATCATAGTTATCATCACTATCACCATTATCATCGTTATCATCACTATCATCACTACCATCATTATCATCATTATCATCACTATCATCACAATCAACATTATCAACACTATCATCACTATCGGCGATATCATCAATATCAACACTATCAACACTATCATCACTATCAACACTCTCCTCAATATCCTCACTATCATCACTATCGTCGTTATCATCACTATCATCACTATCATCGTTATCATCACTATCATCACTATCATCACTATCAACACTATCATCACTATCATCACTATAATAACAATCATCACTATCATCGTTATCATCACTATCAACACTATCATCACTATCATCGTTATCATCACTATCAATACTAACATCGTTATCATCACTATCAACACTATCATCACTATCATCGTTATCATCACTATCATCACTAACATCGTTATCATCACTATCAACACTATCAGCACTATCATCGTTATCATCACTATCAACACTAACATCGTTATCATCACTATCATCATTATGATCAGTATCATCACTATCATCGTTATGATCAGTATCATCACTATCATCGTTATGATCAGTATCATCACTATCATCGTTATGATCACTATCAACACTATCATCGTTATGATCACTATCAACACTATCATCGTTATGATCACTATCATCACTATCATCATTATCATCACTATCATCACTATCATCGTTATGATCAGTATCATCACTATCATCGTTATGATCACTATCAACACTATCATCGTTATGATCACTATCAACACTATCATCATTATGATCACTATCATCACTATCATCGTTATGATCAGTATCATCACTATCATCGTTATGATCACTATCAACACTATCATCGTTATGATCACTATCAACACTATCATCGTTATGATCAGTATCATCACTATCATCGTTATGATCAGTATCATCACTATCATCGTTATGATCACTATCAACACTATCATCGTTATGATCAGTATCATCACTATCATCGTTATGATCACTATCAACACTATCATCGTTATGAATCAGTATCATCACTATCATCGTTATGATCATTATCAACACTATCATCGTTATGATCAGTATCATCACTATCATCGTTATGATCAGTATCATCACTATCATCGTTATGATCAGTATCTTCACTATCATCATTATGATCACTATCAACACTATCATTGTTATGATCAGTATCATCACTATCAACACTAACATCGTTTTCATCAGTATCATCACTATCAACTCTAGCATCGTTTTCTTCACTATCATCACTATCAACACTATCATCGTTATCACCACTATCAACACTGTCATCGTTATGATCAGTATCATCGTTATCAACACTATCATCACTATCATCACTATCATCAATATCCTCACTATCCTCACTATCATCACTATCATCGTTATCATCACTATCAACACTATCATCACTATCAACACTATCATCAATATCCTCACTATCATCACTATCATCATTATCATCGTTATCATGACTATCAACACTATCATCAATATCCTCAATATCATCACTATCATCGTTATCAACACTATCATCAATATCCTCAATATCATCACTATCATCACTATCAACACTATCATCAATATCCTCAATATCATCACTATCATCAATATCCTCACTATCCTCACTATCATCACTATCATCGTTATCATCACTATCAACACTATCATCACTATCAACACTATCATCAATATCCTCAATATCATCACTATCATCGTTATCAACACTATCATCACTATCATCAATATCCTCACAATCATCACTGTCATCGTTATCAACACTATCAACACTAACATCACTATCAACACTATCAACACTATCAACACTGTCATCACTATCATCACTATCATCAATATCCTCACTATCATCACTATCATCACTATCATCGTTATCATCACTATCAACACTGTCATCATTATCATCACTATCATCACTATCAACACTATCAAAACTATCAACACTTTTATCACTATCACCACTATCAACACTATCATCGTTATCATCACTATCAACACTATCAACACTATCAACACTATCAAAACTATCAACACTTTTATCAATATCACCACTATCAACACTATCATCACTATCGTCACAATCATTACTATCATTGATATCATCACTATCATCGTTATCATCACTATCAACACTATTATCACTATCATCACTATCATCGTTATCATCACTATCATCACTATCAACACTATCACCACTATCATCACTGTCATCACTATCAACACAATCATCACTATCATCAGTATAATCAGTATCATCGTTATCATCAATACCCTCACTATCAACACTATCATCACTATCAATACTATCAACACTATCATCACTATCAATACTATCAACACTATCATCACTATCAATACTATCAACACTATCAACACTTTTATCACTATCATCTCTATCATCACTATCATCACTATCATCACTATCAATACTATCAACACTATCATCACTATCAATACTATCAACACTATCAACACTTTTATCACTATCATCTCTATCATCACTATCATCGTTATCATCACTATCAACACTATCATCATTATCATCACTATCATTGTTATCATCACTATCAACACTATCGTCGTTATCAGCCCTATTAACACTATCAACACTATCATCACTATCATCGTTATCATCACTATAATTGTTATCATCACTATCAACACTATCATCGTTATCAGCCCTATTAACACTATCAACACTATCATCGTTATCATCACTATCATTGTTATCATCACTATCAGCACTATCATCGTTATCATCACTATCATGAATAAACCCATAAACAGCATGTAGTATACTGGGTCGACAATACGATGATGTTAAACCCATATGTAGCATATAGCATAGTGGGTCAACAAGAAGGTGATATTAAACCCATATGTAGCATATAGTATACTGGGTCGACAAGAAAGTGATGTCGAATCAATATATAGAGTATAGTATGCTACTGTAATCGTGGTATGAAGCATTTACAGTAATTGCTATACGACTACTTTTATCTGGTCCTTCCTTGGACATGATATAAATATATTCATAAAATCGTATTTGCAAGAAAGCTCGTTAAGTGGTAATCGATATCTCCAATAATCGCCACCCCACACCCCCACTCCCCCAATTGTTGATTGGTCTGCAAACTGTCACTTTAATTCAATCTTTGGACCTTTCCAATGGGGTCATGGGACAGTCGAAACAACGTCACGACGTGACTCGTAAAATGACACAACCACGCTGGTGACATCTGAGGGCAAAAAAGACAAGACCAAGAGGTTGGCAAACTTTGAAACGTGCGCATCTTCCAGCAAGGAGAGTGCTCTCAAGGATGGAGTCAATGTCAGGTCTTTGTTGCTGGCACTGTTGTCGTGGTTACAGAAGACGTCATCACATGCTCAAACCAGTGTCCGTGTGCTCAAAACATGCTTACGTCACATTAACATTGGTAATCACTGCTTCTAACGTTATCATCAACAAGTGATGTTTCTCTCTAACTAAATAACATAATTCATTTCAAAGATAAAGAAATGAGAAAAGGCGAGCAGGTTACTGAGTGTCGTGACACTCTGTTATCTGTCAGTGATCTTTTGTCTGTGTTAATATCCTCTAGCGGTTGTTTCCCAGTGACCAGGACAAGGTAATCACTAATGTGTGCTCACTTTGTGTAGGAGAATTGAATATCTCGCTCAAATTGGCATGAAAAGACCGGCAGTTAGCGGCAAGTATCGAGTTCAGTGATATTTGTTTAACGATGAAGAGTTCAATTATCGATATTGATTCGCGATCTCGGTGGTTCAGCGGTTAGTGCTCTTCTTTCCTGATCAGAATGATCCGGGTTTACATCCCAGAAGTGGCGGATTGTTTTATAGGGCTGACAAGTCTCCGGGGTTCACCCTGCCACATCATGGATAGCAGATATTTTTTTTTCTGGGAGGGAAAGGTGTCATTATAACGACCACAGCACCCAAATATGTGCCGCTGGTCGCAGACAAGTAAGTCAACTCGGCCCGATACGCCGAGCATGCTAGGGGAGGTAACTTTTACTTTATTTGTAACCTACATTTGTGACGTCACATTAGGTGGACAAGCAGGACGCTAAATAATGTTGCGCTATGCTACATTACATATGTAATGAGAAGAGAACAACTGGAATATATTGTAACAACTGGAAAAATTGAGGGACGAAGAGATAGAGAGAAGCAAAGAGAAAAAATAACAGACAGCTTAAGAGAATGGCTTGGCTGAAGGTCAACAACATAAATGATAAATAGCTGCCGAGATCGAAAGTTGTGGAGAGACATGATGACCTAAGCCAGCAGGCCCGGTACTTTATGATGATGCTGCTACAAAGGCTACCTGACGCTGAACAACGCTACGTAGAAGTTATATGGTATACACTGAAGTTATATGATGACCACTAATGTTATATGGTGTTCACTGAAGTTATATGGTGTACACTGATGTTATATGGTGTACACTGATGTTATATGGTGTTCACTGAAGTTATATGGTGTTCACTGAAGTTATATGGTGTACACTGATGTTATATGGTGTACACTGATGTTATATGGTGTTCTGTGTTACCTGATACGACATTGTGCTAAAATTGTAATTTGTCTAATTATATGACATTGTGTTTACTTATGCAATATTACTTATGCTATATTACTTATGCTATATTACTTATGCTATATTACTTATGCTATATTACTTATGCTATATTACTTATGCTACATTCATCATCATCATCATCATCATCGAGTGCCTTCTCCGCAACGAAGGTTGGCTACCATGAGGCGCCATTCTGCTCTGTCTCTTGCTTTGATGGTGCAGGTTGTCATAGGTTGGTTTGTCCGTCTTTTGATGTTACTCGTCCATGTTAGTCTTAGACTGCCTCTGCCTCTTTTACCTTGTATTTTCCTCTCCAGGATTACTTTTAGTAGGCTGTTGTGTCTTTTAACATGGCTCAAAAATCGCATTTGTCTTGTTTGAATTTTGCTTAGTAGTTCTCTTTTCATGTTTAGTTGTTTTATGACTTCATTGTTTGTTTTCTTTTCCTTCCATCCAATTCTACCTATTCTTCTATAAATCCACATTTCAAAGGCTTCAATTCTCTGTTCTGTTTTCTTGTCTAATGTCCATGTTTCTGCACCATATAGGAATATTGAGAAGATGTAACATTTTGCTATTCTTAGTTTTAACCCTGGTGTTATTTGTTTTGATGTTAGTATGTTCTTCATGACATTAAAATTACTTTTTGCCATTCCTATTCTTTTGTTGATTTCAGTTGTACATTTTCCATCACTGGTTATAGTATGTCCAAGGTAGTTGTAGTTCTGAACTGTCTCCAGGTCTATTCCTTCTAGTTTTATATCCACTTGTGGGTTTTGAGTATTTTCTTTGTTTATGATCATAGTTTTAGTCTTTTTGATTGTTATTGTTATTGGCTATGGAAGGCCTCGGTCTCACAGCAAACGAATTAAAATCCATAATTGCTCAACCGCCCGTGCCAGTGGAATCATCCGAATTACTAACTCATCTCCCAAACAAAGAAAGGTAACTGTAGTCCCCATCGTAGCAGTCTCAGCACACGCCAAAAGACATAAGGCGAAACCACGCAGAAAGTGAACACAGCCAACTGTTCCCCGTCAAACGATATCCTCATTCATCGTAAACAAGCGGGATATCGAAGCAGGATCAAAACGGATGAGACACGCAGCTCACGGTGTGCACAGAGCACTTAACTCAGTAGCTCCTGCAACAAGCCGGACTTGGAATATGAGGAAACTGCAAGAAGGAACACTTTTCAGACATAGCCTTCAATGGTCCCTGCCGCCTATCCACCATATACCATGGGAGTTTACGTCCTCCCGAAAATGATGATATTTTTTATATCAGTGGGTGTAGAGTTCTTTTTGTTATATTTTATTATTGCTGTTTGCTCCCAGTATGGATTACATATTAGTCGTATGTCCATGTCATCTAGATGTATCTCTTTTAGGCATTATATAAGTTGTTTATGGTGTACTCTATAAAAAAGCTTTGGTGTAGTCTATGAAGCAGGCATATATTGGTTTGTTTACTTCTGTGTACTTTTCAATTAATGTTCTCATGCAAAATATGGCTTCTTTTGTCCCGCTATTTTTCCTAAATCCAAATTGCTGCTAATCTAATTCAGTATTGATTTTATTCTGAATCCTTCCTTGTATAACTTTTAGCAAGATTTTTGTAACATGGCTCATTAGGCTTATTGTTCTAAAGTCACTGCATTCAACTGCAACATTCTTTTTAGGCAATGCAATTAAAGTTGATGTTTTTAGTTAATTTGGTATGTATCCTGTGTGGTAAATGTCGTTGCATTATGTCTGTAAGCACTTCAATGCCAAAATCCTCTAGTGCCTGTATCATCTCTATCTGTATGCCATCAGGTCCTCCTGCCTTTCCATTTTTCATTGTTTGTATAGCTTTTTCCACCTCAGATTTTTAAGTTTTTATAGCCTGATGTACATTTTATAACTGGTTTCTTGTCCCTTTGATCCTGAAATAGTTATGTTATATATTCCTGCCATCTATCTATAATATCCTTATTGTCTGTTAGCATTTTTCCTTTTTGTCTGCAATGCATCCACCTTATGTGGCTTTTTTTATTTTTATTAGCCATTCTCTTTATTTTTGTGTGCATTCCTCTTAAGTCTTGTTTGCTTTCCCTAGTTTATATTTCTATACATTTTTAGGTGAGCCAGTCTTCTTTTGCCTTTTTGCACATTTTGCGTATCTCATTATCTATTTTATTGTATTGGGCAGTGTTAATCGCTTGTCTCCTTTCTTCCATTTTTTCTAAGATGGTGTTAGTTATCCATTTTTGTTTTTTGTACTTTTCTCTTTTGGGTAAGGTGTCGCAGGTTTCTTGTATGCTTTTCTTTATGCATTGCCATTTGGTTGTTACTTTTTCATCAAGATTTTTCTCTTCTGTATTGTTCAATTCCTTCCTCTAGCAGCTTCTGGTATGTGTTCTTTACTTGTATTGTATAGGTATCTTTAATATCTTTTTGATTTAAAGCTGTTATATCTAGTGGATTTGTTGATGAATGAGACTTTTACTTGTTTGTTTTTAGTTTGATTTCCATTTTAATCATTACAGGATTGTGATCTGAATTGATATCTGCTCCTTGGTAGGTTTTGGCTTTCTTTACGCTGTTACGGAACCTTTCTTTTATCATTACGTAATATCATGCTACATTACTTGTGCTATATTACTTATGCTATATTACTCATGCTATATTACTCATGCTACATTACTTATGCTATATTACTCATTCTATATTACTTATGCTATATTACTCATGCTATATTACTCATTCTATATTACTTATGCTATATTACTCATGCTATATTATTTATGCTATATTACTTAGGCTATATTACTTATGTTATATTGCTCATGCTATATTACTTATGCTGTATTACTTATGCTATATTACACATGCTATATTCATCATCATCATCATGTGCCACACCGGTTGGCGTAGACGATCGTGCCCTTCCAAAATCTTCTATCTACAGTGCATCGTATCAGTTCTGTTGTTGACTGTTTTCCACACCAAGCTATTCAGTATTTTCTCTCTCTGTCGTCCGCGATCTCTTTTTCCTTTTATTTTGCCAGTTGTAACCAAATATTCCAACTTTCCTCTTCTCATGATGTGCCCAACAAATTTTGATTGTTTCTTTCTGATGTTTGTTAGGAGCTCCCTTTTTGTGTTGGCCTCTTTGAGAATTTCTTCATTGGTCTTTTTAGCTGTCCAGGGAATTTTCAACATTCTACTGAGAAATCCTGCTATGCTACATTACTTATGCTACATTACTTATGCTACATTACTTATGCTATATAACTAATGCTACATAACTGATGTTATGTGGTCTAACCATGTTATGTTGCTGACATAGGTGCTCATTATTCTCCACATCGTTCTGTCTCTGCACATGTTTCTTATATGCTGCTACCACATATCATATGATATTTTTGTGTATCATCATCATCAGGTTGCGTGTCCTTTGTAGAACGTTGCATTCATCACAGCTCGTCTGAAAGAATCTCTGTCCCTAGCCAGACCTCCCACAGAACGGTACATTCACCACAGCTCGTCCTAAAGAATCTCTGTCTCTAACCAGACCTCACACAGCACGTTACATTCACCACAGCCCATCAGAAAGAATCTCTGTCTCTAGCCAGATCTCCCACAGAACGTTACATTCACCACGGCTCGTCCTAAAGAATCTCTGTCTCTAACCAGACCTCCCACAGCACGTTACATTCAGCACAGCTCGTCTGAAAGAATCTCTGTCTCTAACCAGATCTCCCACAGAACGTTACATTCACCACAGCTCGTCTGAAAGAATCTCTGTCTCTAACCTGACCTCCCACAGCACGTTACATTCACCACAGCCCATCAAGAAAAAATTATGTCTCTAGCCAGATCTCGCACAGAACGTTACATTCACCACAGCTCGCCTGAAAGAATCTCTGTCTCTAACCAGATCTCCCACAGAACGTTACATTCACCACAGCTCGTCTGAAAAAAATCTCTGTCTCTAACCAGACCTCCCACAGAACGTTACATTCACCACAGCTCGTCTGAAAGAATCTCTGTCTCTAACCAGACCTCTCACAGAACGTTACATTCACCACAGCTCGTCTGAAAAAAATCTGTCTCTAGCCAGACCTCTCACAGAACGTTACATTCACCACAGCTCGTCTGAAAGAATCTCTGTCTCTAACCAGAACTCCTACAGAACGTTACATTCACCACAGCTCGTCTGAAAGAATCTCTGTCTCTAACCTGACCTCCTACTTCTTTTTTGTATATGCATGTTTTTAAAATGTAAGTGCAGATACAGAGCAATCATTGCACCGCGAGCTCAACACGGGGAAACGTGACAGACTAAGATGAGGCAAAAATCAAGGGTTGGCCGCGCAGAAGACGTCATCAAACACGTTTGTGATTGACCAACATCAGCACAGTTGAGGAGTGGACACCGGTGTCTACGTCATTCAGGTGCACATTCTCGTGTATTGTCACAGTCGACAGGAATTGTAGGGAGTAGAATCCAAACGTGGTCGATGCGGAGGTCAACAGTGCCATCTGGGGTAACACCGGCGAGGAAGATGAAGTCATCTATACAGACAATTTCATAATACGAGACCAAAGGAGAGCATGGGGATTTACAGCACGCTCGGCAGGCAGAACAGACAAGGAAGACAGCGGTGCGTCCGCTATGACCACGATAAATGGAGGCAGCCTCTGTAAGCAGGCAGTATTTAGTCTTTGCATAAGTCAACAATTCATAGGGTCATCTTTTTCTACGTCCCAGGACTTGCGGGAGTACAGGGAACTGAAAGAGCGGACAGGATGGCTAGCTGCGCTGTCGTCAAAGACGGTCAACCAATGGAACGGGCGGGCATCATTAATGCGCTCTGAGATGGGGGAAGAGCACAGGACTTCGACGACCATGAGTCAGCGTCCCTCCTTCATATGAAAGCGATGGAAATAAAGATGGATACACCCAGAAACGAAAGTCTTAGTGGGCGTATAAGACAATTTATCAACCAACACGGAACTGGAGTTGTCAGTCGCTGAACGGGATTTGCTGAGGAGGGGATCTGAGCCCCTATGGACATGTTCGGAGTCCGATGATGATAACCAGCTCATAACTCAGTGATGATAATCCATAAATAACTTGATACTATTTGATACTACCAAATGTCTTATGTTACTACTTATTGTTATATAGTTGTTAGTTGACATTATATGATATTGTATAATGAAATATGGTACTATTTAATGATATATGTGTGGTATCTGATGTCTTCTTATGTAATTATATATTATATGTGGTAAGGTGACGTTATATCCATAAACATGACCTTTTATTGTTACCATAACGTTATTGTGCCTAATTATCTGTGTAACAAAGCAATTCTCGGCCACAGTTCTGATGTTTGCAACGGCCTTGGACAGAAATCTGGTTAACGTCAGCTGTGTACGGAACGTGCTAGGAAGCGTGTAGGTGCTCACAGTGGCGGTAGCACGGCTATCCAACATTAATTTCTTCTTATTTGAAATGAGTGGTTATATAACCGTTTGTCTTTGCTATCTAGGATATATGGACATTCTAAAGGAGAAAACGTGAAACAGAATAAAGCGAATTCATCAATAAAATAATGTTCTCTTATTTCATTTGATATCAATCAGCAATGGAGCCTATAAGTGAACATGAAGAAAATGCGATTCACTTATTTGTGAGTCTGATTTTGGGTGGATTAACATTTCTGTTTGGGATCATCTTCAACACGATCAACATTGTTGTGTTCTTAAAGCAAGGCCTCAGGAAGACAATCAACATCAGCATGTTTGCTGTTGCTGTCTCTGATCTCTGCAACATCGTCACGTATGAGTGGGTCAACATCAATGCCGGTCTCCTCGTGACTAAGGCGGACCTGCCCTATCAACCACTTGATATCAGCTACATGACTGGAGCCTGGCCGCACGAATGCTTCCTTCAAGTGTCGGTTTGGATAACGGTCTACGTCACAGCCGAGAGATTTGTCTGCATCGCTCTACCCCTGAAAGTCAAACAAATCTTCACTCCACTCAGAACCAAAGTCATCATCAGTCTCATCTATCTGCTCATGTTCCTGGCTCTCCTGCCGGTCTACATACATTTAACAATTGGAGACAAGTTCTGCTTGACTAGAAACGAAACTTTTGATGGATCCAACATAAGAAACGTCACAAAACATTTTGATGACATCGTGTTTGTGTTTGGTTTACTCCGTATCACGTCTTTCATCGGGCTAGTTGTGTTCACCTCTTTGTTGACTATTGCCCTCAGACGCAGGTTAAAATGGCGCAAACGATTAACCGCAGACGACCAGATCTCCCAATCTGTTTCTAGAAAAGAGATAAGAACCATTAAAATGGTGCTTTTGTTGTCCACTGTTTTAATCCTGGGCACCGGGCCTGGGCTGCTGCTGTCGTTTGCAGCCAACAGATTGCCATTTTTCGTTCGCTTTTACAAACATTGCAGTGTCTTTCATATTTCATGGACACTCGTGTTCCTGGTCGAAGCCATTACGTCAACTGTCAATGTTTTGTTTTTCTACAACATGAGCTCTAAGTACAAGACAACGTTGTGGGAGATGCTGTCCAGGTGTAGGTTGTGTTGTCGTCGAGATGTTGTCCGGATGTAGAATATGTTATCCGGTTGTAGAATATGGTATCATGGAGATGTTGTCCGGTGTAGAATATGGTATCATGGAGATGTTGTCCGGATGTAGAATATGTTATCCGGTTGTAGAATATGGTATCATGGAGATATTGTCCGGATGTAGAATATGTTATCCGGTTGTAGAATATGGTATCATGGAGATGTTGTCCGGATGTAGAATATGGTATCATGGAGATGTTGTCCGGGTGTAGAATATGTTATCATGGAGATGTTGTCCGGATGTGAAATATATTGTCAGAGAGATGGGCTCTAACTCTAGGGCTGCTATAATATTCCAGAAGAAACATCTACCAGATGCCAAAATAAAAATGTGTAGAGAGTTCACCATCTTGAAATGCAGCTCTTCCTGGAGTTGGCGATCATGTTTCTCCACATCTTTCTACCCCATCAATTGATTACCACTTCTGTTGTCTTACTAAAAAAATATTCTCTTAAACACTCTGTTATCGTTCCTCTCTCTCTCTCTCTCTCTCTCTCTCTCTCTCTCTCTCTCTCTCTCTCTTCTATTTTCCTTTTCTTATATCAATTTCTCCTATAGTCACACAATTCTCCAGTTGTTTACCCATAACATGACGAATGACTCTCCCTAATGTTTGTAAAGAGCTCCCTATTTGTCCAGCTTATTTCAGAGCGGCCTCTTGTAAAGAGAGAACTATTGGCCATGAAGCTGCGACCTTTATAATGAGATGGGAGATGGGAGATGGGAGACTTTCTATTCAAATTCTATCAGCATCCCAACCAAGTGGTTGGGGCTGGATGAATGTAGAGTGTAAGAACATACTTCAGAGCTTGATCGATAAGGGTAGCTATCCGTATTTAATGCTACTTCAACCAAAAGCTACTGCCGGTGAACCATAACTAAACAAACAATTGTTAGAAAGCTGTAACACTATTAGCATGTGTTGCTCATTTATTTGTTATTCACCATAAACTATTGCTGCTGTTATTTTACTTTTTTTTGTTCATTAATTAATCTCATAAATCTTACTTTTTACTTTGTGATTGGTCAAAAACGGACGACAGTTTTAATTACCTTACTTGAGCGTGCATTGGTGCAGTGTAATATTATCTTTATTTTAACATTATATTATTTTGGTGTATTCCCCTATCTTCCTATTTCATAATTAAAATTGATGTCATTTGTTTCCGCACGCTCTTTGTATATATTTTTTTAAATATAAATAATTACCTCCTCGAGTTTTAAAAAGTGATTTTATTTGTTTGTTTTTTTTCAAAATGAGTAAAGACGATTAGAATTCACTCCATTATATTATGTGATGCCCCACATCGTTGATTTCATAATTAAATACTTCATCTGGTAATGCTAAAAATAATATGTTGATTGTCGACATACACAACTGTTCACTTTGTTCGTCATTTACTTAGTGTTACTTCAATCAATTGAGTTACTTTAACATGTAATACCACATTTGGATTAGTTTTATTTTCTCTTCTGTGTTCACTCGATGACTTCTCTTCTTCACTCTATCTATCTATCCATTGACCTTTCGAGCCGTAGCCGGCCCATAGGGCGTAGACCAAGATACTCCTTCTCTTATCTGAATTTTTGTTCTAGCAGTTTTCAATTCTTTTAAATATATTTTATCAAATCTCGCCATCTGTCTCTGTTCTGTGCAAGCAGCTCTATCTCATTGAGGGAGCCGAATCATGCTGCTCTTGCCTCTCTCATCAATGTTCTTCTTAGTGTCTTCCTGGGTCTTCCCCTTTTTCTCTTACCTGTTGTTTCCCAAATGAGGGCTTGCTTTGCTATTCGGTTATTATCTCTTCTCATCACATGTCCAACATATGACCATCATCTTTTCTTTATTACTGAAGATATTAGTGGTTGATTGGCGATTTCTCTAATTTCCTGGTTTGTTTTGAATTCGTTCCATTCTATACCAAGTATTTTCCTTAGACATTTATTTTCGAATGCGTTCAACTTTGTTTCTATATCTCTTGTTGTTTTCCAGTTTTCACACGCATACGTAAGGGTTGATAGTACATTTGATTTGAATAGTCTAAGTTTTGTGTTTGTGCTGATGAGTTTTGATTTCCACAACTTTTCAAGGCTTCTGAAAAACATTGCTGCTTTAGCTATTCTGATTATAATTTCTTTGCTTGTATCCCCTTCTCGATCAATGTGACTTCCAAGATAAATAAAGTGATCGATCTCTTCTACTGGTTTGTTTTCCATGTATATTTTGTCGTTTGTTGGAATTAAGCTTTTCATGACTTTAGTCTTTTCATGATTGATCTCAAGCTCAATTTTGCTGGCTATTGATGATAGTTCATTTGTGTTTTCCAGCATCGTTTTTTATTTGACTGCTGATGAGAACTATGTCATCAGCAAAGTCGAGGTCATCCAAATGGTCTCCTTGTATCCATTCGATGCCTTTATTACCAGTGCAGCATTTCTTCATTATGAAGTCCATAACAACTCCAAATAACAAGGGCGATAAAATACATCCTTGTTTAACCCCAGTTTCTATTGGGAAACATTCGTTCAGTCCTTCCTCTGTTCGAACTGCACATGTGTAACCATCATACATGTCTTTGATAATATTTATGATTTTTGATGGTAAGCCATATTGATTCAGAATTTTCCACAAAGAATCTCGATGAATACTGTCAAATGTTTTTTTTGAAGTCGATGAATTTAAGTACAAAAGGTTTTTGCTTTTCAATGTGTTCCTCAAATATAAGTCGTAGAGTAAAAATGTGGTCAAGACAGCCTCTCCCTTTTCTAAACCCAGCCTGTTCTTCACACATTACTGTAACTATTGAATCCTTTATTCTATTTAGGATGATATTGCAGAATAAATTTGAGGCAACTGACAAAAGTGTCACGCCTCTCCAGTTGTTACAATCTCTAAGATTGTCCTTTTTTGGAATCTTAACAATGATTCCTTTTTTCCATTTATGAGGTGTCTTCTCTGCTTTCCAAATGATGTTAAACATTTTCTGGAGATGTATTAGATTATGGCTATCAATTGCCTTGAGGATCTCAGCTGTTAACTTATCCTCTCCAACAGCCTTGTTATTGGTCATACGCTTTAAGGTGGTTTCTATTTGCTCAAGGTGAAGTCATCTAAATTTACATCTAATTCTGCTGCTGGTGTTTCATCTTCAAAATCTATTAAACTATGGGGTAGTGCACGGTTCTCTTCTTCGTTGCTCTCGGTTAAATGGACGTAAATGAACGCAGATGCGTTGTAACGTACTTAACAGCTAGTAGCACTATTTGATCTTTTTGGCACAAACATCCGTATTCAGTCTGGCGCTTTTGAGCACTGGGTTGTCTTCCATTGTGATCCCTACTCAACTCTTTTAGCCAGACTGGTACTGGGAGGAGGTGGAGTAGATTCTAGACAGATCTGGTCACCGATTCTGTCGCTGATTGACAGCTATGAGGCGATGTCTGTTTTTAGCCTTGCTGCTATTTTCACCACTGGGTGTATTCAAGATATGGTGTATGAATTAGGTGAATGGATTCATCATGTGAACTATTTAGATGTATGATTTCATGGTGTTGTGAATGAATTATCTGTTCTTTTTAATATCATCACGTGTTTTTACGTTTATAGTACTCAAGATTATAGTTTGTTGCACAACATGGGTCACCTCGTCAACAATAATTACTAGCTGTAGACCGACTTGGGGTAGTTCATTTGTTAATGTACCTAAAGTCAGCTTAACTGCAGTCAACGTAGATTTCAACCACTTGAGTGACGTAACTTAACACGGCTACTATAATGACGGTATATGTGTCATTGAAACAAGTCAATATGAGCAGAGAGAGAAAACGTCATTACAACTGGTGATGACGAGTAGTTAGACCTGCAGCACTAGACGACCTCTGACGTCTGAGTGATAATGGTGAAGTCCTTCACAATGATGAATCTGTATCGTACACCTTGTTGTTATGGTTACATTTGTAACCTCGGCGTTGATTCGCTGCTCTGTTATCGTGCATAAAATAACCAACACGACGTTGATTCGTTGCTCCCTGTTACCGCACATTAATCAGACCAGTTAGATTTTGTTCTGTAATGGACAATCAATGTTACTCTACAAAATTATTAAAATGGAATTTTCCACCTTAGATCCCATGTCCATATCTTGAACTTGTCTGAGATAAGAGAATGATTAACAAGACATTGACATCTATGGTCTCCTTGCCAAGAAACGTGAGCTGTTCTCTTTTCGTGACGTCTTGTCTCATATTAGCGAGACACTACTTGCACACACGCAGACCTTCAGACCACGTTAGAATGCTCACTGAGATCTTTCATAACTTTATCGTTTGGATGTACATTTAGTGTTTGCTTGCTAGTGCGTCATGTGATCGGCTAGGGATCGTTAGTGGTGTCGTTCAAGAGAATGACAGTCAAATTGTGCCCATAAACCGGCCACACATCGATGTATTATTGAGTTCGATCCGTACAGGCTTTGGAAAGTTGCTTGATAGATTACTCGGTGTCTGTGACTAATAATTTGGTAGTTAGAGCCAAATAGGATCTGTTATCGGAATAGTGGATGTAGTCAATTCGGAAACTAAAAGTCAGACAGTGATCGATATATAAGTCGCAAGTTTTTTGCTAGTACAGTGGTTGATTTATTAATCCCGAGTTAACGTTGATGATCTCCCCTATTAATTTTACTGTAGAGTACACTGCTATATTGAAACTTCAAGACGCGATACCTACAAAGTAATACTGTGTACATAGAACAATGATTGATCATTGATATGTGTGCTCTAGTTGGTCAGCACACGGCATACACACTGTGTGGAAGTGAGCCCCCAAGACTGGGTCTCCATGTTCGAAGACTGGAGATATTATTGCATTGGTTCCGTTGTTACTAGATTGTGTGAAGGGATTTGGGAATTAACGACTTCTTGACTCTAGAAATAACGACTTTTTGGGTGCGAAAATAACGTTTTCTTGGCTCTAGAAATAACGACTTTTTGGCTGGGAAAAAAACGTTTTCCTGGCTCGGGAAATAAAAACGACATCTTGGCTGGGAAAATAACGTCGTTTTTAACTGAAGAATTGACAATTCTTGGTTCCAAAAATGACGTCATCATGACTAAACTTTGTTGACTTCCTTGCTCGCGTGCTTAGAATCTGAGGAGGTCACTAAATCCAGCAAACTTTTGTTACGACGAGTTACCAGTTATAGGAACGCATGCGAGTTATCAGTTATAGGAACGCATGCGAGTTATCAGTTATAGGAACGCATGCGAGTTATCAGTTATAGGAACGCATGCGAGTTATCAGTTATAGGAACGCATGCGAGTTATCAGTTATGGTAACGCATGCGAGTTATCAGTTATAGGAACGCATGCGAGTTATCAGTTATAAGAACGCATGCGAGTTATCAGGCGCAAGGAGTTTCCAGCGTTGAAACAACGATCTCTAGAGATTGAAGCGATAACTAAGGCGGAGATGGAACTTCTAAAAGATGCTGACGTCGATGTCATTCGAATAGTGGTCACTGTGATATTAGGTGGTTCAGTGTGCTTCTTTGGAATTATGTTTAATATCATCAACATGGCCGTGTTCTTCAAGCAAGGCCTCAATGACAAGATTAACATCAACCTGCTCGCTCTTGTTGTCTCCGACCTGTGCAGCCTCATGACGTATACGTGTGTAGTCGTCAACGATAATCCGTTCATGGAGAACGCCGGTGTGCCCTACCAGCCTTTCGACATCTTTTATCTCGCTGGGAGTTGGCCCCACGCCTGTTTCCTTCAAATAAACCTCTGGATCATGGTCTACGTTATAGCTGAGAGATTTGTCTGCATCGCTCTACCCCTAAGAGTTAAACAAATCTTCACTCCACTCAGAAACACCGTTATCATCACTCTCATCTATCTACTCATGTTCCTGGCTCTCTCACCCTTATACGTCAACTATTACTACGGAGAGATGTTCTACCCAAAAAGGAACGAATCTCGATTAGGTCTAAAAGCGAGGGACTTATTCAGAAGCTCCGACCAACTCGTACTAGTTCTATTTGCAGTAATGGGGCTTCTATCTTTCCTGATGTTGGTTGTGTTCACCTATTTGTTGGTTGCTGCTCTCAAGAGAAGGTTAGCGTGGCGCAATAAATCAACTTTTGATGTCGCAAAATCTCAAGCTTTGTCCAGAAGAGATATCAGAACCATGAAGATGGTAGGACTGGTAGCGGGTGTCTTAATAGTCTGTGCCGCCCCTGGGGTATTTATGGCGTTTGTTGTTTTCAGTGAGCCTGGGGCAGGCCGATGTGGCCAGCACAGTCAGACATTTCATGGCTTGTGGTGTGTTGCTTTCGCAGCCGAGGCTTTCAAAGCGACCGTTAATATTCTGTTTTTCTACAAAATGAGTTCCAGTTACAGGCAAGGTCTTCTGGAGCTCATGGCAGCATGTAAACCTCGTTGCTATGGAGACTAGTACAAGATAAATAAGTGTACAAAGTTGTGGGCGTGATCTTCAAAGAACATTGATATGGTGACGTTCTACACATCCCATCACGCTGTTCTCAAATAACATTGATTATAATATAAATAGTACGATTTTGTCCAAAATTGTATTTTTTTCGTCAAAATTCTACAATATTTTTTTTATACAGCTCAGACTTGTGAGAGTTACAGCCCAGATAGAGTTACAGCCCAGATAGAGTTACAGCCCAGAAAGAGTTACAGCCCAGAGAGAGTTACAGTCCAGAAAGATTTACAGACCAGTCAGAGTTACAGACCAAATAGAGTTACAGACCAGCCAGAGTTACAGACCAGACAGAGTTACAGACCAAATAGTTACAGACCAACCAGAGTTACAGACCAGCCAGATTTACAGACCAAATAGAGTTACAGACCAGCCAGAGTTACAGACCAAATAGAGTTACAGACAAGACAGAGTTTCAGACCAGCCTGAGTTACAGACCAGACAGAGTTACAAACCAGAAAGAGTTCCAGACCACCTAGAGTTATAGACCACCTAGAGTTATAGACCACCTAGAGTTATAGACTAGCCAGAGTTACAAACCAGACAGAGTTACAAACCGGATAAAGTCATAGACCAGCTAGAATTATAGACCAGCCAGAGTTATAGACCAGTTAGTGTTACAGACCACCTAGAGTTATAGACCAGCTACAGTTATAGACCAGCTAGAGTTACAGAACCGCCAGAGTTACAGACCAGCCAGAGATACAGACCAGATATAGTTACAGACCAAATTTAGTTACAGACCAGCCAGAGTTGCAGACCAGCCAGAGTTACAGACCAGCCAGAGTTACAAACCAGACAGAAATGCAAACCAGATAGAGTTATATATCAACTAGAATTATAGACCAGCCGGAGTTACAGACCAGCCAGAGTTTCAGACCAGACAGAGTTACAAACCAGACAGAGTTACAGATCAGTCAGAGTTACAAACCATATAGAGTTAGACCAGCCAGAGTTATAGACCAGATAGAGTTATAGACCAGCTAGAGCTACAAACCAACCAGAGTTACAGACTAACCAGAGTTACAAACCAGACAGAGTTACACACTGGATAGAGTTATAGACCAGCTAGAATTATAGACCATCCAGAGCTATAGACCAGCTACAGTTATAGACCAGCTAGAGTTACAGAAAAGCTACAGTTAAACATCAGCCAGAGTTACAAACCAGCCAGAGGTATAGACCAGCTAGAGTTACAGATAGTCCAGCTAGAGGTATAGACCAGCTAGAGTTATAGACCAGCTAGAGTTATAGACCAGCCAGAGTTATAGAAAAGCCAGACTTATAGACCAGCTAGAGTTATAGAAAAGCTAGATTTATAGATCAGCAATAGTTATCGACTAGCTAGAGTTATAGACCAGATAGAGTTACAGACCAGCCAGAGTTACAGACCTGTTAGAGTTTAATTTTAAACTTGTGAGAGATATAGCTCAGAGTTTTGAGAGTTCACATAAAAAAAAAACGATTTACATGAAATGAAATCGGTGATGTTAAAATATCTGACTTGATGAAACGAGATAAGCCAAATAAATACTACGGTGTCAAATAATCACAACTGAGTCAAATAATCCCCACTGAGTCAAATAATCATCACTGAGTCAAATAAATAAAACGGTGTCAAATAATCACAACTGAGTCAAATAATCCCCACTGAGTCAAATAATCATCACTGAGTCAAATAAATACTACGGTGTCAAATAATCACATCTGAGTCAAATAATCACCACTGAGTCAAATAATCACCACTGAGACAAATAATCACCACTGAGTCAAATAATCACCACTGTGTCAAATAATCACCACTGAGTCAAATAATCACCACTGAGACAAATAATCACCACTGTGTCAAATAATCATCACTGAGTCAAATAAATACTACGGTGTCAAATAATCATCACTGAGTCAAATAAATACTACGGTGTCAAATAATCATCACTGAGTCAAATAAATACTACGGTGTCAAATAATCACAACTGAGTCAAAAAATCACCACTAGGTCAAATAATCACCACTGAGTCAAATAATCATCACTGAGTGACATATGAGACTACGTTCTGTTATTATATTCTAAGAGGAAAGATAACCACAAATTACGAAGTGTATAACTTGAGTTGTAGCCCCTGTTGTCATAGATACGCAAATTTAAAAATAAAATAACATTTTATATCCTCCACTTATTTGTCAGAGACTCTAATGAGGCTGGAGTTATCGATTGTGATCAATAGGAGAGATTATTCATCGTCTTATCAGTTTTAGCAATTGGAAAGTGTCTTAGAGTAGAGTATTAACATAGATTAAACATGATGTGGGCATGATTAAAGTGTGATCTATTAACGAAGACTAAACATCGCACTAGACATGATTAAAGTGTGATCTGTTAACGAAGATTAAACATTGCACTAGACATGATTAAAGTAAAGGTAAAGGTAAAGTACGAGACTTGAACCGGCGCCTTAACACGCGAGTTTCCATCCATATGTGCTCGGCCGCCTATCTAGAAATGTTCGGAGATTTTCTGGATAGTGTAGCCTCAAGCATCGAAACTCAGATGCGAGGCGGCATTCCTCACCTTCCCAGGGCAATACCCTGGTACCCATTTCTGCCAACGGCTGGGTCGACCGTGGAGGTATTTTATTTTCCAACCACAAGTACAATTCACACTGCTCCCAGCGGGAATCGAACACGGGTTGTCCGAATGTCGGTAGTCTAGTCGGGTGGTTTTCCCAACTAGGCTACCGAGGGCCCCTTTCCCCCCCCCCCCCCACCCCCCCCCCGTGATTAAAGCGTGATCTATTAACGAAGACTAAACATTGCACTAGACAGGATTAAAGTGTGATCTGCTAACGAAGATTAAACATTGCACTAGACAGGATTAAGGTGTGATCTGTTAACGAAGATTAAACATTGCACTAGACAGGATTAAAGTGTGATCTGTTAACGAAGATTAAACATTGCACTAGACAGGATTAAGGTGTGATCTGTTAACGTAAATTAAACATGATATGGATTGGATTAAAGACTGATCTGTTAATGAAGATTAAACATTGCAGTGATTGCACTAGACAGGATTAAAGTGTGATCTGTTAATAAAGATTAAACTCGCACTAGACAGGATTAAAGTGTAATCCACTACTGTTGATTGAACATTGTTCTATGAGGATTGAGGTGCTATCCGCAGGATTGAAGTGTGATCCGTCATTCTGTGATTGTTTGGTTCATCCTAGTGCACAGTCTGTTCCCTATAAGGACCGATACATTGTGGCAATTTTAGTGCTGGTCTATGAACGTTTATTTATTGTTTTCGGGTCTCGGTATAACCATTGTAAACATTTTCTGGTCTGACATGAAAGTCTCTTCCTTGTTGAACATTTACCCGTGCCCTGCAGCGATCAACACCAATCGCTGTATATGCACATTTGTTTTAGCATTTCCAGACTTATAGCACCTTGTTTGCTGGCTGAAGGGTATCAGTTTTGGATCTTTGGGTTTTTTAACGACACCGCAATCAGAGATGGAGTTACTGAGTGACGCTCAAGTGAACATTCAAATTGTAGTCTCAGTGGCGCTAGCGGGTATCTTGAGCTTCGTTGAGATTGTGTCTAACGTCGTCAGCATTGTTGTGTTCTTAAAACAAGGTCTCATAACGATCAGTATTTTCGCTTTAGTCATGTCCGACCTGTGTAGCCTCGTCACTCTTCTGTAGGTGATTATCAACTTGAATCATTCCATGACAAGCGCTGTGTCGCCTACGTCCATTTTGATGTACATCTCATAGGGTACTGGCTCCACGCTTCATTTCTTGACATCACCATCTGGATCAGGGTCTTCGTCACAGCTGAGAGATTTCTCTGCGTCGCTCTACCCCTGAAAGTGAAATAAATCTTCACTCCACTCGGAACTAAACTCATTGTTAGTCTCATCTATCTCCTGATCATTCTAATTCACATGCCAGTCTACGTCACTAAATTAAACAAACTTGAACTGGCCTTAAATTGAGAGACTCGATGCCAAATTTTATTAAGCTGAAGGTAATGTTGTATACCGTTGAGGGGCTTGAGTCGTTCGTTATGTTGGTTGTGTTCACCTGTTTGTTGGTTGTGTTCACCTGTTTGTTGGTTGTGTTCACCTGTTTGTTGGTTGTGTTCACCTATTGGTTGTGTTCACCTGTTTGTTGGTTGTGTTCACCTGTTTGTTGGTTGTGTTCACCTATTTGTTGTGTTCACCTGTTTTTTGGTTGTGTTAAACTATTGGTTGTGTTCACCTGTATGTTGGTTGTATTCATCTATTGGTTGTGTTCACCTGTTTGTTGGTTGTGTTCACCTATTTGTTGTGTTCACCTAATGGTTATGTTCACCTGTTTGTTGGCTGTGTTCACCTATTGGTTATGTTCACCTGTATGTTTGTTGTGTTCACCTATTGGTTCTGTTCACCTATTTGTTGGCTGTGTTCACCTGTATGTTGATTGTGTTCACCTGTTTGTTGGTTGTGTTCACCTGTATGTTGGTTGTGTTCACCTATTGGTTGTGTTCACCTGTTTGTTGGCTGTGTTCACCTATTGGTTGTGTTCACCTGTATGTTGGTTGCGTTCACCTATTGGTTGTGTTCACCTATTGGTTGTGTTCACTTATTGGTTGTGCTCACCTGTGTGTTGGTTGTTAACTCTCAAGAGAAGGCTAAAATGTTGTAAAAGATCAACTGTTGATGAAAACAGATCTCACAGGATGTCCAGAAGAGATACCAGAAGTATAAAGATGGTGGGTCTGGTAGCTGGTTTCCTTATAGTCTGTGCCGCCCCTGCGTTATCTCTAGCAGTTGCTAGTTTTGTTTGTTACGGCCATTACAAGAACACACTCCAAGAACTTTGGCCGCTCTCATACCTTGCTGAAACTTGCAACGCCACCGTTAAAATGTTATTTCTCTACAAGATGAACTACAAGTACCTTCTTTGTGAGGGAGTATATGGATGTAGCACATGTTGTCAATGAAACGTCTGGAGATAAACTAGTAGCCTCCATCAGTCATAGTTGACTATAGTAGCCTCCGTCAGTCATAGTTGACTATAGTAGCCTCTGTCAGTCATAGTTGACTATAGTAGCCTCTGTCAGTCATAGTTGACTATAGTAGCCTCCGTCAGTCATAGTTGACTATAGTAGCCTCCGTCAGTCATAGTTGACTATAGTAGCCTCTGTCAGTCATAGTTGACTATAGTAGCCTCCGTCAGTCATAGTTGACTATAGTAGCCTCCGTCAGTCATAGTTGACTGGATTTTTCAGCGCCACTAGAAATATTATTTTTTCTTTTCTTTTCTTTCGTCGTGTATTCTCTTTCTCTATGAATCTGTTTGCTTCTTCTTTGAGGCGAACCTTTAGAGTGTGTTTCCAGAGATTGCGGTCTGCAGCTGTCTTCCCATGCTGCAGGGTTTATGTTCAGAGTCTTCATGTCGCGTTTACACACATCTACAAATCGAAGTTTTGGGCGCCTCCTAGTTCTTTTACCATCTGTCAGTTGTCCGTAGAGTATATCTTTTGGTATGCATCTTTCATACGGTGTACATAGCCAAGCCAGCGTAACCTACGTTGTTTGAGCAGCGTGTAGATGTTCGGGAGGCCTGTGCAAGTCAGGACCTCCCACGTTTGTCACTTTATCCTTCCAGGTGATACCAAGAATACGGTGTAGACATCGCATATGGAATGCATACTAAACTAGTGGTCAAACATAATGCCCTCTTGTTGTTACATATAGAGCGAGTCTTGTAAAGGGCAGGTTGTACGTCTATGTGGTTGATATCATTCTTTATCGTGGAGGAGAAACAAATTATGGCAATCTGTGCCTCTGTTATCGCAATCACGGGAGCTTTCTTACTCCTTTCAGCTCCCTATGGAGCATAGGTCTTCAACAAACACTTTCAGCTCCTTGTGGAGCAAAGATCTTCAACAAACACGTTCAGCTCCCTGTGAAGCAAAGATCTTCAACAAACACGTTCAGCTCCCTGTGGAGCAAAGATCTTCAACAATGGAATGTTTACGTCACCCTTCATTGATCTACTTCCAAGCATAAACAGAAAAGTTATTATAAGTTAGACAACATTGAGTCATGGATATAACATTGAGTCATGGATATAACATTGAGTCATGGATACAACATTGAATCATGGATATAACATTGAGTCATGGATATAACATTGAGTCATGAATATAACATTGAGTCATGGATACAACATTGAGTCATGGATATAACATTGAGTCATGGATATAACATTGAGTCATGGATACAACATTGAATTATGGATATAACATTGAGTTATGGATATAACAGTGAGTCATGGATATAACATTGAGTCATTAATATAACATTGAGTCATAGATATAACATTGAGTCATTGATACAAAATTGAGTCATAGATATAACATTGAGTCATTAATATAAAATTGAGTCATGGATATAACATTTATTCGTGGATATAACATTGAGTCATGGATATAACATTAAGTTGTGGATATAACATTAAGTTGTGGATATAACATTAAGTTGTGGATATAGCATTATGTTGTTTATATAACATTAAGTTGTGGTTATAACATTGAGTCATGGATTTAACATTAAGTTGTGGATATAACATTGAGTCATGGATATAACATTCAATTGTGGATATAACATTAAGTTGTGGATATAACGTTGAGTCATGACAGAGAAGATAAACTTTGAATGTTGAGAAATCTCAAGTGATGTCAAAAAGAGACTGACGAAACATAAAGATGGTGGGTCTGCTTTCTTTTGAACTAATAATCAGTACCATCCCTGGGGTATGTATTCTGATTGCTGATTTCATTGTAGCTTATTTAAATCGTTACAGTTATTACGTGATTATATTTGACGGGGTTTTGCCTTTCCCATACCTGACCAAGGCCTTCAGCTCCAGCGTGAATATTTTATTTTTCTTCAAGATGTGCTCCAGGTGTAGACACACTCTTCATGGGCTGGCGTCGAGATATAGAAGATGTTGTCATGGAGACCTCCGCTAAGTGTCAACGACATTTGATGAGTTCATTATCCTGTGATATTAGAAATGATCTAACTCTACACACGTGATACACGAGTGGGTCTCTTTTTCCCTAGATGTCTAGGCTGTTATATAAATATGGACCGCAGCAGATTGTTAGGGCTCTATATTCTAGACTCTCGACGACAGACATGTGATGCAGTAAAATATGCAGCCCTTGCCACTCCAGTACTTTGGTGTCGTCTAGAGAGGTCTTCCATAGTTTGGTGTCATCTAGAGAGGTCTTCCATAGTTTGGTGTCATCTAGAGAGGTCTTCCATAGTTTGGTGTCATCTAGAGAGGTCTTCCATAGTTTGGTGTCATCGTCTTCGTACCCAAAGTACTCGAGTGGCAAGCTATATACAAATAAACTATGGAAGACGTCTCTAGATGACACCAAACTATGGAAGACGTTTCTCTAGATGACACCAAACTATGGAAGACGTCTCTCTACATGACACCAAACTATGGAAGACGTCTCTCTAGATGACACCAAACTATGGAAGACGTCTCTCTATATGACACCAAACTATTTAAAGACGTCTCTAGATGACACCAAACTATGGAAGACATCTCTAGATGACACCAAACTATGGAATACATCTCTAGAAGACACCAATCTATGGAAGACGTATCTAGATGACACCAAACTATGGAAGACGTCTCTAAAAGACACCAAACTATGGAAGACATCTTTAGATGACATCAAACCATGGAAGACGTATCTAGATGACACCAAACCATGGAAGACGTATCTAGATGACACCAAACTATGGAAGACATCTCCAGATGACATCAACTTGTTGTAGACATCTCCAGATGACATCAACCTCTAGGAGACATCACCAGATGACATCAAACTATGGAAGACATCTCCAGATGACATCAACTTCTAGGAGACATCTCCAGATGACATAAAACTATGGAAGACATCTCCAGATGACATCAACTTCTATGAGACATCTCCAGATGACATCAAACTATGGAGGACATTTCCAGATGACATCAACTTCTAGGAGACATCTCCAGATGACATCAACTTCTAGGAGACATCTCCAGATGACATAAAACTATGGAAGACATCTCCAGATGACATCAACTTCTATGAGACATCTCCAGATGACATCAAACTATGGAGGACATTTCCAGATGACATCAACTTCTAGGAGACATCTCCAGATGACATCAACTTCTAGGAGACATCTCCAGATGACATCAACTTCTAGGAGACATCTCCAGATGACATCAACTTCTAGGCGACATCTCCAGATGACATCAACTTCTAGGCGATATCTCCAGATGACATCAACTTCTAGGCGACATCTCCAGATGTCACCAACTTCTAGGCGACATCTCCAAATGTCACCAACTTCTAGGCGACATCTCCAGATGACATCAACTTCTAGGCGACATATCCAGATAACATCAGCTTCTAGGCGACATCTCCAGATGACATCAACTTCTAGGCAACATCTCCAGATGACATCAACTTCTAGGCGACATCTCCAGATGACATCAACTTCTAGGCGACATCTCCAGATAACATCAACTTCTAGGCGACATCTCCAGATGTCACCAACCTCTGAAAGACATCTCCAGATGACATCAACTTCTAGGAAACATCTCCAGATGACACCAACCTCTGAAAGACATCTCCAGATGACATCAACTTCTAGGCGACATCTCCAGATGACATCAACTTCTAGGCGACATATCCAGATGTCACCAACCTCTGAAAGACATCTCCAGATGACATCAAACTGTGGAAGACATCTCCATATAACATTAAAATGCGGAAGACATCTCCAGATGACATCAAAATGTGGAAGACATCTCCATATAACATCAAACTGTGGAAGACATCTCCATATACCATCAAACTATCTAAGATATCTCCAGATGACATCAAACTGTGGAAGACATCTCCATATAACATACAAATGTGGAAGACATCTCCAAATGACATCAAAATGTGGAAGACATCTCCATATAACATAAAAATGTGGAAGACATCTCCATATAACATCAAACTATCTAAGATATCTCCAGATGACACTAACCTCTGGAAGACATCAACAGATGACATCAAACTATCGAAGACATCTTCAACTGTCACCAAACTATGGAATACATCTCTCGAAGACATCTCCAGATGACATAAACCTCTGGAGGACAACCTCCAAATGACAAACAACTATGGAGTATTTTTTTACGGCCGTCCACCGTGACCCTATCACGGCTGTCCATCGCGATCTTAGCTCGGTACCAAACCCAACCACATCTGTGTGGGTTGTCGTGACAGGCGGTTGGCTTTTATCTGCTGTAGCTATACTCAGGAGACAATGACAGAAATAATAACCGTTGCTGAAACGAGTGCACCATCACAGTACACCACTTGTTGAGATGGCAATATTCGGTCTGTACCTCCTGCTCTGTTTGAAAAAAAAAAAATTTTTTAATGTCCGTATCTTTTGTCTAAATTTCAATCTTTTTTTTCTCCCGAATTAATTAATTTTAATCATTAAGGGAAAAAATGAATATAGTAATTAATAAATGGTGAGTTTATCATGTTATCATGACGTCATGATTAATTATGAGAGTCCGGGTGTGTGAGTGTAGGACAATGACCAGGACATCAACAACATCTCTGTTGATAAGAGAGATAAAGCATGATCTGGTATTTTCTGTTTGTGGGTCATGTCCTGTTTTACATTAACGAGACATCAACTGTTCACGCACCGGAAAGACGTTCATGTCAATGACAGAATTTAAACAAAATTATTTCTTCGTTTCTTTACTGAGTTATGGTCTCGGAGTAACCATGGCAACGATATTTCTGTGGTGAGTTATAACAGTCTGCTGGGAGGTTGAGTTATTGCTCAGATCGTGTGAGACTGAGAAAAGACACGTCAACAACAAACATTTTTGATAAAAGTTTGTCCAAACAAAGCGCCGAGTAGTCGGATTATTCCTTGTTTGCTTTCTCATGAGTACAAGGTTGGGCTCTTCACAGATTGAAGCGAATGCAGTCAGAGATGGATCTGTTAAGTGACCCGGAAGTGAGCATCATTCAAATTGTCGTCACTGTGGCATTAGGGGGTACTTTGTGCTTGTGTGGAATTGTGTTTAACGTCATCAACATGGCTGTGTTCTTTAAACAAGGTCTCCGTGACACGATCAACATCAGTATGTTCGCTGTTGTTGTGTCCGACCTGTGCAGCCTCGTCACGCTTCTGTGGGTGAACATCAACTTTAATCCGTTCATGGAAAGCGCTGATGTGATTTATGAACCTTCCGATGTATATTATCTGCCTGGTAGCTGGCCTCACGCCTGTTTTCTTCACATCTCATTATGGATCACTGTCTACGTTACAGCTGAGAGATTTGTCTGCATCGCTCTACCCCTGAAAGTCAAACAAATCTTCACTCCACTCAGAACCAAAGTCATCATCAGTCGCATCTATCTGCTCATGTTCCTGGCTATCTTGCCAGTCTACTTCACGTTATACTACGGAGAGAGCATCTACCCAGAAATTAACCAAACTCGAATTAGACTTCAAGTGAGAGACTCCATGCCAAATTGTGTCCCGCACGAGTTTGCTGTCATGGGTCTTGTTTCCTTCCTTATGTTGGTTGTCTTCACCTGTTTGCTGGTTGTTGCTCTTAAAAGTACGCTAAAATTTCGCGAACGATTAACTGCAGATCACAATAAATCTCGAGCGATGTCCAGAAGAGACGCCAGAACCATGAAGATGGTGGGTCTAGTAGCTGGTGTCCTGATATTTTGTGCCGCCCCTGGTATATTTCTCTCATTTGCAAGTTTTGAATCACATAGTGAATACAAGCACAGATTCGAAGAATTCTGGCCTTTCGTTTACCTTGTGGAGGCCTTCAACGCGACCGTTCATATTTTATTTTTCTACAAGATGAGCTCCAGGTACAGACACACTCTTGGGAACTGCTGGCCGGATGTAGAACATGTTGTCATGGAAACGTAATGGCGGAATAGACCAGTGTGTGGGCCTGATGTTCTATGGCAGAGCTCGTCAAACTTATTCACACAACAGAGCCCTAACCGTTACCCACAAATCACCGCAACATAACCTTATATCAGCAATTAAAAACAACCCACTGTAATAGCATTTTAACGATATATTTAACATGTTATATTGATCGTGCATGTAAATAAACAAATAAATAAATTTTGGGTATAAATTAAATAGATAAGTGTTATTTTTTGTCATTGAAATTTAAAAGTAAATGAATCAACTGACACTGTGATATTTGTATCCTGTAACAGTCAATAGGAAGAATGATCTTGTATCACCCTCATTAGGTCGTCAAACCTGGGCACAAGTTTTAAAATTGCTATTTGAATCTCTCTCTAAGCGTCCACATGTGATCTGTATTTGGTTTTGATGGCAGCCAATGCTGAAAAACTGGTCTCACATAAGTTGGTAGTCGCTAAAGGAATTAAAACTCGTTGGGTCTTCTTGTCTACTTCTGGGTATTGTTGTTTTACAAAGCTACGATGAAAAGAGCGAAAGAGAGATCTCTGACGTCATAGAGAGATGTTATTAGAGAGCTTAACATTGTGGTACAACAGTGGCGAAGTTGATGAGTTGTACTGTGGGTAGAGGTTTGTGAAGAAACATCACCTAGGTAGGGCACTCTATGATTCTTGTAGAGCCCCTGGGCTCTGTGGCCCAGTTTGTGACAACCACTGTTCTATGGTTCTTGCAGAGCCCTTGTGCTCTGTGGCCCAGTTTGTGACAACCACTGTTCTATGGTTCTTGCAGAGCCCTTGTGCTCAGTGGCCCAGTTTGTGACGACCACTGTTCTATGGTTAGTTAGAAACCGCGATTTGAAGATGTACCACACATTGAGCATGTTCTTGTAATAGCAACTTTGATGTGACGTCTGTGTAATAGAAACTTTGATGTGACGTCTGTGTAATAGCAACCTGGATGTGACGTCTGTGTAATAGCAACCTTGATGTGACGTCTGTGTAATAGCAACCTTGATGTAACATCTGTGTAATAGCAACTTTGATGTGACGTCTGTGTAATAGCAACTTTGATGTGACGTCTGTGTAATAGCAACTTTGATGTGACATCTGTGTAATAGCAACCTTGATGTGACGTCTGTGTAATAGCAACTTTGATGTGACATCTGTGTAATAGCAACTTTGATGTGACATCTGTGTAATAGCAACTTTGATGTGACATCTGTGTAATAGCAACTTTGATGTTACGTCTGTGTAATAGCAACCTTGATGTGACGTCTGTGTAATAGCAACTTTGATGTGATGTCTGTGTGATAGCAACCTTGAAGTGACATATGTGTGATAGCAACCTTGATGAGACGTCTGTGTAATAGCAACCTTGATGTGACGTCTGTGTAACAGCAACTTCGATGTGACGTCTGTGTGATAGCAAACCTGATGTGACGTCTGTGTAATAGCAACCTTGTTGAGACGTCTGTGTAATAGCAACCTTGATGTGACGTCTGTGTAACAGCAACTTCGATGTGACGTCTGTGTAATAGCAACCTTAATGGGACATCGGTGTAATAGCAACCTTGAAATGACGTCTGTGTAATAGCAACCTTGAAATGACGTCTGTGTAATAGCAACCTTGATGTGACGACTGTGTAATAGCAACCTTGATGTGACGTCTGTGTAATAGCAACCTTGATGTGACGTCTGTGTAATAGCAACTTTGATGTGACGTCTGTGTAATAGCAAACCTTATGTGACGTCTGTGTAATAGCAACCTTGATGTGACGTCTGTGTAATAGCAACTTTGATGTGAAAACTGTGTGATAGCAAACTTAATGTGACGTCTGTGTAAAGGAAACCTTGATGTGACGTATGTGTAATGGAAACCTTGATGTGACGTCTGTGTAATAGTAACTTTGATGTGACGTCTGTGTAATAGCAACTTTGATGTGACGTCTGTGTAATAGCAACTTTGATGTGACGTCTGTGTAATAGCAACTTTGATGTGACATCTGTGTAATAGCAACTTTGATGTGACATCTGTGTAATAGCAACTTTGATGTGACGTCTGTGTAATAGCAACTTTGATGTGACGTCTGTGTAATAGCAACTTTGATGTGACGTCTGTGTAATAGCAACTTTGATGTGACGTCTGTGTAATAGTAACTTTGATGTGACGTCTGTGTAATAGCAACCTTGATGTGACGTCTGTGTAATAGCAACTTTGATGTGACATCTGTGTAATAGCAATTTTGATGTGACGTCTGTGTAATAGCAACTTTGATGTGACGTCTGTGTAATAGCAATTTTGATGTGACGTCTGTGTTGTAGTAAATGAGAGAAGTAGATGAGTGAAGTAGATGATAGTAGTAGAAGAGAGTAGTGGACGAGAATTTAGACTAGCGTAGTAGATGAGAGAAGTAAATGAAAAAAAAAACTGTCTTGACGACACATATTACCATTGTTGGTGAATGTTGGGGAGGGGGGGGGGCTCACGACAGAACCAGAGGGATAAAGGCCGCTTGGTCAAAGCAGTCGCCACGACGTGTGAGAATCAGGATTTTTATTTCACCCCCACCACCCCCCCCCCCCCATCCGATAGAAAAAAATCATTTCTGTCTACCGCGGGTTTCGAACACCGTACGCCGAGTTTTCAGCCAGCGGAACAGTGGTTTTAGCCGCACGTCCACACGCACATCCACACGTAGTAGATGAGAGTAGTAAGTTAGTGTAGCAGATGAGAGTAGTAGATTAATTTAGCGTTTCAGAGTAATAGGTTAGTGTAGCATATGAGAGTAATAGGTTAGTGTAGCAGATGAGAGTAGTAGGTTAGTGTAGCAGATGAGAGTAGTAGGTTAGTGTAGCAGATGAGAGTGGTAGGTTAGTGTAGCAGATGAGAGTAGTAGGTTAGTGTAGCAGATGAGAGTAATAGGTTAATGTAGCATATGAGAGTAATAGTTTAGTGTAGCAGATGAGAGTTGTAGGTTAGTGTAGCATATGAGAGTTGTGGGTTAGTGTAGCATATGTGAGTAGTAGGTTAGTGTAGCATATGAGAGTAGTAGTTTAGTGTAGCAAATGAAAGTAATATGTTGTTGTACCAACTCCGGTGACATCATCTTTATTATTTTCTCCCCCCTAGTGGTCAGGACCCAGGCAGTCACAGTTGTTTTAGCCGCACGGCCACGCGCACCTCCACGCGTTGTAGATGAGAGTAGTAGGTTAGTGTAGCAGATGAAGGTAGTAGTTTATTGTAGCAGATGAGAGTAGTAGGTTGGTGTAGCAGATGATTGCTTTGGCTTAGTGTAGCAAATGAGAGTAGTAGGTTCATGTAACAGATGGGAGTAGTACGTTAGTGCAGTAGATGAGAGTAGTAGGTTAATGTAGTACCAACTCATGTGACAGCATCTTTATTATTTTCTCCCCTCTAGTCGTCAGAGCCCAGGCAGGCACAAGGGACGGGACTATCTGTTAAGTAGGTCAAACAATTGCTACTCCAATGACAATCTTGTAACTCCCATTGACATCTACCAAATAAATGACATGAATTGGCCTCAAGCATATGTCTTCTTTTTTTCTTCATTACTTATTACGGTGACGTCAAACAATGATGATGCTCTTTTCTTTCGTGCCATGTACTGCAGATTGTATTACGTCCAGAGCTTCGGGATCTTGTGCTGTCATTTTGTCCAGTGTTTCTCTCACCGTATCTTTCACTATTTACAGGATCATGTATCTTGTGCTCTCAATTTTTTTTAAGAATCATCGCAGGGACAGACATCGTAATCCCGACATGTGATTGGTCCATGTGTTTGGACTATGTGCTTGGTCTATGTGCTTGTTCCATGTGCTTGGTCTATGTGCTTGTTCCATGTCCTTGTTCCATGTCCTTATTCCATGTCCTTGTTCCATGTGCTTGTTCCATGTGCTTGGTCTATGTGCTTGTTCCATGTCCTTGTTCCATGTGCTTTGTCTATGTGCTTGTTCCATGTGCTTGGTCTATGTGCTTGTTCCATGTGCTTGGTTTATGTGCTTGTTCCATGTCCTTGTTCCATGTCCTTGTTCCATGTCCTTGTTCCATGTGCTTGGTCTATGTGCTTGTTCCATGTCCTTGTTCCATGTCCTTGTTCCATGTCCTTGTTCCATGTGCTTGTTCCATGTGCTTGGTCTATGTGCTTGTTCCATGTCCTTGTTCCATGTGCTTGGTCTATGTGCTTGTTCCATGTGCTTGGTCCATGTCCTTGTTCCATGTGCTTGGTCTATGTCCTTGTTCCATGTGCTTGGTCTATGTGCTTGTTCCATGTGCTTGGTCTATGTCCTTGTTCCATGTGCTTGGTCTATGTGCTTGTTCCATGTGCTTGGTCTATGTGCTTGGTCCATGTCCTTGTTCCATGTGCTTGGTCTATGTGCTTGTTCCATGTCCTTGTTCCATGTCCTTGTTCCATGTGCTTGGTCTATGTGCTTGTTCCATGTCCTTGTTCCATGTGCTTGGTCTATGTGCTTGTTCCATGTGCTTGGTCCATGTCCTTGTTCCATGTGCTTGGTCTATGTGCTTGTTCCATGTCCTTGTTCCATGTGCTTGGTCTATGTGCTTGTTCCATGTCCTTGTTCCATGTGCTTGGTCTATGTGATTGTTCCATGTGCTTGGTCTATGTGCTTGTTCAATGTGCTTGGTCTATGTGCTTGGTCCATGTCCTTGTTCCATGTGCTTGGTCTATGTGCTTGTTCCATGTGCTTGGTCTATGTGCTTGTTCCATGTGCTTGGTCTATGTGCTTGTTCCATGTCCTTGTTCCATGTGCTTGGTCTATGTGCTTGTTCATGTGCTTGGTCCATGTCCTTGTTCCATGTGCTTGGTCCATGTCCTTGTTCCATGTGCTTGGTCTATGTGCTTGGTCCATGTCCTTGTTCCATGTGCATGTTCCATGTCATTGTTCCATGTGCTTGTTCCATGTGCTTGGTC
Organism: Megaustenia siamemsis; assembly: GCA_032433765.1. Classification (NCBI taxonomy): domain Eukaryota; kingdom Metazoa; phylum Mollusca; class Gastropoda; order Stylommatophora; family Ariophantidae; genus Megaustenia; species Megaustenia siamemsis. The sequence continues at coordinate 77,538,752 of JAVIAB010000117.1, read as the reverse complement.
CATGTCCTTGTTCCATGTGCTTGGTCTATGTGCTTGGTCCATGTCCTTGTTCCATGTGCATGTTCCATGTCATTGTTCCATGTGCTTGTTCCATGTGCTTGGTCCATGTCCTTGTTCCATGTGCTTGGTCTATGTGCTTGGTCCATGTCCTTGTTCCATGTGCATGTTCCATGTCATTGTTCCATGTCCTTGTTCCATGTGCTTGGTCCATGTGCTTGGTCCATGTGCTTGGTCTATGTGCTTGGTCCATGTGCTTGGTCTATGTGCTTGTTCCATGTGCTTGGTCTATGTGCTTGGTCCATGTGCTTGGTCTATGTGCTTGGTCCATGTGCTTGGTCCATGTGCTTGGTCCATGTGCTTGGTCTATGTGCTTGGTCTATGTGCTTGGTCCATGTGCTTGGTCCATGTGCTTGGTCTATGTGCTTGTTCCATGTGCTTGGTCCATGTGCTTGGTCTATGTGCTTGTTCCATGTGCTTGGTCCATGTGCTTGTTCCATGTGCTTGGTCCATGTCCTTGTTCCATGTGCTTGGTCCATGTGCTTGTTCCATGTGCTTGGTCTATGTGCTTGGTCCATGTGCTTGGTCCATGTGCTTGGTCTATGTGCTTGGTCCATGTGCTTGGTCTATGTGCTTGGTCCATGTGCTTGGTCCATGTGCTTGGTCTATGTGCTTGGTCCATGTGCTTGGTCTATGTGCTTGGTCTATGTGCTTGGTCCATGTGCTTGGTCTATGTGCTTGGTCCATGTGCTTGGTCTATGTGCTTGGTCCATGTGCTTGGTCTATGTGCTTGTTCCATGTGCTTGGTCTATGTGCTTGTTCCATGTGCTTGGTCTATGTGCTTGTTCCATGTGCTTGTTCCATGTGCTTGTTCCATGTGCTTGGTCTATGTGCTTGTTCCATGTGCTTGTTCCATGTGCTTGGTCCATGTGCTTGTTCCATGTGCTTGTTCCATGTGCTTGGTCCATGTCCTTGTTCCATGTCCTTGTTCCATGTCCTTGTTCCATGTGCTTGGTCCATGTGCTGCCGATATTTTGAGAGCATGCACTTCTCTGATATGAAAAAACCAATGCGTGGAAAGAGATCTGTTTATAAGAAATGTTAAAAACAAAATGTTAACGTCTCAGTTACTCTCAGATTAGACGTACTCACTAAGCACTGGTAACATGATGACGAAAGATCACAAAGTACATGAATACATTAAGCAAGCCACTAACCTTCAGGCAAGTCATTGAGATATTTCTTGATTTCAATTTGCTGGAGACATATACAGTAGGACAACATTCTCTCACTTTGTCCAGTCGACAGTTGGCTACCATGATCGCCATTTCACTCTGTCCAGTCTTCGACGACATCGACAGTTGGCTACCATGATCGCCATTTCACTCTGTCCAGTCTTCGACGACATCGACAGTTGGCTACCATGATCGCCATTTCACTCTGTCCAGTCTTCGACGACATCGACAGTTGGCTACCATGATCGCCATTTCACTCTGTCCAGTCTTCGACGACATCGACAGTTGGCTACCATGATCGCCATTTCACTCTGTCCAGTCTTCGACGACATCGACAGTTGGCTACCATGAGCGCCATTTCATTCTTTCCAGTCTTCGACGACATCGACAGTTGGCTACCATGATCGCCATTTCATTCTGTCTAGTCTTCGACGACATCGACAGTTGGCTACCATGATCGCCATTTCATTCTGTCTAGTCTTCGACGACATCGCCAGTTGGCTACCATGAGCGCCATTTCACTCTGTCCAGTCTTCGACGACATCGACAGTTGGCTACCATGAGCGCCATTTCACTCTGTCCAGTTTCTAAAAATGTGCACCAGAGATTTTTCTGTGAAGAAAATGCGGACTGACGTATTACCCACCGCATCACCTAAAATGTTGGTGGTCATAGAACAATAAGGTCACTTACACCATAGGACTGGCAAGGCAGGGGAAGGGAACCTTACCCTTACTTTAATGTTAAGAACACCAGGTCTTCATCAAGTTGTATTTCTTCTGTAACTTTCATCTCACGAGTTACTATTCTTGAGAAATACAACGAAGAGCATCTTTAGGTAGTGGCAAGACAATGTTGTTCAAGAATCTGACATTAAAAAAAGTAAAGTACCCCGTCACGCCAAGTGGCGTATAGGGAAATATGGTGTTAGTGACCCCGTCACGCCAAGTGGCGTATAGGGAAATATGGTGTTAGTGACCCTATATTTTACAGACCTTCAGCACATGATTTTTGGGGTAATGTGGTCGGTATTACGCCCGTACCGCTTTACTTTCCCAGAAAAAATCCGGTACCCATTTAAGGCTGAGTGAACCCGGAAGCCGTCGGTTGGGATCGAACCCTACCCATTGTCCTTTGTAGTCCAGTTCACTAACCACTGAGCTATCGCGGCTCCCCTAAGAACCTGACATAATTGACATATTTGTGATACGAGACATTGGAGTCCCTAACAGGTCATATAGTCACTTTTCAAATGACTAATTACATGGATGTAGGCTGTGATGAGCGCCCCATCATTGTTTAATCATTTGAGATAATGGTGTCTTATTTGCATCAAATCAAATCTACGCATGAACAAAATCAAATAACTCACATACGGTGAGTTTGTCGGATTATCATGTTGTCAATTTTTAATTATAAGAGCGGGAGTGTATGAATGCACTCATGAGTGTATAAGAGCTGGAGTGTATGAATGCAGTCATGAGTGTACAAGAGCTGGAGTGTATGAATGCACTCATGAGTGTATGAGAGCGGAAGAGTATGAATGCACTCATGAGTGTATGAGAGCGGGAGAGTATGAATGCACTCATGAGTGTATGAGAGCGGGAGAGTATGAATGCACTCATGAGTGTATGAGAGCGGGAGAGTATGAATGCACTCATGAGTGTATGAGAGCGGGAGAGTATGAATGCACTCATGAGTGTATGAGAGCGGGAGAGTATGAATGCACTCATGAGTGTATGAGAGCGGGAGAGTATGAATGCACTCATGAGTGTATGAGAGCGGGAGAGTATGAATGCACTCATGAGTGTATGAGAGCGGGAGAGTATGAATGTGTTGACCAGGATTCATTGTTACATTTTTTCACTGTATCCTGGACAGAACTAAAATGTTCTATTTGTTTGCTCTATGTTCTATTTTTTTGCTCTATGTTCTATTTTATATTTCCGACCTATGAACTGTTCACACACAGGAATAGATTTCCTTTCATTGTCAGAATTAAACAGGCAAACAAACGATAATTTCGCTTCATTATTGAAATATGGTCTCGTGGTAACCATAGCAACCGCCTTTCTCTGGTGGGGTATAACAGTCTATTGGTGCTTCACCTGTTGCTCAGATCGTGTGAGAGACTGAGAGAAGACGGACGTCAACAACAACCACTCTGGATCAACGTTTGCCGAAACAAACTGCCGAGTAGCGGCACTAATTTTGTTTTAAAGAGAATAAGTTTCCGATCTGTGGAGGTTGCAGCAGCTTTACAATCAGAGATGGCGCCACTACTAAGTGACCCGGAAGTGAGCATCATTCAAATTGTCGTCACTGTGGCATTAGGGGGTACTTTGTGTGTGTGTGGAATTGTGTTTAACGTCATCAACATGGCTGTGTTCTTTAAACAAGGTCTCCGTGACACGATCAACATCAGTATGTTCGCTGTTGTTGTGTCCGACCTGTGCAGCCTCGTCACGCTTCTGTGGGTAAACATCAACTTTAATCCGTTCATGGAAAGCGCTGATGTGATTTATAAACCTTCCGATGTATATTATCTCTCTGGAAGCTGGCCTCATGTTTGCTTTCTTCAAATTACGATCTGGGTCACTGTCTACGTAACAGCCGAGAGATTTGTCTGCATCGCTCTACCCCTGAAAGTCAAACTAATCTTCACTCCACTCAGAACCAAAGTCATCATCAGTCTCATCTATCTGCTCATGTTCCTGGCTCTTTCACCTCTATACGTCACATTCTACTTTGGAGAGAACTTCTACCCAGAAATTAACCAAACTCGAATTGGACTTCAAGTGAGAGACGCGATGCCAAATTTGGTTAAGTTAGAGTTAATGACGTTTGCAGTCATGGGGCTTGTTTCTTTCCTGATATTGGTTGTGTTCACCTGTTCGTTGGTTGTTGCTCTCAAGAGAAGGCTAAAATGGCGAGAAAGATCGACTGTTGATGAAGATAAATCTCGAGCCATGTCCAGAAGAGACGTCAGAACCATGAAGATGGTGGGTCTGGTAGCTGGTGTCCTAATTGTTTGTGCCGCCCCTGGTATTTTTCTCTCATTTGCTAGTTTTCAACTGAATGGCCAATACAAGCGCAGATTTCTGGAATTTTGGCCTTTCGTTTCTCTCGCCGAGGCCTTCAACGCGACCGTTAATATTTTATTTTTCTACAAGATGAGCTCCAGGTACAGACAAACTCTTGGGGAACTGGTGGCTGGATGTAGAACACGTTGTCATGGAGGCGTGATGGCGGAATAAACTAAACTAATGCACGAGTGTGATATTTTATCATAAAGTAGAAGCACTTATCTGAAGATGTTCTACACAATCAGCATGTTCTATTCATATATTTGCTGTGCTGTCTCTGTCGAGGATTCATCTCTCGTTCACACACGGTCACATGTCTGCAGATTTGAAGACTGGAAAAGTCGGGGGAAAATTTTCAGAAAATGAAACGGTCAACTAGTCTGTGTGTTCTCTGTCAGCTTCTAACACGAGATAAATTCAGTGAAATGCGTATTTATTTTATAGCAGACAGTTGCAACATTGAACTTTGCCCTGTTACTCTGCTTTGATTTCTTACTCTGGTGTTGATCGACATAACACTCCAGGGTTAGCCACACCGTCGACGGAATTCAACAACCTGACATATCGTGATTTAATGAGCAGTTCCTTGTGATTGATCAGTTGATGTCTTGTCTCAGTGGATGACAAACTAAGCGACTATCTTTCCAATACGTGTATTACATAGATGTGCTACCACGTAATGTCAGCTTACAATTGTGTTGTCACATGCACGAGATTGTACCCGATTAACAATCTGTACATTCATCAGTGGATACAATCATTGAGGAGGTTAGAAGAATACTTCCTGGAATACTTACTAAAATACCTTAAAGAATACTTCTTGGAATACTTCCTGAAATACTTACTAGAATACTTCAAAGAATACTTCTTGGAATACTTCCTGGAATACTTACTAAAATACTTGCTGTCCCAGAATTGCCTTAAATGGGATCACTGTAGTTGAAAACTTCTCCTCTTGTGTAAACTACACATTCACATCCAAGAGTGAATCAGTGAAGGTCACAAAATCATATTCTCTCTGTGGTTTTACTAACTACAGGTCATGTGGCTTCTGTTGGATTGGAAATGATAACTTACCACCACTGTGTGTCTATATGGATGGAATTGGAGTCATCAACGATGCCCTAACATCATCAAGTGCTACGACGATCATCATTTTCGGGAGGACGCGAACTTCCATGGTATATGGTGGATAGGCGGCAGGAACCATTGAAGGCTATGTCTGAAAAGTGTTCCTTCTTGCAGTTTCCTTATATTCCAAGTCCGGCTTGTTGCAGGAGCTACTGAGTTAAGTGCTCTGTACACACCGTGAGCTGTGTGTCTCATCCGTTTTGATCCTGTTTCGATATCGCTCTTGTTTACGATGAATAATGATATCGTATGACAGGGAACAGTTGGCTGTGTTCACTTTCTGCGCGGTTTCGCCTTATGTCTTTTGGCGTGTGCTGAGACTGCTACGATGGGGACTACAGTTACCTTTCTTTGTTTGGGAGATGAGTTAGTAATTCGGATGATTCCACTGGCACGGGCGGTTGAGCAATTATGGATTTTAATTCGTTTGCAGTGATACCGAGGCCTTCCATAACCAATAACCAATAACCAATAATAATAACCAATAATTACTAAAATACCTTAAAGAATACTTCCGAGAATACTTCTTGGAATACTTCCAGGAATACATCCGAGAATACTTCCTGGAATACTTACTAGAATACTTCCAGGAATACCTCCTGGAAACTAACTAGAATACTTCAAAGAATATCTGTTTTCTCTAGCACTAAGTTCACGAGATAAGAGGTGGATCAAAGGCAACTGGTTTCTGATGTGACTTAAGTTTAGTAACTTCTGATTGTGAAACATTCACCCTAACCTCATCGCTACTAACATTTCATATCCCCTCTATGATCGTGCCCCCCCCTCCACACCACAGTTTTCCTCAAAACATGCGCCACTTCAGTGTCGATAACGATCTCCAGAATGACCAGGGCAACACGTCCACACCAGTTCCCTAAGTCTAGAGGCGCTGATTCGTGTCACTCACTAGCATCCGTTGGGGACTGTCGCTATCAACGACTGATCCAACCACAGTCCTGCTCAATGACATGGCCGGCAAACATCAAATTGCTGCCATCATTAATTCATGTTAACAAATTGTTTGATTACATTATTGCACGCCGGACGAACTCATAGGTGCTCGGGAATCTCGATAAAACCCCTGGTAGGTTTTTGCTGCCAACCATTATCTAGAGCAGCGGCCATATTTACGTCCTAGTCTCATCAATTCTGTTTTCTTAACGTGAAAGCAAGTAATTAGTAATTGGTAATTGTTGGTATCAAATTATTCAAAGTCACCTGCAGATGAAATGCTAAATGTTGCTGTCACTACCAACTGTAATGGAAGCCCACTTCAGATCGTTGTTACGCAAGTTCTCTTCGGTCCACAGATAATTATATTTTTAAAAATCGTTAGCTTCCTCTTTATTATATCTTTCTCTCTCTCTCTCTCTCTCTCTCTCTCTCTCTCTCTCTCTCTCTCTCTTTCTGTCTCCGGACAACAATTCGATATCTTCCACTTTTTTATTATAGTTCCTAACTACATCTATAACACACACACACTCTCTCTCTCTCTCTCTCCAGACAAAAACAATCAATGTTTAACCGACCAGAAAAATAAACTTTTACCAATTTTCAGATTCCGCGATTTTTGTTTTTAACAATCACGTCGTTGTTACTTGTAGGAGTGTTACTTTAGAGTGTTACTTTAGAGTATTACTTTAGAGTGTTACTTTAGAGTGTTTGCCAGGGAAGAGGACATCTGTGTGCTAGAAGGATAGATTTTGAAATGTGTTTGGTTCATGGTATGTGTCACATCCTTGTTTACAGAAACAAATAGCCGCCGGTTCCTCGCGCAGGATGACTTTTATCCTTGTTTTTTCTCCCCACATGTGGTCTCGATGTAACCATAGCAACCGTGTTTCTGTATCGTGGCGTAGAAGCCTGTTGGTGGTAGAGGTTGCTACTCAGACCATTCTTGGCAGAGACAACCACGTGATGTGATCATCAAGTACTTGTGATATTAATCTGTCAAAACATTCTATGACTACAAATGTGAGGGACATCAAGAAATAATCGTGTGAGGTTTATGTGACAGCTCGAGCACAGATGGCGCCAATACTAAGTGACCCGGACGTAAGCATCATTCAAATTGTCGTCACTGTGGCCTTAGGGGGTACTTTGTGCTTGTGTGGAATTGTGTTTAACGTCATCAACATGGCTGTGTTCTTTAAACAAGGTCTCCGTGACACGATCAACATCAGTATGTTCGCTGTTGTTGTGTCCGACCTGTGCAGCCTCGTCACGCTTCTGTGGGTAAACATCAACTTTAATCCTTTCATGGAAAGCGCTGATGTGATTTATGAACCTTCCGATGTATGTTATCTGCCTGGTATCTGGCCTCACGCCTGTTTTCTTCACATCTCAATCTGGATCACTGTCTACGTCACAGCTGAGAGATTTATCTGCATCGCTCTACCCCTGAAAGTCAAACAAATCTTCACTCCACTCAGAACCAAAGTCATCATCAGTCTCATCTATCTCCTCATGTTCCTGGCTATCTCGCCTATCTACGTCATGTTTTACTACGGAGACAAATTCTTGCCACAACTAAATCAAACTCGAATCGGACTTCAAGCCAGGAATTCAGTGCCAAATTTCCTATCGCTCGTGTTGCTGTTGTTTGCTGCAGATGGGCTTGTTTCCTTCTTTATTTTGGTTTTGTTCACCTGTTTGTTGGTTGCTGCTCTCAAGAAAAGGCTAAAATGGCGAGAAAGATCGACTGTTGATGAAGACAGATGTCGAGTCATGTCCAGAAGAGACGCTATAACCATGAAGATGGTGGGTCTGGTCGCTGGTGTCCTAATAGTCTCAGCCGCCCCTGGTGTATTTATGGCGTTTGCCAATTTTGATTTGTATGGCACATACAAGTTCCTCTTCCAAAAATTTTGGCCTTTCACATACCTGATCGAGACCTTCAGCGCGACCGTTAATATTTTATTTTTCTACAAGATGAGCTGCAAGTACAGACACACTCTTGGGGAACTGCTGGCCGGATGTAGAACACGTTGTCATGGAGACGTAACCGGCAAGTAAACCAATGTTGCTGATGTTCTACCGCTAATTAGAAGCACAGGTCTGTAAATGTGAGGTCACACACGTCTGTAAATGTGAGGTCACACACGTCTGTAAATGTGAGGTCACACACGTCTGTAAATGTGAGGTCACACACGTCTGTAAATGTGAGGTCACACACGTCTGTAAATGTGAGGTCACACACGTCTGTAAATGTGAGGTCACACACGTCTGTAAATGTGAGGTCACACACGTCTGTAAATGTGAGGTCACACACGTCTGTAAATGTGAGGTCACACACGTCTGTAAATGTGAGGTCACACACGTCTGTAAATGTGAGGTCACACACGCTTGCTGTTCGTTGAAGGTAGGAAATGTTCGTGGGTGGGGCCAGAAGCTAATCTAGTTTGTGTGTTGTTTTGGGACTTCAGATGTAGGAATCGATGAATTCACTGATTTGGACGTTTTTGTTTTTAAGCAAACCTTTGAAAGAATAAGTTGCGTCTTGTTATCACCTTGGGAGCCGTGATAGCTCAGTGGTTAGTGAACTCGACTACAAAGGAGAGTGGTAGGGTTTGATTCCAATCGACAGCTTCCTTTTCACCCAGCCTTTAATGGTTACCGGATTTTTTTCTGGGAAAGTAAAGCGGCACGGGCGTAATACCGACCACATTACCCCAAAAATCATGTGAAGGTCTGTAACGTTTATGGTCACTAACATCATATTCCCTATATGCCACTTGGCGTGACGGGGGAACTTTACTTTTTTTTTTTTTGTTATCACCGCATCTAAGCTTCGTCTTTAACTTTGGTGCTGATCGTGTCGTCACACACCAGGACCTCCTCTGGTCACACACCAGGATCTCTCTGGTCACACACCAGGGACCTCTCTGGTCACACGCCAGCAGAATTCCACACCCTCTCATTTTTTTGTATGGCCGTGTTTCTATTGTCGCGGACAGTGTGAAGCGATTTCTAGTGAAGGAAAGAGAAACTACACGATGCCATAGTTTATATGAAACTATCGCCTGCACGTGCAGCAACGTTATGCATGCCTGTGTCATCACAATGCCAGGGTTTCACGTGCGAGCATGTTACACAATCATTAAGTCACAAATTGTATAGACGTTACACAGCAACTTGCTACAACACAAAAGTTACGGTCCGTCTCACAGAAGCTAAGAACAATAAGAACAGATATAGAAGCTTGACAGCCTTGTAGTCCAATCATGAATAGCTCTCAGAACATAGTTCTGCTCACCTGAAGCAGACACAAGACGCACGTGGTGGTGTGGTTGTTGAAGACAGCGTAGCCACAATCATGTGTTCTGTCTAAACAAGAACTGTCCACTCAGCTCGTGATTGCTAGACAGAATGATGACGCCATGACGAAATGATTTCTCCGCCGATCACAGACACGATCTCCAAGGATGGTGGGAAGATCTAATGTCGACGATGTCAGCATTTTGTACAAATCAGCAAAGTTGTGTTGTCAAGCAGCAGCAGCGTGAGAAATACCTGCAATAATAGCACGATGTGATGGAAACTAACCAGGTTGAGAAACACACGCAATAATGGCACGAATGATGGAAACTAACCAGGTTGAGAAACACACGCAATAATGGCACGAATGATGGAAACTAACCAGGTTGAGAAACATGTTGCAGGGCTTTCTTTCATGCTTCTTCCTAACTTACTACTTGTTCTTTCTTGACATACACATATAACTCATCATCCTTTTGAACAAGTATAAACAGTCTTTATTAGTGACTGCATGTGTGTGGTTTTACAAAATGTCGTTATTTGACATAGCCTATCGGCGATGATGAATTGTCAAATAACTTTTGTCCGTCAGTAACTTTGTTGACCTCACATCTGATAGTTCTGAGGAACTAGTATCTTGACTCGACTCATAGTTACACAGTTGGACTTCCTTCAACTGTTATATATCTAAGTCCAATACGTATCACCAATCCTCTAAACGAATTATTTCAATTGTATAAGTCCAACTTAAGTTCTTGTCGTGTTCTTGTTTCGAGTTCAGTAAAGTCTCACTGAGTCTGGCCGACTGTAGCTGAATGTCTCTGAGTCTGGCCGACCGTCCGTTTCAGTCAAGCCCTGGCTTCTTAGTCCTGCTCTAGCTACTGCCCCTCGCCAAAGCATTCTGGGCATCTCTAGTTCCCAGGGTCTCAGCGTTAAGTCCCCGGTGACCACACCCCCCGACCACTGATACGGCCTAACCTACGTCTGGTGACCGTCACTACTTCTTAACTCCGCCTTTCTTGACCATGTCCATAGTCTTATTGCTTTAATCGACAACCTGTCAATCTTCTCAAACCTTTTCCCACAACTAAAAACCTACAACATAACTCCTCCCTTGGCCCTTTCTTTACGCGGGGCAGTTTAATTGTCCGCTTTCATCTCAGGTCTTCTCTGGAGTTCAAGGCGTCTGCCGATATAAGAGTTTCCGGTCTTTTGATTACGCCCTTTTTCGGCTTAACTCTGAATGTTACAGGGCTGGACTAGTATCCCATGTCCGCAGGTGTCTATAAACCAGCGGCCGTGTCGTTGCGTTACGCAACTTTGTCGACCAGAGCAAATATCTGTCTGGCTTTAGGCTGACCACCTGTACGCATTTCACTGGTAATCAAGTTGATTACGTCTCGGCGACTGAGTTGGGTAGACTTAACGTCTCCTTGCTAATCCTCTGAAGATTATCTTTTCTACGCCGCCTAAAACTATCCTACCTCACATCGTCATCGCATCATTCTTTTATTCTTCTGTCTATCGTCATATTCTTCTATTCTTCCATTATCGCCCATGACTGAGTCACACTATAACAAACACACGCAATAATAACACGATGTAATGGAAACTAACCAGGTTGAGAAACACACGCAATAATAGCACGATGTAATGGAAACTAACCAGGTTGAGAAACACACGCAATAACGGCACGAATGATGGAAACTAACCAGGTTGAGAAACACACGCAATAACGGCACGAATGATGGAAACTAACCAGGTTGAGAAACACACGCCATAATGGCACAATGTGATGGAAACTAGACAGGTTGAGATATAAACGCAATAAGGCACGATGTGATGGAAACTAGACAGGTTGAGATATAAACGCAATAAGGGCATGAAGTGATGGAAACTAGACGAGATGTGCAATCATGAAATCGAGAACAATCATAACAACTACGTTGCAGGGAATCTGGTAATTTTTTTTATCGTTAAAGGATAAACCAGTAAAAAATAATGAAGACAGAGATTGATAACGTCTGTGGCAGACATGTGTGTGTTTTTTTTTTTTTTGGGGGGGGGGCGGTTTGGGTGTAAAATGGATGTGTGGAAAATCTACAGACACCCAGCTTAGATAGCATGGATCCAGACCCTGCTCCACCTCTCCGCGGTGCCTCCAGTAACATAGTCTACCATGATACTCTAGAATACTTTAGTCATCGGGCGAAGGCATCCAACTAACCAGATAATGTCAACACAAGAAGAATTATTTGACATCAGGAAGACATGAACGAGTAGACGAATGTTTACTGACGCATCTAATGGAAATGTACTTGAGATCGTTCCTCCATTGCCGCCCTTGCTGTCTTGGGTACGTACATATCATGTTGTAACATTGATCTCAATCACTTGTCAGTTGTAATCATTTTGTAAACAATATATTTTCGTGTTGGATTAATCGATTTGATAAGTCAATGATGCGGTGATGATATCATCTTCTCGGGAGGGTATATGAGAAAGGGAGTGTGTACCAGGTGTTATCGTTGTTGTCTGCAGGTAGAGATAAGTGGGGTTTTCATCTCCGTGTTTCTTTCATTCAAGGTGTTTCCTTATTCTATGGGAGATATTCAACCACGGACACGTAGTCATTTTGGTTACATCAACATTTGTTTATTAAACTAAGCTTTGGATGGAGGCAATTCATGTAAGTTTCATACAAGGTTCTTGCTTCAATACTCCACGGTTCTTGAATGAAGTAAAAGACACTTACATATCTTGGTGTCAACATTATTTGATATTACCTGCTCAAGCTTAATTATATCAGACGGAGATAAGTGTCAAAGAAGCGGCTAACGGATAACACTATTTTTATAACCAATGAACTAAACCAGGTCTTTGACTGAATGATACCTCCAGCAAACATCAGCTGTAAAGCTCTGATGGTCTCAGTCATAGATACCGAGATTCCTCCATATTTCCTTCTACCTCAATCTTTGATTCATTCATCAACACGGATATCATCGGCTGACATCGCTGGTCTGGGACAGAGCAAGACGTCTACTCACTTAGACGTTATCCCTACAATTATTTTTTTTTACTTAAAATATTACAAGCCATGTCTTCCTGACGGGTTTATTGTACTGGTCAACATACTGGTACTGTTCTTGAGGGCTGTATGTACTGGTCAACATACCTGTACTGTTCTTGAAGGCTGTATGTACTGGTCAACATACTGGTACTGTTCTTGAGGGTTGTATGTACTGGTCAACATACTTGTACTGTTCTTGAGGGCTGTATGTACTGGTTAACATATGTACAGCACGTGGATGATAAACAAGATGAATGCGCACGAACATTTGTTGAGTGACATCATTGGGAGACAGCAATGAGAGACAGCAATGAGAGACAGCAGTGAGAGACAACAGTGAGAGACAACAGTGAGAGACAGTAGTGAGAGACAGCAGTGAGAGACAACAGTGAGAGACAGCAGTGAGAGACGGCAGTGAGAGACAGCAGTGAGAGACAGCAGTGAGAGACAGCAGTGAGAGACAGCAGTAAGAGACAGCAGTGAGAGACAGCAGTGAGAGACAGCGAATGTCTGGCATCAACTTTAGATTCTTTGTGTCCAGACGCTAGAACATTACCACCGAGAATGACGTCATGCAGACTGACAAGAATCAGCTAAAGTGAACCGTTCAAGTATTCCAGTTCCCGAATGTGACCATCAAAGGAGAATCTGAGGAGTTTTATTGGATAACTCAAATATAGATGGAGCTTTTAAGCGACGCAGAAGTGAGCATCATAGAGACAGTCATGTCACTGGTTATCGGAAATGGGTTGTGCTTATTTGGAATTGTCTTGAACCTCATCAACGTTGTTGTGTTTTCCAAACAAGGTCTCAGTGACACGGTCAACGTCAGCATGCTTGCTGTTACTGTCTCCGAGTTGTGTGGTCTCGTCACGCTTGCATGGGTAAACATTAACTTAAACCGTTACATGCAAACAGCAGATGTACCCTACGACCCTTTTGGGATGCAGCATCTCATTGGCTTTTGGCATCACGCCTGTTTTCTTCAAATTACGATCTGGATCACTGTCTACGTCACAGCCGAGAGATTTGTCTGCATCGCCCTACCCCTGAAAGTCAAACAAATCTTCACTCCACTCAGAACCAAAGTCATCATCAGTCTCATCTATTTCCTCATGTTCCTGGCTCTCTCGCCGCTATACGTCACCTACTACTACGGTGACAAGTTCTACCCAGCCATAAACCAAACTCGCATTGGTCTTAAGCGGAGAGACTCAGTGCCGAACTTAGATAATCTCATGGTGATGCTGTTTGCAATATTGAAACTTCTAGGTTTCATTGTTCTGTCTGTGTTGACTTGTTTGTTGGTGGCAGTTCTCAAGAGAAGGCTGAGATGGCGTAATAAATCGACTTTTGCTGATGAGAAATGTCACGTGATGTCCAGAAGGGACGCCACGACCATGAAGATGGTGGGTCTGGTAGCAGGTGTCCTGATAGTTTGTGTCGCGCCTGGAGTGTGTCTGTCAATTATCTTCTTTTTTTTATACCGCGGTTATAGGAATACATTTCACGCATTTTGGACATTTGCTCTGCTGGCCGAGGCGTTTAATGCCACCATCAATGTTTTGTTTTTCTACAAGATGAGCTCCAAGTACAGGCACACGCTGCGCGCGCTCATGTCCGGATGTCAAACAACACGTTGCCATGGAGACGTCCCAGCTGAATAAAGCATTGCTTGTGTTTGTTGTTCTGTAATTATTAGAAACACTAATCTCTAGATGTATCACCAAGTTCAGCCGTTTATTCTCTAAAACCTTTCATCGTCCTTCATTACAGTGATCGTCCATTCATTCTCGTCAACTCAGGCATTGGCTGGGTGTCTTCCCCTGCATGAACTTGTCTTCATAAAGTTTCCTGAAACAAATCAACGGCTGGTGACGTCATGAGCCAGCAAGTCAGTCACTGCCTGATGACGTCATGAGTCAACAATGCAGTCACTGGCTGAGATGCAAGCTACGGCAAAAGACCTACCCATGTCTGGGCCACTATTAATCCATGTCTCCCTTGTCCACCTTGCTCCCTCTATATCCATTTATTTTCGAGCCCTGAGTGCGACCGCAAATACTTTTTTTTTTTTCCCCCGCCAAATGAGCTGCAAGTACAGACAAATACTTCATGAAATGATATCCGGATGTAGAACACGTTGTCATGGAAACGTAACAACAGCATAAATTACCAAATGGGGTTGTTTGCCTGTCATTAATGCCAGCCTAATTCGTCATGTGAACAATTCGGTAATGTTTCTCCCAGCAAAAAACTGCTCTTCAGTGACTGTATTCTTTGTTCTCATTCAGTTCTCATCCAATCTTGGTCATTTCCGTGTAGACACATAGACGAGAGCTGTGAGGAATCGTATATATAATAAGATTAATCTACCTGTAAGGTAATATTTAACTACCTACTGTATAGATAATAATATTTAACTACCTGTATAGATAATAATATTTAACTACCTGTATAGATAATAAGACTGTTCAAATAAAATGTACCATCAACCCTTACGTATGCGTGTGAAAACTTGAAAACAACAAGAGATATAGAAACAAAGTTGAACACATTCGAAAATAAATGTCTAAGGAAAATATTTGGTATAGCGTGGAACGAATTCAAAACAAACGAGGAAATTAGAGAAATCGCCAATCAACCACTAATATCTTCAGTAATAAAGAAGAGACGATGGTCATATGTTGGACATGTGATGAGAAGAGATAATAATCGAATAGCAAAGCAAGCCCTCATATGGGAAACAACAGATAAGAGGAAAAGAGGAAAACCCAGAGAGATACTGAGAAGAACATTGATGAGAGAGGCAAGAGCAACAGGAATCGGCTCCCTCAATGAGATACAGCTACTTGCACAGAACAGAGACAAATGGCGAGATTTGATAAAATATCTTTAAAAGAATTGAAAACTGCTAGAACAAAAATTCAGATAAGAGAGGGAGTATCTTTGGTCTTCGCCTATGGGCCGGCTACGGCTAGATAGATAGATAGATAGACAGACATACAGACAGACAGACAGACATGCAGGCAGGCAGGCAGGCAGACAGACAGACAGACAGACAGACAGACAGACAGACAGACAGACAGATAGACAGACAGACAGACAGATAGATAGATAGATAGATAGATAGATAGATAGATAGATAGATAGATAGATAGATAGATAGATAGATAGATAGATAGATAGATAGATAGATAGATAGATAGATAGATAGATAGATAGATAGATAGACAGATAGATAGATAGATAGATAGATAGATAGATAGATAGATAGATAGATAGATAGATAGATAGATAGATAGATAGATAATATTATTCTACCTCTATTGACACTAAGATTAATCTACCTGTATCGATACAAGTTGTGTGTCCGCTTCCTGACCAGAAGTGTCAGGTTCGATCCCCAGTAGTGGTTGATTTTTTTTTCGGACTCACAAGGCTCCGTGATTCACCCAGCTTCTAAAAATGGGTACCAGAGTTTTTTTTTGGAAAGTGAAGGTATCCTGACTTGCTATCGACCACATCACCCAAAAATGTGCCGTGGTCATAGAACCATATGGTCACTATCACCATATTCCCCAACCGCCTAGGAAGGCGTGGAGGGAACCTTTTTTTACTTTTATTTGATAGATAATAAGATGTGTCTATAGATAATAAGATGTGTCTATAGATAATAAGATGTGTCTATAGATAATAAGATGTGTCTATAGATAATAAGATGTGTCTATGTTATGTTATCTGGAACAATATCTTCAAAAACAGGCCATGTGAACCCTGTATGAAACTATGTTCAGAAAAGACTTAAGCATGACATGATTTATTTGACTGTCTTCACATGTTTGCTATCTTTGGTACCCGCACATGCGTGATCTAGTTTAGTGACATCTGTCTTTGGTGTTAATACATGTTATTTGTGATATATATCTCTGGTGTTCGCACATGTTATTTGTGATATATATCTCTGGTGTTCTCACATGTTATTTGTGATATATATCTCTGGTGTTCGCACATGTTATCTGTGATATATATATCTCTGGTGTTCACACATTTTATTTGTGATATATATCTCTGGTTTTCGCACATGTTAATTGTGATATATATCTCTGGTGTTCGATATGGCATTTGTGATATCTGCCGCTAGAGATGGCACATGCCATTCATAACATTTATCTCCAGTTTAGGCACATGTCATTCGTGATATATGTCCCTACTGTTGACACATGCCATTCGTGATATATGTCCCTAGTGTTGACACATGCCATTCGTGATATCTGTCCCTAGTGTTGACACATGTCATTCGTGATATATGTCCATATTGTTGACACATATCATTCGTGATATCTGTCCCTAGTGTTGACACATGCCATTTGTGATATCTGTCCCTACTGTGGATACATGTCATTCGTGATATATGTCCATACTGTTGACACATATCATTCGTGATATCTGTCCCAAGTATTGACACATGTAATTCGTGCTATCTGTCCCTAGTGTTGACACATGTCATTCGTGCTATCTGTTCCTAGTGTTGACACATGCCATTCGTGATATCTGTCCCTACTGTTGGCACATGCCATTCGTGATATCTGTCCCTAGTGTTGACACATGTCATTCGTGATATCTGTCCCTAGTGTTGACACATGCCATTTGTGATATCTGTCCCTAGTGTTGACACATGCCATTCGTGATATCTGTCCCTAGTGTTGACACATGTCATTCGTGATATCTGTCCCTAGTGTTGACACATGCCATTCGTGATATCTATCCCTAGTGTTGACACATGCCATTCGTGATATCTGTCCCTAGTGTTGACACATGCCATTCGTGATATCTGTCCCTAGTGTTGACACATGCCATTCGTGATATCTGTCCCTAGTGTTGACACATGTCATTCGTGATATCTGTCCCTAGTGTTGACACATGCCATTCGTGCTATCTGTCCCTAGTGTTGACACATGCCATTTGTGATATCTGTCCCTAGTGTTGACACATGCCATTCGTGCTATCTGTCCCTAGTGTTGACACATGCCATTTGTGATATCTGTCCCTAGTGTTGACACATGCCATTCGTGATATATGTCCCTACTGTGGACACATGTCATTCGTGCTATCTGTCCCTACTGTTGGCACATGTCATTCGTCATTTTTACCTTTCGTGTTGACACATGTCGTTCGTGGTATGTATCTCTAGTGCTGGCACATGTCATTTGTGATCTTATCCCTTGGCATCTCCTTCTACTCTTCAACTCCGGAGCAAATCTTCCGATAATTAAAAAAAAGTCCGGCATTTGATGTGTTCCCTGTTAAAAGATTCAATCCAGCTGTGACACATTCCCGCTACAACTTGACAGTCCATGAAACACAACATGGAATTCAATGACGTGGAATAATTTACATTTTCAGCTCAGATCGTACTTGTCATAATCGATGAAATGTTTTCGGAGTTAAAGAGTTCAACTATTGAAGAAGTTGATGGCTTTGTTCAACTCTGTGTGTGGGTGATGGTTACTGTTCCAATTAAGAATTGTATGTCTGTCTGTCTGTCTGTCTGTCTGTCTGTCTGTCTGTCTGTCTGTCTGTATGTATGTATGTATGTATGTATGTATGTATGTATGTATGTATGTATGTATGTATGTATGTATGTATGTATGTATGTATGTATGTATGTATGTATGTATGTATGTTTGCATGTTTGTATGTATGTTTGCATGTGTGTATGTATGTATGTATGTATGTATGTATGTATGTATGTATGTATGTATGTATGTATGTATGTATGTATGTATGTATGTATGTATGTATGTATGTATGTATGTATGTATGTATGTATGTATGTATGTATGTATGTATGTATGTATGTCTTTCTGTGTGTGTGTCTGTCTGTATGTATGTATGTATGTTTGCCTGTATGTATGTATGTATGTATGTATGTATGTATGTATGTATGTATGTATGTATGTATGTATGTATGTATGTATGTATGTATGTATGTATGTATGTATGTATGTATGTATGTATGTATGTATGTATGTATGTATGTATGTATGTATGTATGTATGTATGTATGTATGTCCGTCTGTATGTATGTATGTATGTATGTCTATGTGTATCTGTGTATGTATGTATATATATATGTATGTATGTATATGTGTGTATGTATGTGTGTATATATGTATGTATGTATGTTTGTATGTGTTTATGTATGTATGCATGCATGTGTGTATGTATGTATGTATGTGTGTATGTATGTATGTATGTATGTATGTATGTATGTATGTATGTGTGTGTGTGAGTATGTATGTGTGTATATATGTATGTATTTGTGTGTATGTATGTATGTATGCATGTATTCATGTATGTATGTATGTATGTATGCATGTATGTATGTATGTATATATGTGTGTATGTGTGTATGTATCTATGTATGCATGTATTCATGCATGTATGTATGTATGGGCCTTGTTGTCTTGACAGACGGTTGGTAACAAGAAATCATGATAAATCAATAATTTGCTCAAATATTCGTGTCTTATGCTGGATGCTATTGTCCTGTACTCGTCTCCTTCCACCTGCACCTTTTGTCTTCTGAATGTGATATCATCACTTCCTCAAAAGTTGCTGTTCGTTTTTTTTATTTTTATTCTCCACGTTCTACGACCTGAAGCCAGATCCTCCTTGTTTCTTTCACTGATAGAGAATCCCCTCAAGGAAGCCAAACATCCCTAAATCTCAGCACTGATCGGTCCTGTGCTCTATCTCCAAGCCGACGTTCGTCATACAATATCTGTTTGAGAATACGATTGTTTGCCATTCTTATGACATGGCCGAGGCACATTAGTCTACGACTACAATTTAAACTAGATTGTGTAAAATGTGTTCATGAGGAATATGTTCATGAATATGTGTGTATGTGTGTATGTGTGTATGTGTGTATGTGTGTATGTGTGTGTGCTGCTGAATGATATGTCACATTAATTCAGCAATACTTTTAGATTGCTCACGGTTTATCATAACCTTTAGAGCTGGAACAGAGACCAGCTGGGTTGCACTGACCATCGACGCCATGTTTTGTTTTCACTTCAAGCTCATTTTCTAACAACGTCCATCTTCTTCTTAATTTTGTGAAAAAAAAAACTCTCAACAGCTTAGTGGGAAATTGTTTTTAGACATTGACATAATGACAGACATTGATATGATGACAGACATTGACATAATGACAGACATTGACATAATGACAGACATTGATATGATGACAGACATTGACATGATGACAGACATTGACATAATGACAGACATTCATATAATGACAGACATTCACATAATGACAGACATTGACATAATGACAGACATTGATATGATGACAGACATTGAGATGATGACAGACATTGACATAATGACAGACATTGACATAATGACAGTCATTGACATGATGACAGACATTGACATAATGACAGACATTGACATAATGACAGCCATTGACATAATGACAGACATTGACATGATGACAGACATTTATATAATGACAGACATTGACATAATGACAGACATTGACATAAGGACAGACATTGATATAATGACAGCCATTGACATAATGACAGACATTGACATAATGACAGCCATTGACATGATGACAGACATTGACATGACAGATATTGACATAATGACAGACATTGATATGATGACAGACATTGATATGATGACAGACATTGACATAATGACAGTCATTGACATGATGACAGACATTGACATAATGACAGACATTGACATAATGACAGCCATTGACATAATGACAGACATTGACATAATGACAGTCATTGACATGATGACAGACATTGACATAATGACAGACATTGACATAATGACAGCCATTGACATAATGACAGACATTGACATGATGACAGACATTTATATAATGACAGACATTGACATAATGACAGACATTGACATAAGGACAGACATTGATATAATGACAGCCATTGACATAATGACAGACATTGACATAATGACAGCCATTGACATGATGACAGACATTGACATGACAGATATTGACATAATGACAGACATTGATATGATGACAGACATTGATATGATGACAGACATTGACATAATGACAGTCATTGACATGATGACAGACATTGACATAATGACAGACATTGACATAATGACAGCCATTGACATAATGACAGACATTGACATAATGACAGACATTGACATGATGACAGACATTTATATAATGACAGACATTGACATAATGACAGACATTGACATAAGGACAGACATTGATATAATGACAGCCATTGACATAATGACAGACATTGACATGATGACAGCCATTGACATAATGGCAAACATTGCCATGACAGATATTGGCATAATGACAGACATTGACATAATGACAGACATTGACATGACAGATATTGACATAATGACAGCCATTGACATAATGACATACATTGACATAATGACAGACATTGACATGATGACAGACATTGACATGACAGCTTTTGACATAATGACAGACATTGACATAATTACAGACATTGACATAATGACAGACATTGACATAATGACAGACATTGACATAATGATAGACATTGATATGATGACAGACATTGGCATGATGACAGACATTGACATAATGACAGCCATTGACATAATGACAGACATTGACATAATAACAGCCATTGACATGATGACAGACATTGACATGACAGATATTGACATAATGACATGCATAGACATAATGACAGACATTGACATAATGACAGACATTGACATAATGACAGACATTGACATGACAGATATTGACATAATGACAGACATTGATATAATGAGAGACATTGACATGACAGATATTGACATAATGACAGATATTGACATAATGACAGACATTGACATAATGACAGACATTGACATAGTGGCAGACATTTACATAATGACATGCATAGACATAATGACAGACATTGACATATTGACAGTTATTGAAATGACAGTTATTGACATAATTACAGGCATACACATACTGACAGATACTGACATAATGACAACAGGTGACATATTGACAGTTATTGATATAATGACAGGCATAGACATAATGAGGGAGCCGAGGTAGCTCAGTGGTTAGTGAACTGAACTACAAAGGACAAGGGGTAGGGTTCGATCCCAACCGACGGCTTACGGGTTCACCCAGCCTTATATGGGTCCCGGATTTTTTTCTGGGAAAGTAAAGCAGCACGAGCGTAATACCGACCACATTAGCCCAAAAATCATGTGCTGAAGGTCTGTAAAATATAGGGTCACTAACATCATATTTCCCTATACGCCACTTGGCGTGACGGGGGTACTTTAATTTTTTTTTACTTTATAGACATAATGACAGACATTGGCACAATGATAGACATTGAAATAATGACAAATATTGACATAATGACAGACATTGACATGACATACATTAACGTAATGACAGGCATAGACATAATGAAAGACATTGGCACAATTATAGACATTACCATAATAACAAATATGGACATATTGACAGACATTGACATAATGACATATATTGACATAATGACAGACATTGACGTAATGAAAGACATTGACACAATGACAGGCATAGACATAATGACAGGCATTGACATAATGACAGGCATTCACATAATGACAGACATTCACATAATGACAGGCGTATACATAATGCCAGACATTGACATAATGACAGACATTGACATAATGATAGACATTGACATAATGACAGACATTGACATAATGACAGAAATTAGCATGACAGATATTGACATAATGACAGGCATAGACATAATGACAGACATTGACATAATGACAGACATTGACATAACATATATTGACATAATGACAGGCATTGACATAATGACAGACATTCACATAATGACAACCAGTGACATAATGACAGTTATTGATATAATGACAGGCATCGACATAATGACAGACATTGTCACATGATAGACATTGACATAATGACAAATATTGACATAATGACATACATTGGCATGACAGATATTGACATAATGACAGGTATAGACATAATGACAGGCATTGACATAATGACAGACATTGACATAACAGATATTGACATAATGACAGGCATAGGCATAATGACAGATACTGACATAATGACAAACATTGACACAATGGCAGGCTTTTATATAATGACAGGCATCGACATAATGACAGGCTTTGATATAATGACAGACATTGACATACTGTCAAACATAGACGCAATGGCAAAAATTGACGTAATGACAGACAATGATAGAGTATCATCGACATTGCAAGATAAAAATACAGATTTGATGACTGATGTTTTAAAAAATTTGATAGATTGACTGATTTACTAGCTGACAGCTATCTGATTGCTTGATGTATAGTCTGATTGTTTACACAGACATCCAGACAGATTGATTTGCGGACTAAAAGACTGATGTAGAGAATGACTCATGAGACAGACGTTTAGACAGACTGAACGTTTTAATGAAATCAAAACTAATATGAAGAGAACTAAACTTGTAAACTAATGTGGAGAGAACTAAATTTGTAAACTAATGTGGAGAGAACTAAATTTGTAAACTAATGTGGAGAGAACTAAATTTGTAAACCAATGTGGAGAGAACTAAATTTGTAAACTAATGTGGAGAGAACTAAATTTGTAAACTAATGTGGAGAGAACTAAATTTGTAAACTAATGTGGAGAGAACTAAATTTGTAAACTAGTGTGGAGAGAACTAAATTTGTAAACTAATGTGTAGAGAACTAAATTTGTAAACTAATGTGGAGAGAACTAAATTTGTAAACTAATGTGGAGAGAACTAAATTTGTAAACTAATGTGGAGAGAACTAAATTTGTAAACTAATGTGGAGAGAACTAAATTTGTAAACTAATGTGGAGAGAACTAAATTTGTAAACTAATGTGGAGAGAACTAAATTTGTAAACTAATGTGGAGAGAACTAAATTTGTAAACTAATGTGGAGAGAACTAAATTTGTAAACTAATGTGTAGAGAACTAAATTTGTAAACTAATGTGGAGAGAACTAAATTTGTAAACTAATGTGGAGAGAACTAAATGTGTAAACTAATGTGTAGAGAACTAAATTTGTAAACTAATGTGGAGAGAACTAAATTTGTAAACTAATGTGGAGAGAACTAAATTTGTAAACTAATGTGGAGAGAACTAAATTTGTAAACTAATGTGGAGAGAACTAAATTTGTAAACTAATGTGGAGAGAACTAAATTTGTAAACTAATGTGGAGAGAACTAAATTTGTAAACTAATGTGTAGAGAACTAAATTTGTAAACTAATGTGGAGAGAACTAAATTTGTAAACTAATGTGTAGAGAACTAAATTTGTAAACTAATGTGTAGAGAACTAAATTTGTAAACTAATGTGGAGAGAACTAAATTTGTAAACTAATGTGTAGAGAACTAAATTTGTAAACAAATGTGGAGGGAACTAAATTTGTAAACTAATGTGGAGAGAACTAAACTTGTAAACTAATGTGGAGGGAACTAATCTTGTAAGCTAATGTGGAGATTAGTAAACTTGTAAACTAATGTGGAGAGAGCTAAACTTGTAAACTAATGTGGAGAGAAGTAAACTTGTAAACTAATGTGGAGAGAAGTAAACTTGTAAACTAATGAGGAGAGTACTAAACGTGCAAACTAATGTGGAGAGAACTAATCTTGTAAACTAATATGGATAGAACTAAACTTGTAAACTAATGTGGAGAGAACTAATCTTGTAAACTAATGTGGAGAGAACTAAACTTGTAAATTAATGTGTAGAAAACTAATCTAGTAAACTAATGTGGAGAGAACTACACTTGTAAACTAATGTGGGGAGAACTAATCTTGTAAACTCATGTGGAGAGAACTAATCTTATAAATTAATGTGGAGAGAACTAATCTTGTAAACTAATGCGGAGAAAACTAATCTTGTAAGCTAATGTGGAGAGAGCTAAACTTGTAAACTAATGTGGAGAGAACTAATCATATAAATTAATGTGGAGAGAACTAATCTTGTAAACTAATATGATGAAAACTAATCATATAAATTGATATGGAGAGAACTAATCATATAAACTAATGTGGAGAGAACTAATCTTGTAAACTAATATGAAGAGAACTAATCATAACCATGCTTGCTCTAGGTCGTGTCTGGGAGCACGGAAAAATAAATAAATTCTCCAAAAACATTATCTAAAGTGACAATGAAATCAATTAGATGCCTCGAGGCCGCCATAATGGAGGCGCCATTGAAACTGTCAACTATGTGTAATGTAGCCTCTGTCGTCATGGTTACACAGTTTAAAAAAAGACAACTATTATTCTCCCTCGTTATTATTAATTATTCATCTTTAATAAATGAATCGATTATAGCTAATTCTAGAAGAAAACAACTTGAGGCAGATGAGTCCGTACATCGACAACTTGTTAGGGATCTGAATCTGTTGAGGAGCGGAGTGTCTTGACCTGTACGTTCTTGCATCCAGCCTGGACGTCTATTCTGTGTTTGGTTAGCTCACGGCCGCTCTGGCAGAATCAGTCAAGGTTCCCACATAGACGTGCAGCTCTTCTAGATATAAATTGAGCTGAGTGAGCTAAGTTGTTCTACCGCGTTGTCGCTTAGATTCTGTGTAACTGATGTGTCGTGATGTAGAAGTTGACTGATGTGTCGTGATGTAGAAGTTGACTGATGTGTCGTGATGTACAAGTTGACTGATGTGTCGTGATGTATAAGTTGACTAATGTGTCGTGATGTAGAAGTTGACTGATGTGTCTTGATGTAGAAGTTGACTGACGTGTCGTGATGTAGAAGTTGACTGATGTTTCGTAATGTAGAAGTTGACTGATGTGTCGTGATGTAGAAGTTGACTGATGTGTCGTGATGTAGAAGTTGACTGATGTGTCGTGATGTAGAAGTTGAATGATGTGTCGTGATGTAGAAGTTGACTGATGTGTCGTGATGTAGAAGTTGACTGATGTGTCGTGATGTAGAAGTTGACTGATGTGTCGTGATGTAGAAGTTGACTGATGTGTCGTGATGTAGAAGTTGACTGATGTGTCGTGATGTACAAGTTGACTGATGTGTCGTGATGTAGAAGTTGACTGATGTGTCGTGATGTACAAGTTGACTGATGTGTCGTGATGTACAAGTTGACTGATGTTGACATCGATCACCAGTCGTATGTATCTATAACAAGATAATTTAATGACGACATTGAACAAACTTCATTTTCTAAAAACATGATAGTAGATCATAACATCTATAGTAGATATTACTTGATGTCTACTGGTAACATGATCTGATCTATAGTGGATATTACTTGATGTCTACTGGTAACATGATCTGATCTATAGTGGATATTACTTGATGTCTACTGGTAACATGATCTTATCTATAGTAGATATTACTTGATGTCTACTGGTAACATGATCTGATCTATAGTGGATATTACTTGATGTCTACTGGTAACATGATCTTATCTATAGTGGATATTACTTGATGTCTACTGGTAACATGATCTGATCTATAGTGGATGTTACTTGATGTCTACTGGTAACATGATCTTATCTATAGTAGATATTACTTGATGTCTACCGGTAACATGATCTTATCTATAGTGGATGTTACTTGATGTCTACCTGTAACATGATCTGATCTATAGTTGATATTACTTGATGTCTACCGGTAACATGATCTGATCTATAGTAGATATTACTTGATGTCTACCGGTAACATGATATGATCTATAGTGGATGTTACTTGATGTCTACCGGTAACATGATCTGATCTATAGTAGATATTACTTGATGTCTACCGGTAACATGATCTGAACTATAGTAGATATTACTTGATGTCTACCGGTAACATGATCTGATCTATAGTAGATATTACTTGATGTCTACCGGTAACATGATCTGAACTATAGTAGATATTACTTGATGTCTACCGGTAACATGATCTGATCTATAGTAGATATTACTTGATGTCTACCGGTAACATGATCTGATCTATAGTAGATATTACTTGATGTCTACCGGTAACATGATCTGATCTATAGTAGATATTACTTGATGTCTACCGGTAACATGATCTGTTCTATAGTAGATATTACTTGATGTCTACCGGTAACATGATCTGATCTATAGTAGATATTACTTGATGTCTACCGGTAACATGATCTGATCTATAGTGGATGTTACTTGATGTCTACCGGTAACATGATCTGAACTATAGTAGATATTACTTGATGTCTACCGGTAACATGATCTGATCTATAGTAGATATTACTTGATGTCTACCGGTAACATGATCTGATCTATAGTAGATATTACATGATGTCTACCGGTAACATGATCTGTTCTATAGTAGATATTACTTGATGTCTACCGGTAACATGATCTGATCTATAGTAGATATTACTTGATGTCTACCGGTAACATGATCTGTTCTATAGTAGATATTACTTGATGTCTACCGGTAACATGATCTGTTCTATAGTAGATATTACTTGATGTCTACCGGTAACATGATCTGTTCTATAGTAGATATTACTTGATGTCTACCGGTAACATGATCTGATCTATAGTAGATATTACTTGATGTCTACCGGTAACATGATCTGATCTATAGTAGATATTACTTGATGTCTACCGGTAACATGATCTGATCTATAGTAGATATTACTTGATGTCTACCGGTAACATGATCTAATCTATAGTAGATATTACTTGATGTCTACCGGTAACATGATCTGTTCTATAGTAGATATTACTTGATGTCTACCGGTAATATGATCTGTTCTATAGTAGATATTACTTGATGTCTACCGGTAACATGATCTGATCTATAGTAGATATTACTTGATGTCTACCGGTAACATGATCTGATCTATAGTGGATGTTACTTGATGTCTACCGGTAACATGATCTGATCTATAGTAGATGTTACTTGATGTCTACCGGTAACATGATCTGTTCTATAGTAGATATTACTTGATGTCTACTGGTAACATGATCTGATCTATAGTAGATATTACTTGATGTCTACCGGTAACATGATCTGATCTATAGTGGATGTTACTTGATGTCTACCGGTAACATGATCTGATCTATAGTAGATATTACTTGATGTCTACCGGTAACATGATCTGATCTATAGTAGATATTACTTGATGTCTACCGGTAACATGATCTGATCTATAGTGGATGTTACTTGATGTCTACCGGTAACATGATCTGATCTATAGTAGATATTACTTGATGTCTACCGGTAACATGATCTGATCTCTAGTAGATATTACTTGATGCCTACTGGTTACATGATCTGATCTATAGTAGATATTACTTGATGCCTACCGGTAACATGATCTGATCTATAGTGGATATTACTTGATGCCTACCGGTAACATGATCTGTTCTATAATAGATATTACTTGATGTCTACCGGTAACATGATCTGCTCTATAATAGATATTACTTGATGTCTACCGGTAACATGATCTGACCTATAGTGGATGTTACTTGATGTCTACTGGTAACATGATCTGTTCTATAATAGATATTACTTGATGTCTACCGGTAACATGATCTGTTATATAATAGATATTACTTGATATCTACCGGTAACATGATCTGATCTATAGTGGATATTACTTGATGTCTACCGGTAACATGATCTGTTCTATAGTGGATATTACTTTATGTCTACCTGTAACATGATCTGATCTATAGTGGATATTACATGATTTCTACCGGTAACATGATCTGATCTATAGTAGATGTTACTTGATGTCTACCGGTAACATGATCTGATCTATAGTGGATATTACTTGATGTCTACCGGTAACATGATCTGTTCTATAGTGGATATTACTTGATGTCTACCGGTAACATGATCTGTTCTATAGTGGATATTACTTGATGTCTACTGGTAACATAATCTGTTCTATAGTAGATATTACTTGATGTCTACCGGTAACATGATCTGATCTATAGTGGATGTTACTTGATGTCTACCGGTGTTAGAACAACTTTGTTTTTTACAAGATTTTTATTAATTCTGTGATTCAATAAACTAGGACGTTTGTTCGTAAGAAAAGCAAGAGCCATGAGAAGTAAGACAGTCTTCTCGTGCAATGTTTGCGGACGTATGTATCTTCGAATCTTCAGCTTTGTAAAATCTTCAGCTTTTCTGATGCCCTAGGTCTTGCACAACAAGAATTCTTGGATAATCTCTACTGGGACGGGACTATATTCTGATATCGATCTGTGACTAAAATGTTTGATTAGTTCAATAGACTTTAATCTTCAAAGTCAGGTGATTTTGATAATCAGTACATAGATAATCAATACATAGATAATCAATACATAGATAATCATTACGTAAATATTCAATACATCGATAATCAATACATAGATAATCAATACATAGATAATCAATACATCGATAATCAATACGTAAATATTCAATACATCGATAATCAATATATCGGTAATCAATACATCGGTAATCAATACATCGATAATCAATACGTAAATATTCAATACATCGATAATCAATATATCGGTAATCAATACATCGGTAATCAATTCATAGATAATCAATACATCGATAATCAATACATAGATAATCATTACGTAAATATTCAATACATCGATAATCAATACATAGATAATCAATACATAGATAATCAATACATCGATAATCAATACGTAAATATTCAATACATCGATAATCAATATATCGGTAATCAATACATCGGTAATCAATACATCGATAATCAATACGTAAATATTCAATACATCGATAATCAATATATCGGTAATCAATACATCGGTAATCAATTCATAGATAATCAATACATCGATAATCAATACGTAAATATTCAATACATCGATAATCAATATATCGGTAATCAATACATAGATAATCAATACATCGATAATCAATACATAGATAATAAATACATCGATAATCAATACATAGATAATAAATACATCGATAATCAATACATAGATAATCAATACATAGATAATCTATACATCGATAATCAATACGTAAATATTCAATACATCGATAATCAATATATCGGTAATCAATACATCGGTAATCAATACATCGATAATTAATACATCGATAATCAATACATCGATAATCAATAAATAGATAATTAATACATCGATAATCAATACATCGATAATCAATACATGATAATCAATACATAGATAATTAATACATCGATAATCAGTACATCGATAATCAATACATCGATAATCAATACATCGATAATCAATACATAGATAATTAATACATCGATAATCAGTACATCGATAATCAATACATAGATAATTAATACATCGATAATCGAGACATAGATAATCAGTACATCGATAATCGAGACATAAAGACGTTTTATTATTGTGTGTGATTGATCTATTAGCAAGAGGTAAGATATAGGACATCTTTCACGATCGTTCTGACAACAGACTTCATTCTATATTCTCTGAGTTGGCGTTGCTATTTCCAAGTACGATTTTCTTGTCAACAAGTAACAATGAAACAATTCTGCCTTATTTGGATTCCGTTGCTCAAAGTGACTGTAAAGCATGTCTTTAGTGTGTACAAAGTGACTGTAAAGCATGTCCTTAGTGTGTACAAAGTGACTGTAAAGCATGTCCTTAGTGTGTACAAAGTGACTTAAGCATGTCTTTAGTGTGTACAAAGTGACTGTAAAGCATGTCCTTAGTGTGTACAAAATGACTGTAAAGCATGCCTTTAGTGTGTACAAAGTGATTGTAAAGCATGTCCTTAGTGTGTACAAAGTGACTGTAAAGCATGTCTTTAGTGTGTACAAAGTGACTTAAAGCATGTCTTTATTGTGTACAAAGTGACTGTAAAGCATGTCTTTAGTGTGTACAAAGTGACTGTAGAGCATGTCTTTAGTGTGTACAAAGTGACTGTAGAGCATGTCTTTAGTGTGTACAAAGTGACTACAGAGCATGTCTTTAGTGTGTACAAAGTGGCTGTAGAGCATGTCTTTAGGGTGTACAAAGTGACTGTAGAGCATATCTTTAGTGTGTACAAAGTGACTGTAGAGCATGCCTTTAGGGTGTACAAAGTGACTGTAGAGCATGCCTTTAGGGTGTACAAAGTGACTGTAGAGCATGCCTTTAGGGTGTACAAAGTGACTGTAGAGCATGCCTTTAGAGTGTGCAAAGTAACTGTAGAGCGTACCTTCTGGGTGTACAAAGTGACTTTAGAGCATGACTTTTGGGTGTACAAAGTGACTGTAGAGCATGACTTTAGGGTGTACAAAGTGACTGTAGAGCATAACTTCAGGGTGTACAAAGTGACTGTATAGCATGACTTCAGTCTGTACAGCTTCCTTATCTCAGTCACAGGCAATGGCTGACGATATAACAATGTTATCTGAGTGATAGATATTTTATGGCGATATAACAATGTTATCTGAGTGATAGATAATTGATGACGATATAACAATGTTATCTGAGTGATAGATAATTGATGACGATATAACAATGTTATATGAGAAAGATATTTTATTGTGATATAACAATGTTATCTGAGTGATAGATAATTGATGACGAAATAACAATGTTATCTGAGATTAAGATGACCAGACGTTCTGATTTTTCAGGGATAGTCCCGATTTTTTACTGTTTTTTTTTCAACCTTTGTCCCGGATTTGTTATTGTCCCGAAATTGTCCGGATTTTGGCCGATTTTTTAGTTTTTGTCTTGGATTTTTTAAAAATGCATTAGGAACACAAATGTTTACCAATTTTGCCAATATGGTAAACGTCTCTTCGACTTAAAAATAGACATTATTCCGTTGTTGTGTAGAAAACGTTTACAAACTTGAATTGGCTGTTCATTTGGCGAAACAGTAACAGTAAAACGCGTTCCAAGTTTTATATCTTGTACACTGAAACTGAAACTCAACAAGTAGCATCTTTGCGGCTACGACATTTCATATTCTTGTATATTCATTGGATTACTTTCGTTTACCGACGAACTAATTCTTTCTATTGTGTCGTTTAGTGATAGAGGTTATTGCATTCATTAGATTTTATTTACAATGTACTATTGTTCAGTTACTTGGCATTTTATTGTTTAAGAACTTATGCTCTGCATATGGTATAGTCACAGAAAGTTATTATTTAAACCCTAGTTAGTTTGTAAAGTTAGTAATTGTTGCAACAAATTGCATTAAAACGTAAATGTAGTTTCAATCTATTTACAAAAGAAATACCTCTTTCTAAAAACAAATATACAACTGACTCCACTGTAAAATGCAGTATATGTGTCTCTAGGTTTTCGATTAACCATAGTGGACGTGGTGATACTAAGAGTCACATAAATAGTACGAAACATAAGAGAGTCGTCGCTACAGCTGCATCAAGCTTGTCGTTAACATTTTGTTGAGCTGAACAGATCGGAGACAAAGAAGAACAATTAGCTGCTACAGAAGATGCAGGACAATCATACATTTAGATCTATGGACTGCACATCAAAATTACTTCAGGTTACTTTAGAACCAAAATTTGTTTGTTCACGTACGAAAACAGAAGAAATTATTGGAAATGTGTTCACACCACCCCCCTCCCCCCCCCCCTCTCCCCCCCCCCTATATCTAGACTCTGTCTAACGGAGAAAGGTTTAGAAAGGAAAGTAGTTGCATTATGTGCAGACAACACAAATTCTAATTTTGGGGGCGCTGAAAGGAAAGGAAAGAACAATGTTTTCATAAAGCTGAAAGAAAACCTTGGACATGGTTTGATAGGTGTTGGTTGTGCATGCCATATTTTCCACAACACTGTTCCAGCAGCTGCAGACGTATTACCTATTGATGTTGAGATGATTCTTGCTAAAATTTATCTGTACTTCAAATCATACACAGTTAGAGTTGAAAGTCTCAAGGAGTTTTGCCAGTTTGTAGACACAGACTTCCAGATGATTTTATGTTATGCACAAACTAGGTGGCCTGGACTGCTGCTGTTGAAAGGGTTCTTCTCATATCCCTACCTTTAAAATCATATTTTCAGTCTCAAGACAGATGCCCAGTCTTTATACAGAAATTCTTTAAAAAACCCCTGTCTGAGGCATGGCTTATTTTTGTTCAGGCAGGCATCCTCTTTCCACGAAGCAGTGCAGAAAGTAGAGGGACAGGTGGTCGCTGTTGTTGAAGTAATTGACAACATCAATAGGTTGAAAGCTATCTTGGAGTCCAAACTGGAAGACGGCTTCTTGCCATCAAGAGTTCAGATAATTCTTGACAAGCTGGAAATGGAAGGAATTCCAAAAGATGATGTCAGCAAGTTTAAAAGCCAGTGTTTCTTCATTCTATGAAACAGCTTTAAGTTATTTGAAGAAATGGGCTGCAAATAATTTTCAAAACCTTGAGGTCTACAACAGGGTAATGTTGAACAGAACACCAACTTTGGAAGATATTCAGAATTCTTCATCATTAGTGGGTCAAACTGTACCTCCAGTCGACTTTCCAGAAAATGAAATGTATGACGAATATGTCTACATGAAACAGTTCGTTACTTCTCAGTAAATGAATGAGTGAAGTATTAATAAAACATTATCAGGGCAGCGTTGGATTGAAATGGCTTCCCACTTCAAAAACAGGCTTGTGCCAATTTCACATATTCTGAAGCTGGCAGAGTTCTTTTTGTGTCTACCGGGAACAAATGCTGCAACGGAAAGATTGTTTTCACTGATGAACAGCTTGTGGACAAATGATAAAACACATCTACGTGTACGGTGACCATATTTTTGAAACCCTAATACGGTACGGATTAATTTAACATAAATTCCCCATCAATAAAATGAAATTTCTTCGTGTTTTTCAAGTGAATAAAACATATATTTTAAAACTAATTCAAACACCTAACAATATAGGCTTACAAAACGTTATCAGGAGATAAACAAAAACATTAGTGATACTCAATTAAATGGAAGGTGAAGCAGAGTTGCTGTACTTTTCTTTTGAGTGGATTTTTTTTTTAAAAAGATCTTTCTTTGTTTGGAGCATCTTAAAAAAATTCAACACACGTTTGCTCATTGTCCACTTTGGTGATTAACACAGCCTTCAAAGTGTCCACACTTAGATGTGTTTTATCATTTGTCCACATGAAATTTCAAGAGAATTTGGTTTTAGACTTTAAAAAAATAGTTACTCGCTAAGAGTAGGAAAAAGTAAGAACAAAATATAATATTAATAAAAAAATAATGTAAAGAAAAAATAATAAATAAATAAATAATTAATTTTTAAAAATATGAAAACAATATTTTTAAAATTATATAAATTAAAGATGAGAAGAAAAAAAAATACCCCCACCGTCGACCCAGCCATTGCCAGAAATGGGTACCATGGTATTGCCCTCGGAAGGTGAAGAATGTCGCCTCGCATCTGAGTTCGATATTTGAGACGACACTATACAGAAATTTCCGTTCATTTCTGGATAGGCGGGCAAACACATATGGATGGAAACTCGCGTGCTAAAACGCCGGTTTAAGTCTCGTACTTTACCTTTACATGTCCATAGGTGCTCAGATCTAAGGTGACCATATTTTTGAAACCCTAATCCGGGACGGATTAAAATTTGACTTAAATTTTCCATCAATAAAATGAAATTTCTTCCGTCTTTTTCAAGTGAATAATACATATATTTTAAAACTAATTAAAACACCAAACAATATAGGCTTACAAAACGTTATCAGGAGATTAAAAAACATTAGTGATACTCACTTAAATGGAAGGTTAAGCAGAGTTGCTGTAATTTTTTTTATCAGTCTTTCAGTTTCAGTATTTAAGATTTAAAACTTGGAACGCATTTTACTGTTACTGTTTCGCCAAATGGGCGAAACTCATTTACTTTTTAAACATTTTCTACACAACAACGGAATAATGTCTGTTTTTAAGTCGAAGAGACGTTTATCATATTAGCAACATTGGTCAACGTTTGTGTCCCTAATGTATTTTAACAAATCCGGGAGAAAAGCTAAAAAATCCGCCAAAATCGGGACAAATTCGGGACAGTGACAAATCAGGGACAAAGTTTGAAAAAACAGTAAAAAATCGGGACAGTCCCGGAAAAATCGGGACGTCTGGTCACCTTATCAGATCCCCTCCTCAGCAAGTTCCTTAGTGTCCAGCGACTGACGACTCCAGTTCTGTGTTGGTAATAAGTCTTCTTACACGACCACTAAGTTTCTCATTTCTTGCTGTGCCCATTTTAATTCCCAAATCTATCATCCGATGAAGTGACGTGGATTTGTGTTGCTACAAAAGTGGATGGTCATCATCTACAAGGTTCTCTCGCCAGCGTCGAGTATAGTCTCTCGGAACATCATCAAGTGCTTTACATTTTTAAAAATATGACGATCATCATTTTCAGGATGACGTGAACTTTCGGACAATATGGTGGATAGGCGGCAAGAACCATTGAAGGCTATGTATGAAAAATTTCCTTGTTCCTGTTTCCTCATATTCCAAGTCCGGTTTGTTGCAGGAGCTACTGAGTTAAGTGCTCTGTGCACACCGTGAGCTGTGTGTCTCATTCGTTTTGATCATGTTTAGATAATCAAATTGTTTACGAAGAATGATGATACTGTATGGCACGGAACAGTTGGCTGTGTTCACTTTCTGTGTGGTTTCACCTTATGTCTTTTGGCGTGTGCAGAGACTGCTATGATGGGGACCACATCTACCTTTCTTTGTTTGGGAGATGAGTTAGTAATTTGGATGATTCCAATTGCACGGGCGGTTGAGCAATTATGAATTTTAATTCGTTTGCAGTGATACCGGGGCCTTCCATAACCACATAACCACATCTCTGTGCTCAGGCGTTCTTCAAGACCGAGTTTGACCCTATTTTAAATTTGCAACTTTTTCAAGAGAATTTGGTTTTCGACTACAAAAAATAGTTGCTCTCAAAGGGGAGGAAAAAGTAGGAACAAAAAATAATATCAATAAAAAATTAATTAAAAGAATATTTTTAAAATGAAAATAAATAAATAAATAATTAATTTGTAAAAATATTTTAAGAATTAAATATATATATATATATATATATATATATATATATATATATATATATATATATATATATATATATATATATATATATATAATATTAATTTTAAAATATATTTTTTAAATATAATTTAAATAAATAATATTTTTTTTAATTTAAAAAATAAAAAATAATATAAATAAAAAATAATCTTTAAAAGTATTTGTAAAGTTAAAAACATAAAATATATTTTTTTAAATATTTTTTTTTCATATTAAAAAATTTTTTTAATATAAATTTAAAACGCTAATAACATATAAATAAACATATTTTTAAAATTAACACTACATATTTTTTTATAAATTGTGTTGAAAGACACAGCAGCCTACTAAAAGTAATCTTGGAAGGGAAAATACAAGTTAAAAGTGACAGACCAAGACTAACATGGACAGGTAACATCAAAAGATGGACAAGTCAGCCTATGTTAACCTGCATTATAAAAGCATGAGACAGAAGCAGACCAAGACTAACATGGACGAGTAACATCAAAAGATGGACAAGTCAGTCTATGACAACCTGCACCATCAAAGCAAGAGACAGACCGGAATGGCGCACCGTAACAACCAACCTTCTATGCGGAGACGGCACTCTATGTTCATCATTATGATGTGCAGTGAAAATTTTTGTGAAAGTCTGGGCAATTATAGTCTTCTTGTAGCTTTCAGCTCCAATGTGGAGCATAGTTCTGCCTCCAACATGTGCCATGGAAGCATCACATCTTCCTTCACAGTTGTACCTCCAACATGATCCGTGAAAGCATACGACCTCCATGCGTGCCCACTAACAGGCCCACCTGTGTCCCAGATTGCTGGAGTTCAACGATTCCAGGAACTGCCGGTTTTCGCCGACATAAAACAGAAATAAGGCGGGTCCAGGTTTTTTAGTGCGTCACAAAAATTGTGTTGCTTTCTTGATAGTACGCGCTGCTAGTACATTAGAGTTGTTGTTTCTTGATAGCCGGCGCTGCTAGTACATTAGAGTTGTTGTTTCTTGATAGCCGGCGCTGCTAGTACATTAGAGTTGTTGTTTCTTGATAGCCGGCGCTGCTAGTACATTAGAGTTGTTGTTTCTTGATAGCCGGCGCTGCTAGTACATTAGAGTTGTTGTTTCTTGATAGCCGGCGCTGCTAGTACATTAGAGTTGTTGTTTCTTGATAGCCGGCGCTGCTAGTACATTAGAGTTGTTGTTTCTCCAGTGGCAGGTCGCATAAGTTACGGAAGTCATTCTACAGGGAGCAGGCCTAGCAACCATTCAAGCCTTCGACGTAGAATTTTGAACTAGTAATCTCCTATAAAATCAGGCATTGTTATCTGCAACCAGCGGCCAAGATAACATTGAAGGTTGGTTCGTCAATGGTGGATTACTTGCACGTTACCAGAAGAATAAGGACACGGCGATTGTGGTGTAGCAGTTGATGATATAGAGTGAGCTAATGGAAGCATAAGGGGTGGTTAACTTAGTTGTTACCCGCTTCTCAATAGACAATAGCAGCAACAAATTGTAGCGACCAGTAGTAATTAGTTTAAAGTTAAGGAATGGACATTTTCCAGAATGACAAGTCTTAGAGACAAAGTTAAGGGAGTAAAGGTTTATAGTGGGTGGTGGACACACATAGGTGAGGAAGGTAATGTAGAATTATACGGAGAGTTTGGGTCCATGGAATTTTCCATGCAGCAGGTTGTGGAAGTTGGAAGATAGCGCGGTGTTTGTAGGGGTGGGGACCTCAGGCATGACAGGGACACCCACCAGGCTAAGGTAGGAAGGTCCAGAATTATCCTGGACATAATAGTTAATGGAAATTTTCACGATTTCCACAACAACAGGTTCATGTGGAGGTGACCATAGACGCTTGACTACCGTATGCATTGACCCCATGACTTTGGTCTAGTGTGTCTAGTACAAGGCTAGACACGTCAAAAGTCAGGAATTAGGTTCACAAACACTTTCAGGGGCAGATAAATTCATGAGATAAATATCACTATTATGAGTTCATAATAACGTTATTTTGAAACTTAGAGGCTAAACAAAGTGTTAAGAAGATGTCTTGTTTCGGCAATTTTGACACAGTACAAACAACTATTTAATCAATATTTTTCTACTCATTATTACAACTATTTAATCTACATTTCTCCTTGTCATGATTGCAACTATTTAATCAATATTTTTTTTACTCATTATTACAACTATTTAATCTACATTTCTTCTTGTCATGATTGCCACTATTTAATCTACATTTCTCCTTGCTTGTCACTACTGCATGGTATATAATATACATTTCTCGATGTCATGATTGCAACTATCTATCCTATATTTACTTTAGTCATGATTGCAACTATCTATCCTATATTTACTTTACTCATGATGGCAACTATCTATCCTATATTTACTTTAGTCATGATTGCAACTATCTATCCTATATTTACTTTAGTCATGATTGCAATTAATAAATCTACATTTCTTTTTGTCATTGTTGTAGCTAATAAACTAAATTTATTTTTATCATTTTTGAAACTAATGAATCTACATTTTTTCTTAAAATTGCAACAATTTTTTTTTCTAATCCTCAGAACGTGTGTCCTTTGTAGAACGTTTCATTCACCACAGCCCGTCTGAAAGAATCTCTGTCTCTATCCAGATCTCCCATAGAACGTTGCATTCATCACAGCCCGTCTGAAAAAATCTCTGACTCTAGCTAGATCTCCCCCAGAACGTTGCATTCACCACAGCCTGTCCGAAAGAATGTGTCTCTAGCCAGATCTCCCACTTCTTGTGTTGTCATTTCCGGAGTCTCGTTGATGTCTTGAAACCACCTTGGTTTGGTTTGCCACTCACGCGTCGCCCAAGAACCATGTCCCATCATTGTTCTTTCCAACCCGCTATACCTTTTAACGTGACCATAGTATTGTAACTCCCTCTATAGAATGGTGTTTATAAGCCAGCTCTTCCTAATATTTAAATTTGTTGATATGTCTTCATTAGTCACAATTAATCTACATTTCCAAAAATAACATTTGAAGCATCAAATTCTGTCAGACCAACAGTTTTTGTTTTCATAAAATTACTGAACCTTTTATGTTTCTTATGAAACGAATTGGAACCGCGATAGCTCAGTAGTTAGTGAGTGAACTGAAATACAAAGGACAAGAGGTAGGGTTCGTTCCCAACCGACGGCTTCCTGGTTCACCAAGCCTTAAATGGGTATCAGATTTTTTTCTGGGAAAGTAAAGCGACACGGGCGTAATACCGACCACATTACCCCAAAATTCATGCGCCGAGGGTCTATAAAATTTATGGTCACTAACACCATATTCCCTTTATGCCACTTGGCGTGACGGGGCTCTTTACATACTTACTTATGAAACTAATTAGACAAACATGGAAGAACTCAGCGCACGAATGTGTTGTTTCTGAAGTCCATTCCATCGTCGTTGTAACACGTGCCCAATGGTCGCTCACATTTGTATTGCACTGACATCAAGACTTGATAATCACGTCATCGTGCTTTGTTGCGGTTAAGTGTTTTCATTGAAGTCAGTTCTACACTTTATATGAACCATCGTAAGTGGCTGCCACACGTGAACACACACATAAAACAATTAGCATGGTTAACGTGTCAGTGAGATGAATGATTCCATCTCTGCACGGACTTATCAATTCAGACATGTCTACCAGTTGTCTCTATAGTTCGAGATTGTCTGGAACTGTCAGTAGTATACAAGGGTCCATATGGTTAGCATTTAGGCGCGAATTAACAAAGATATATAAGAGGCGCCTTTAGCGCCTAATGTACACGAGAGACAAGGGGAGTTCACCATGACTGCTCGTGTCGGGATGTTGACCTATAGTCCCGGTGACCCCGGAAGTGACGTGTTCATGTCTGGTGTGTGCTGAATTTGGAGTTCTTGATGCACTTGATTGATAGTGATAGGTTAGTAGATTAGACAACAGCATTGAAAAACAATCAAAATAAAACAAAAGACAAAAGATATATTTTATTCTTTTATTATCTCAATAGGTGTATAACATACAGTGGATATTATATATCATTACAAAAATATTTAGTACACGAAGTAAATATATAGTACACGGATAACATTTATTTATAGCTATGTAGTTGGGTGTCTGCTTAGCGTTGTGTCATAAATGAATCATAAGGGGTGAAACTGTTAGAGATTGCTGGGTAGTCTAAACTGGTAGTGTAAAGAGTTAAATATCTAAAGGCGTAGTCGAGACGTTATCATCAGCTACCTTTCTTTTTATATAGAAATAGGAAAGAGCGTTCTCTCCATTTATCCCTATCATCGCGCCTTCCTTCTCTCTCTCTCTCTCTCTCTCTCTTTCTCCCCTATCCTCTCTTAGACTTCTAACCTATCAGTCCACCCTCCACCTCTCCCTTTAGCTCCCCCGCCCTCCCTCATATTTTTAGCGTCCCTCCTATTGTAACACTTAATTATTCTCACCATTTATACCTAGCATCTCGCCTTCTTTCTCATAGGCTTCTCTCTCTCTCTCTCGCTCTCTCTCTCTTCTAACCCCTACTAGACTTCTCTCCTACCATTCCACCTTTCTTCCTCTCTCTCTCTCTCTCTCTCTCTCTCTCTCTCTCTTTACCTCGCCTAGCGTTCCGCCTTCATTCGTATTTTTACCTTACCGCCAGTGTAACACATTAATAACATTGAATATCAATTACAAAAAGACTTGAAATATCTACCTTTTAAAGAACCAATAAGATAAACATATGAAAAACCAAGGAATAATACACTCGACAAGGCTTAACATACGTACTTTATACACATCACCATTAATACAACTGAAATTCCTTTAATGATAACCTATCACATCGTTATGAGCTAAGAGAAAAACAGAAGAAAAAAAAAATTCAACTTACACCGTAAAATATTCCACTACAACACAGACCGCTAGACTGACCAGTACTATGAAAATAAACGTCCGTGAATCAAACACGCTTATAACACGAAGTCTCACATCCGACTAGTTTAAATATAATCTGGTAAATAAAAGTTAGGAGGCAAGGGCAGAAACCTAGGAGGCAAGGGCAGAAACCAAAGAGGTAAGGGCAGAAACCTAGAAGGCAGGGGCGGAAACCTAAGACGCAAGGGTAGAAACCTAAGAGGCAAGGTCAGAAACCTAGGAGGCAAGGTCAGAAACCTAGGAGGCAAGGGCAGAAACCTAGGAGGCAAGGACAGAAAACTAGGAAGCAAAGGTTGAAAACTAGGAGGGAAGATCAGAAATCTAGGAAGCTGTGTTAGAAAACAAGGAGGGAAGGTCAGAAAGGACATGGTCACCTATCGGAACTTTTGTCCCTCATATGCTATTTCAAAAGTTGTCTTTGTCAATTCAAAAGCTGTCTTTGTCAATTCAAAAGATGTCCTCTGTACGGCAGAAAACAAGGCGGGAAGGTCAGAAATCTAGGAAGCTGTGTTAGAAAACAAGGAGGGAAGGTCAGAAACCAAAGAGGGGAAGGTCAGAAACCTAGGAGGCAAGGTCAGAAACCTACAAGGCAAGGTCAGAAACCTAGGAGGCAAGGGCAGAAACCAAAGAGGCAAGGGCAGAAACCTAGGAGGCAAGGGCAGAAACCTAGGAGGCAAGGGCAGAAACCTAGGAGGTAAGGGCAGAAACCTAAGAGGCAAAGACAGAAACCAAAGAGGGAAGGTCAGAAACCTATGAGGGAAGGTCAGAAACCTAGGAGGCAAGGTCAGAAACCTAGGAGGCAAGGGCAGAAACCAAAGAGGCAAGGGCAGAAACCTAAGAGGCAAGGACAGAAAACTAGGAAGCAAAGGCTGTTGACAAATCGAAAATAGTTTACCCACAGAACACAAAAATGTAGGCTCATACTCAAAAAATCGACCTCAACACCATAAAAAGGTACTCACATAGTCATACTAGTTAGACACATCGAACAGATAGTTACATCCAAAGTCCCAAAAAGAGTGGCCAAATCACTAACATTTTACCTCCAGAACACAAAAAAAATTTTAACTCATAAGCGAAAAAGTCGACCTCAAAACCCTAAAAATCTACTCACATAGTCATAATAGTTAGACACATCGAACAGATAGTTACATCCAAACTCCCAAAAAGAGTGTCCAAATCACTAACATTTTACCTCCAGAACACACAAAAAAATTTTAACTCATAAGCGAAAAAGTCGACCTCAAAACCCTAAAAATCTACTCACATAGTCATAATAGTTAGACACATCGAACAGATAGTTACAGCCAAAGCCCCAAAAAAAGTTTGGTCAAATCGAAAATATTTTACACACAGAACACAAAAATGTAGGCTCATACTCAAAAAATCGACCTCAACACCATAAAAAAGGTACTCACATAGTCATACTAGTTAGACACATCGAACAGATAGTTACATCCAAAGTCCCAAAAAGAGTGGCCAAATCACTAACATTTTACCTCCAGAACACAAAAATGTAGGCTCATACTCAAAAAAGCGACCTCAAAACCATAAAAATCTACTCACATAGTCATACTAGTTAGACACATCGAACAGATAGTTACATCCAAAGTCCCAAAAAGAGTGGCCAAATCACTAACATTTTACCCACAGAACACAAAAATGTAGGCTCATACTCAAAAAATCGACCTCAACACCATAAAAAGGTACTCACATAGTCATACTAGTTAGACACATCGAACAGATAGTTACATCCAAAGTCCCAAATCACTAACATTTTACCTCCAGAACACAAAAATGTAGGCTCATACTAAAAAAGTCGACCTAAAAACCATAAAAATATACTCACATAGTCATACTAGTTAGACACATCGAACAGATAGTTACAGCCAAAGTCCCAAAAAGAGTGGCCATATCACTAACATTTTACCTCCAGAACACACAAAATTTAGGCTCATACTAAAAAAGTCGACCTAAAAATCCAGAAAAAGCTACTCACATAGTCATAATAGTTAGACACAACGAGTAGAATGTTAT
The DNA here is from genome assembly GCA_032433765.1 of Megaustenia siamemsis. Taxonomy (NCBI): domain Eukaryota; kingdom Metazoa; phylum Mollusca; class Gastropoda; order Stylommatophora; family Ariophantidae; genus Megaustenia; species Megaustenia siamemsis. The sequence goes on along the minus strand of JAVIAB010000117.1, from coordinate 77,495,857 downwards.
ATTCAAGGTCCAAAAAACGTTATTTTAGACATCCCCATTGCAAAAATTTACATAAAAAACCACTTTTAGGATTTTACCCTATTAGCATTTTTGAGGGTTACGCCCATAAAATCGGTAAAAATCGTAAATTTTCACGCTAGGCATACCCATAAACTTTATTTTAGACATCCCCATTGCAAAAATTTACATAAAAAACCACTTTTAGGATTTTACCCCCTTAGCATTTTTGAGGGTTACGCCCCTGAAATCGATCAAAATCGTAAATTTAGCACGTAGGCTTACTTAAAACGTTATTTTAGACATCCCCATTGCAAAAATTTACATAAAAAACCACTTTTAGGATTTTACCCCTTAGCATTTTTGAGGGTTACGCCCATAAAATCGGTAAAAATCGTAAATTTTAACGCTAGGCATACCCCCAAACTTTATTTTAGACATCCCCATTGCAAAAATTTACTTAAAAATCACTTTTGAAATTGTTACCCCCTTACCATTTTTGAGGGTTACGCCCATGGAATCGATAAAAATCGTAAATTTAGCACGTAGGCTTACCTAAAACTTTATTTTAGACATCCCCACACCAAAAATTAACTTAAAAATCACTTTTGAAATTGTTACCCCCCTTTAAAATTTTTGAGGGTTACGCCCCTGAAATCGATAAAAAATTGAAATATAACCTCAAGGCATACCTCCCACATAATTTTTGACACCCCTACATATCAAACTCCAACAAAAAAAAACAAAAAAGCTAGTAGTAGTAGTGATATGGGCGTAACACTCAAAAATGCTAAGGGGGTAAAATCCTAAAAGTGGTTTTTTATGTAAATTTTTGCAATGGGGATGTCTAAAATAACGTTTTAAGTAAGCCTACGTGCTAAATTTACGATTTTGATCGATTTCAGGGGCGTAACCCTCAAAAATGCTAAGGGGGTAAAATCCTAAAAGTGGTTTTTTATGTAAATTTTTGCAATGGCGATGTCTAAAATAAAGTTTGGGGGTATGCCTAGCGTGAAAATTTACGATTTTTACCGATTTTATGGGCGTAACCCTCAAAAATGCTAAGGGGGTAAAATACTAAAAGTGGTTTTTTATGTAAATTTTTGCAATGGGGATGTCTAAAATAACGTTTTTTGGACCTTGAATATAACATTCTACTCGTTGTGTCTAACTATTATGACTATGTGAGTAGCTTTTTCTGGATTTTTAGGTCGACTTTTTTAGTATGAGCCTAAATTTTGTGTGTTCTGGAGGTAAAATGTTAGTGATATGGCCACTCTTTTTGGGACTTTGGCTGTAACTATCTGTTCGATGTGTCTAACTAGTATGACTATGTGAGTATATTTTTATGGTTTTTAGGTCGACTTTTTTAGTATGAGCCTACATTTTTGTGTTCTGGAGGTAAAATGTTAGTGATTTGGGAATTTGGATGTAACTATCTGTTCGATGTGTCTAACTATTATGACTATGTGAGTAGCTTTTTCTGGATTTTTAGGTCGACTTTTTTAGTATGAGCCTAAATTTTTTGTGTTCTGGAGGTAAAATGTTAGTGATATGGCCACTCTTTTTGGGACTTTGCTGTAACTATCTGTTCGATGTGTCTAACTAGTATGACTATGTGAGTAGATTTTTATGGTTTTGAGGTCGCTTTTTGAGTATGAGCCTACATTTTTGTGTTCTGGAGGTAAAATGTTAGTGATTTGGCCACTCTTTTTGGGACTTTGGATGTAACTATCTGTTCGATGTGTTTAACTAGTATGACTATGTGAGTACCTTTTTTATGGTGTTGAGGTCGATTTTTTGAGTATGAGCCTACATTTTTGTGTTCTGTGTGTAAAATATTTTCGATTTGACCAAACTTTTTTTGGGGCTTTGGCTGTAACTATCTGTTCGATGTGTCTAACTATTATGACTATGTGAGTAGATTTTTAGGGTTTTGAGGTCGACTTTTTCGCTTATGAGTTAAAAATTTTTTTTGTGTTCTGGAGGTAAAATGTTAGTGATTTGGCCACTCTTTTTGGGAGTTTGGATGTAACTATCTGTTCGATGTGTCTAACTAGTATGACTATGTGAGTTCCTTTTTATGGTGTTGAGGTCGATTTTTTGAGTATGAGCCTACATTTTTGTGTTCTGTGGGTAAAATATTTTCGATTTGACCAACAGCCTTTGCTTCCTAGTTTTCTGTCCTTGCCTCTTAGGTTTCTGCCCTTGCCTCTTTGGTTTCTGCCCTTGCCTCCTAGGTTTCTGACCTTGCCTCCTAGGTTTCTGACCTTCCCTCATAGGTTTCTGACCTTCCCTCTTTGGTTTCTGTCTTTGTCTCTTAGGTTTCTGCCCTTACCTCCTAGGTTTCTGCCCTTGCCTCCTAAGTTTCTGCCCTTGCCTCCTAGGTTTCTGCCCTTGCCTCTTTGGTTTCTGCCCTTGCCTCCTAGGTTTCTGACCTTGCCTTGTAGGTTTCTGACCTTGCCTCCTAGGTTTCTGACCTTCCCCTCTTTGGTTTCTGACCTTCCCTCCTTGTTTTCTAACACAGCTTCCTAGATTTCTGACCTTCCCGCCTTGTTTTCTGCCGTACAGAGGACAACTTTTGAATTGACAAAGACAGCTTTTGAATTGACAAAGACAACTTTTGAAATAGCATATGAGGGACAAAAGTTCCGATAGGTGACCATGTCCTTTCTGACCTTCCCTCCTTGTTTTCTAACACAGCTTCCTAGATTTCTGATCTTCCCTCCTTGTTTTCAACCTTTGCTTCCTAGTTTTCTGTCCTTGCCTCCTAGGTTTCTGCCCTTGCCTCTTAGGTTTCTACCCTTGCGTCTTAGGTTTCCGCCCCTGCCTTCTAGGTTTCTGCCCTTACCTCTTTGGTTTCTGCCCTTGCCTCCTAGGTTTCTGCCCTTGCCTCCTAACTTTTATTTACCAGATTATATTTAAACTAGTCGGATGTGAGACTTCGTGTTATAAGCGTGTTTGATTCACGGACGTTTATTTTCATAGTACTGGTCAGTCTAGCGGTCTGTGTTGTAGTGGAATATTTTACGGTGTAAGTTGAATTTTTTTTTTCTGTTTTTCTCTTAGCTCATAACGATGTGATAGGTTATCATTAAAGGAATTTCAGTTGTATTAATGGTGATGTGTATAAAGTACGTATGTTAAGCCTTGTCGAGTGTATTATTCCTTGGTTTTTCATATGTTTATCTTATGGTTCTTTAAAAAGTAGATATTTCAAGTCTTTTTGTAATTGATATTCAATGTTATTAATGTGTTACACTGGCGGTAAGGTAAAAATACGAATGAAGGCGGAACGCTAGGCGAGGTAAAAGAGAGAGAGAGAGAGAGAGAGAGAGAGAGAGGAAGAAAGGTGGAATGGTAGGAGAGAAGTCTAGTAGGGGTTAGAAGAGAGAGAGAGCGAGAGAGAAAGAGAGAAGCCTATGAGAAAGAAGGCGAGATGCTAGGTATAAATGGTGAGAATAATTAAGTGTTACAATAGGAGGGACGCTAAAAATATGAGGGAGGGCGGGGGAGCTAAAGGGAGAGGTGGAGGGTGGACTGATAGGTTAGAAGTCTAAGAGAGGATAGGGGAGAAAGAGAGAGAGAGAGAGAGAAGGAAGGCGCGATGATAGGGATAAATGGAGAGAACGCTCTTTCCTATTTCTATATAAAAAGAAAAGTAGCTGATGATAACGTCTCGACTACGCCTTTAGATATTTAACTCATTACACTACCAGTTTAGACTACCCAGCAATCTCTAACAGTTTCACCCCTTATGATTCATTTATGACACAACGCTAAGCAGACACCCAACTACATAGCTATAAATAAATGTTATCCGTGTACTATATATTTACTTCGTGTACTAAATATTTTTGTAATGATATATAATATCCACTGTATGTTATACACCTATTGAGATAATAAAAGAATAAAATATATCTTTTGTCTTTTGTTTATTTTGATTGTTTTTCAATGCTGTTGTCTAATCTACTAACCTATCACTATCAATCAAGTGCATCAAGAACTCCAAATTCAGCACACACCAGACATGAACACGTCACTTCCGGGGTCACCGGGACTATAGGTCAACATCCCGACACGAGCAGTCATGGTGAACTCCCCTTGTCTCTCGTGTACATTAGGCGCTAAAGGCGCCTCTTATATATCTTTGTTAATTCGCGCCTAAATGCTAACCATATGGACCCTTGTATACTACTACTGTCTGAGCAAACAGATCTCTCAAACGAGCACCAAGAACAGAACTTTGCTCACAGGAGATTCTTTATGGCAGAACAACAACAACAGAACTTTGCTCACATGAGATTCTTTATGGCAGAACAACAACAACAGAACTTTGCTCACATGAGATTATTTATGGCAGAACAACAACAACAGAACTTTGCTCACAGGAGATTCTTTATGACAGAACAACAACAACAGAACTTTGCTCACAGGAGATTCTTTATGGCAGAACAACAACAACAGAACTTTGCTCACATGAGATTATTTATGACAGAACAACAACAACAGAACTTTGCTCACATGAGATTATTTATGACAGAACAACAACAACAGAACTTTGCTCACATGAGATTCTTTATGGCAGAACAACAACAACAGAACTTTGCTCACATGAGATTATTTATGACAGAACAACAACAACAGAACTTTGCTCACATGAGATTCTTCATGACAGAACAACAACAACAGAACTTTGCTCACATGAGATTCTTTATGGCAGAACAACAACAACAGAACTTTGCTCACATGAGATTATTTATGACAGAACAACAACAACAGAACTTTGCTCACAGGAGATTATTTATGTCAGAACAACAACAACAGAACTTTGCTCACATGAGATTCTTTATGGCAGAACAACAACAACAGAACTTTGCTCACAGGAGATTCTTTATGGCAGAACAACAACAACAGAACTTTGCTCACATGAGATTCTTTATGGCAGAACAACAACAACAGAACTTTGCTCACTGCTCACAGGAGATTCTTTATGGCAGAACAACAACAACAGAACTTTGCTCACTGCTCACAGGAGATTCTTTATGGCAGAACAACAACAACAGAACTTTGCTCACAGGAGATTCTTTATGGCAGAACAACAACAACAGAACTTTGCTCACAGGAGATTCTTTATGGCAGAACAACAACAACAGAACTTTGCTCACATGAGATTCTTTATGACAGAACAACAACAACAGAACTTTGCTCACAGGAGATTATTTATGGCAGAACAACAACAACAGAACTTTGCTCACAGGAGATTCTTTATGGCAGAACAACAACAACAGAACTTTGCTCACATGAGATTCTTTATGGCAGAACAACAACAACAGAACTTTGCTCACAGGAGATTCTTTATGGCAGAACAACAACAACAGAACTTTGCTCACAGGAGATTCTTTATGGCAGAACAACAACAACAGAACTTTGCTCACAGGAGATTCTTTATGGCAGAACAACAACAACAGAACTTTGCTCACATGAGATTATTTATGGCAGAACAACAACAACAGAACTTTGCTCACAGGAGATTCTTTATGGCAGAACAACAACAACAGAACTTTGCTCACAGGAGATTCTTTATGGCAGAACAACAACAACAGAACTTTGCTCACAGGAGATTCTTTATGGCAGAACAACAACAACAGAACTTTGCTCACTGCTCACAGGAGATTCTTTATGGCAGAACAACAAGAACACAACAGAACTTCAACTTCTTACAACTGAAGAGCTTAACTTCATTCAGTTTGACTCTAGGAGCCACAACTTGCATGTTTGGGATTTCCCATACGTTTCCACGCACTTTACGCCATGCCAAATACAGTCGCGTACGTTTGGTCGCAGAGTACGTCACTCTCAGTTTGGTTACTGTAAACTGTCATCAAACCATAATCTTGTTATATGTCTGGTATCATCTTGGTATTGGTGAAATATAATTCCTTATTCAATTATTTAAAAAATCCTTATGTGATATGATGTGTTTTAGATAAATATAAACATATAGATTGATATTTCAATCCATGAAACATTTCGCCTCTGAAATCACCTCCGTTGTGTTTATAAAAACCTTCTGCGCTGACAGAGTTAAAGAAAAAGATAAAAAGATTTGATTTTAATTTAATTTTCTTCTCAACAATTTTGTTTGAAACTCAGATGAAAGGAAGCTCTTTCAGAGAGTTTGAAACTCAGAGAAAGGAAAGAGTTTTTAGTTATGTCTTTATCTTTGGTTTATGTCGTACAGACATTATTAAATATGTATTACTATATTAATGTGATACTTTCAGCCATTAAGTCCTCCAATTACGTCACATCAGACGTGAAATTTGAGTCAGTTATTGGAGAAGAACTAAAATTGCCACATTTATGGTTTGTAAATCAATGTCAAGATGGGAATACATTTTGTTAATGACGGCGATGCTGGAGACTTGTCCCCAGATGCAAGTAGGTCATCGTGAACTGTAAACACAAAGTCACATTTTGACAGCCCTTGTTAAAATAAAATCAGAACTGTTACAAGATGAACAAAGATGGTCGACAAAGGTCGTAACAATTCGTCACGTTCAGAAGTAATGATCTGCGCCATCTTGTTCCATTGGTCGATCTCTCACTCCTCACACCAGCGTTTGATGTGTAGTTATCAGTGGAACCAGATAAAATAATTGTATTTTACAAATCAGGATCTGCCAGTAGTTGAAGCAAGGCGCTGCATTAATTAAATAAAACCAAATAAAAGAACAATATCGTTCTTCAAAACCGGGGGATACAGAATCGATTGTAAACGGTGCAGAGATCTCGGGACAAGGTTCTAAGATTGTCATCGACCGATTTCATTTGGTGATTGGAAGCATATTCTTGCGCAAGTCGCCCGAGACATTCAATCATTGAAATAAGATTCATTTATCTGTAAAATCTCAAGCGGTCATATCCAATTTCTGTGGTCTAACATAAGTCTTGTTAAGTTGTTGGAAGTTAAGGCTACGGCCTAAATGCTGTCGTCACGCATTGTACAAGTAAATCTAATTGCACCGCCTAAAGAAACACATCAGTGACCAAATCAGGGATCAACGTTCATCTTTACGTTCAACCATCTATCCAACCCTGTTGGACACCCGCTTCTTGTCAATGGCATCGTACATGAGCAACTATTGTAGAGTCTATCTAACACCCGCTTCTTGTCAATGACATCGTACATGAGCAACTATTGTAGAGTCTATCTAACACCCGCTTCTTGTCAATGACATCGTACATGAGCAACTATTGTAGAGTCTATCTAACACCCGCTTCTTGTCAATTACATCGTACATGGGCAACTACTGTAGAGTCTAATACATCCAACACCCGCTTCTTGTCAATTACAGCGTACATGGGCAACTATTGTAGAGTCTAATACATCCAACACCCGCTTCTTGTCAATTACATCGTACATGGGCAACTATTGTAGAGTCTAATACATCCAACACCCGCTTCTTGTCAATTACATCGTACATGAGCAACTATTGTAGAGTGTATCTAATACATCCAACACCCGCTTCTTGTCAATCATAACAGTGCATCAACAACTTGTGTAGGGTGTATTACATCTCTAGCTAGCGTCTAACATCCATCTAGCGATGTCAGATATCACACACAACTCAAAGTGGACCACCCTTTACTCTGGATGAGCGTCCTAATCTCGGCAAGAGAGCCCATGTCAGATGAAACATTCCATCAAAGAGAGAACATGTCAGTAAACATGACAGTAAACATGGCAGTAAACATGTAAAACAGTAGGCAACTTGTAAACAACCAACGTTAATAGCGGCCATCGCTCACACACGTGACGTCATTCGTGAACCGAAGTGATCGATTGACTTCAATGAGAATCACAAGTTGTAGGTACAACTCAAAGTTACAAGCTATAGGCACAACACAAAGTTACAAGCTATAGGCACAACACAAAGTTACAAGTTATAGACACAAGTCAAAGTTACAATTTGTAGACATAAGTCAAAGTTACAATTTGTAGACATAAGTCAAAGTTACAAGTTGTAGGCACAACTCAAAGTTACAAGTTATGGGCACAGCACAAAGTTACAAGCTATAGGCACAACACAAAGTTACAAGTTATAGACACAAGTCAAAGTTACAATTTGTAGACATAAGTCAAAGTTACAATTTGTAGACATAAGTCAAAGTTACAAGTTGTAGACATAAGTCAAAGTTACAATTTGTAGACATAAGTCAAAGTTACAAGTTGTAGACATAAGTCAAAGTTACAAGTTGTAGGCACAACTCAAAGTTACAATTTGTATACAAAAGTCAAAGTTACAAGTTGCAGACATAAGTCAAAGTTACAATTTGTAGACATAAGTCAAAGTTACAATTTGTAGACACAAGTAAAAATTACAATTTGTAGACATAAGTCAAAGTTACAATTGTAGACATAAGTCAAAGTTACAATTTGTAGACATAAGTCAAAGTTACAATTTGTAGACATAAGTCAAAGTTACAAGTTGTAGACATAAGTCAAAGTTACAATTTGTAGACATAAGTCAAAGTTACAATTTGTAGACACAAGTAAAAATTACAATTTGTAGACATAAGTCAAAGTTACAATTTGTAGACACAAGTAAAAATTACAATTTGTAGACATAAGTCAAAGTTACAATTTGTAGACATAAGTCAAAGTTACAATTTGTAGACATAAGTCAAAGTTACAATTTGTAGACATAAGTCAAAGTTACAAGTTGTAGACATAAGTCAAAGTTACAATTTGTAGACATAAGTCAAAGTTACAATTAGTAGACATAAGTCAAAGTTAAATTTGTAGACATAAGTCAAAGTTACAATTTGTAGACACATGTAAAAATTACAATTTGTGGACACATGCCAAAATTACACGTTGGCAATAATTCAGTGGAACGTTGGAGCCTGTGAGTTTTTGAAATGACAATCTAGGTTTTACTTTTGCTAAATAATTCTGGAGAATCTCATCAATTAAGAGTTGATTTCGTTAGATTTGTCAGAAATTATCCAGACAGAAATGACAGCAAACAGAACACAATTCAATGAAAATGACCACAATGAGGAGTCTAGAACGAGTTCAGCAAAGATAGGCTACATTAGCAATGAGGACCTGCGTGTGTTTAAGCTTGTTGTCAATGTGGCTTTCAGTGGGACGTTTGGCGTTCTTGGAACTGTCTGTAACGTCATCAACATCATTGTGTTTATCAAACAGGGTCTCAACAACACGGTCAACATCAGCATGTTAGCTGTTGCTGTCTCTGACGTGTGTAGTCTTGTCACGCTGGAGTGGGTGATCGTTACAGTCCATCCGATAGTTGAAAACACTGACATTCCGTTTGAGCCCTTCGATATCACGTACATTACTGGAGCCTGGCCTCACGCCTGTTTTCTTCAAATAACTCTCTGGATCACTGTCTACGTCACAGCTGAGAGATTTGTCTGCATCGCTCTACCCCTGAAAGTCAAACAAATCTTCACTCCACTCAGAACCAAAGTCATCATCAGTCTCATCTATCTGCTCATGTTCCTGGCTCTCTCACCAGAATACGTCACATTCTACTTTGGAGAGAACTTCTACCCAGCCAGAAACCAAACTCGAGTCGGCCTCAAAGTGAGAGACTCCATGCCAAATCTAGATAATCTCGTGTTTATGTTGTTTGCAGTGATGGGGCTCGTGTCTTTCTTTGTTCTGACCCTGTTTACATGTTTGTTGGTCACTACTCTTAATAAGAGGTCACAATGGCGCAGGAAATCAAGCACTAATCAAGAAAAATCTCAGTCAATATCCACAAGAGACAGAAGAACTATGAAGATGGTCAGTCTTGTAGCTGGTGCCTTGTTGGTGTGTGCAGGTCCTGGCAAGTGTCTCTCCGCTATTATGTTTGTTGATCCTGGATTCAACTTTACTGGAGACTACGCCAGCGTCTCTCACGTCTCTTGGGCTTTAGCTTACTTAGCGGAGAACGTTAGCTCGACGGTCAATATTGTATTTTTCTACAACACGAGCTCCAAGTACAAACACACGTTTCAGGAGTTGTTGTCGGGATGTAGCAGGAACTGTCATGGATGCGATTCGTCCAAGTCAACAAGTCAATGAACGCCCGTTCTGTCTCTGCTTCTAGACGCTGGCCCACGACCTCTCTCAACCATCCTCCTTATATATCAATAATGGCGTCTCTCTGTGTTTCTAGCACTTTAAAAAAATTAATTAAATAACACATGTTTTCGCCACTTCCCTGTTGTCTATTTCCGTTGCACGGTCACACCGTCATACCGTCACATGATCACACGGTCACACCATCACACGGTCACACCGTCACACGGTCACACCGTCGCATGATCACACGGTCACACCGTCACACGGTCACACCGTCACACGGTCACACCATCACACGGTCACACCATCACACGGTCCCAAACCGTCACACGATCACACCGTCACACGATCACACGATCACACGGTCACACCATCACACGGTCACACCATCACACGGTCCCACACCGTCACACGGTCACACCGTCACACGATCACACGGTCACACCGTCACACGGTCACACGATCACACGGTCCCACATCGTCACACGACCAGGTAATATGGAGTCCAAGGAATGTCCAGAAATAAAAAAAAAAAATCAAAAACAAACGAAATATTTGGTTGGGTAAAAGAAAGGCTCCAAAAGAAAAAAAAAAAAAAAAAAAAAAGTTAAACAATTGGCGATTAATGTCCCAAGGCACGGCACATAATGATGACTATCAAAAGCTCCAAGAACTGGATCTAAAATTACTAACAATATAATCGCCTAGTTACCAGTTTTCTCCTGAATGTTCTTATTATTGAGTTATCCCTTCAGGATTCCAGCCAAGGGTGCCTCTTTCTGTCTCCGAGTGTTCATTGAAACGTCATCAAACGTCGAGTTTTATTGAAAAATAAAATGTCGCGAGATGTCCCCGCTACAAACCCTTGTTGGTTGGTCACTCATCTGGCGTCACCCTCGACAGAGCCTCGGGCAAACGTTAACAACACTCCAGTCTACAGCTCATGAGTGGTACAGGACTGGAGAAACTTTTTTTTCTGAAACTTTTACCTATGTCATTCTATCTCTCTCCCTCTCTCTCTCTCTCTCTCTCTCTCTCTCTCTCTCTCTTTCTTGTAATCTATCTATATATCTATCTATCTATATATATATCTATCTATCTATCTATCTATCTATCTATCTATCTATCTATCTATCTATCTATCTATCTATCTATCTATCTATCTATCTATCTATCTATCTATCTATCTATCTATCTATCTATCTATCTATTCATTTGTCCTGACGCTCGTGTCTCAACATGCGTCCCTGCACACTTCACTATGTCTCTCCCCTACTATAGCTTGTTTCATAACTTGTGCCCAACTTTAAAAATCGATAGCTTTTTAACCGCTTTTTGTAAGTTATTCAAAATTTACATGTAAAGTTATAATGATTAGAACCCAACAGGGAATTAATTTCATTTAAAAAAAACATTTGGTTATTATTGTTGCTTATTTGATTTATATAAATTTATAACGACCCATTGGTGTAGTCAAAACTTAATGTTTACAGTATTTTAAGTTAAAAATAGCGAGTAAAAATCCATACACGGTAGAATTGACGTATTTGCACGCTTTCCCCGTGGTTTTTTTGACACAATTAGACACTTGAGAAATTGTGTGTTCCATTTCCGTTCATTCATAGGTGTAGACGTGGAACGGTAACATTTATCATGGGTCTTAAAATGAAATTCTGCAGTTTACAAAACATCGCAATAAAAATGTATGACTATTTTTGCAAAGAGGCTAAACGAGGAAGATTATTTCATTCTTTAGAAAACCCTGAGAATAGGACAAGACACATTTTGGATTTATCTAAACGGTCATTTAATCGCTGGATTCAAGCACGTGACCGTCAATGTTCAAAATATACAAAATCACAAGGAAGAGCAAAGATGTTGGATAATTTCGACAGTGAACTTATTTGAAGTGAAATTCGCAAAATTTTGGGTATGAATGAAACTGTTACAATAAGAAAATTAAAAATTTCGCTGAAAAAGAACAACAGTATTGAAATATCAAAGTCTACATTATGGAGGAATGTGAGAGCTGCAGGCTTTACATTCAGAAATTATTCCAATGGACGAAACATCATCTGTGAGAAGCTACATACAGTATTCATGAGAAGCAAGTACTTACGTGAAGTAAAAGAGGTGCGCAAGCAAGGTTATGATATTGTGTACTTGGATGAAACATGGATCAATGCTCACCACACTAACCAAAGGGAATGGCAGTCATCAGATGGAAAGATTAAGAGATTAATACCTAGCAGCAAAGGACAGCGCTTGATAATTGCTCATGCAGGTAGTCGACAACATGGACTAATACAGAATGCAGAGCTCATTTTTCTTTCAAAATCCATAGACAATCGGGATTATCACTCTGAGATGAATGGTCACATATTTAGACATTGGATTGAAAATTCTGTTCTCCCATCACTAGATCGACCATCTTGCCTAATAATGGACAATGCAGCGTACCACAACATTGTTGCACTTGAAGATAAAGTCCCGACGTCATCCAGTACAAAAGATGCTATTAAGATATGGCTCACAAAGGAGCACATACAATTTAATAACATGTACTTAATACCTGAATTACTATCTCTAGTAAAGCAAAAACAGAGGACAAAGATTTTTCAAATAGATAAGATTATCCAAGAGCACGGTCATATAAGTTTGAGGCTGCCACCTTACCATGCTCATTTAAATCCAATAGAACTAATCTGGGCAAAATTAAAAGGACAAGTGGCAGATGAAAATACAACATTCAAAATATGCGATGTAAAGACTCTTGCTAATCTCGCTTTATTAAATATAGACAAAGATTATTGGGCTAAATGTGAAGACCACGTCTTAAAACAGGAAGAGGAATATTGGAAAATGATGGTTTGTGGAATGTTCAACCCCAAACAGTTATTAATCTTTTAGACTCGTCTGATTCAGAATGAAAGTATATAGCCCCCACAATGTTGGCCCCTATATTACCTTAAATTAGTTCAACAAACGGTCCTTTTCAGGACCACACAACTATGAAAATTGGACATACAGGTATACCTTGATATTATCGTCCGTCCTCGAACTGAGAAGACAATAATTCTCCTGGTGTTTTTTATTATTGAGTTATTTCCCCATTACGGCCACGCCTTTACCTAGTGAAAATTAATCATAGACCAGCAACTACGGTAATTTCTATTATTTAGGGGTTCACAATTTACAATTTTGACAAACATCAAAGAAATTCGCCGCTTTAAGAAAACTGCAGCTGCAAGATATATGTTAAATACACATTTAAAGGGTCTTTTGCATTCTAATAACATTTGGAAAATTTCAACAGTATTTAACAAACGGTTGCTGAGCAATAGCGTTTTGAAGTTGGGCAAGTGATTTGAAACGAGCTATAGCACACTTGGGCTTGAGGTCAATCATGAAAAGACTAAAGTCATGAAAAGTTTAATTCCAACAAGTGACAAAATATACATGGAAAACAAACCAGTAGAAGAGATCGATCACTTCATCTATCTTGGAAGTCACATTGATCGAGAAGGGGATACGAGCAAAGAAATTAGAATCAGACTGGCTAAAGCAGCAATGTCTTTCAGAAGCCTTGAAAAGTTGTGGAAATCAAAACTCATTAGCACAAACACAAAACTTAGGCTATTCAAATCAAATGTACTATCAACCCTTACGTATGCGTGTGAAAGCTGGAAAACAACAAGAGATATAGAAACAAAGTTGAACGCATTCGAAAATAAATGTCTAAGGAAAATACTTGGTATAGAATGGAACGAATTCAAAACAAACGAGGAAATTAGAGAAATCGCCAATCAACCACTAATATCTTCAGTAATAAAGAAAAGACGATGGTCATACGTTGGACATGTGATGAGAAGAGATAATAATCGAATAGCAAAGCAAGCCCTCATATGGGAAACAACAGGTAAAAGAAAAAGAGGAAGACCCAGGAGACACTGAGAAGAACATTGATGAGAGAGGCAAGAGCAGCAGGAATCGGCTCCCTCAATGAGATAGAACTGCTTGCACAGAACAGAGACAGATGGCGAGATTTGATAAAATATCTTTAAAAGAAAACTGCTAGAACAAAAATTCATATAGGAGAAGGTGTATCTTGGTCTACGCCCTATGGGCCGGTTACGGCTCGAAAGGTCAATAGATAGATAGATAGCACACTTAAGCTGAGTGAAGATTTTCCTCTGTGGCCGGTAACGTTATCTGCGCCATGACCTGTTTACGCCATTCTAAAATCTATAACAACAGGGAGACGAGTGTTATGTTTACGTCATTCTAAAATCTATAACAACAGCGAGACGAGTGTTATGTTTACGTCATTCTAAAATCTATAACAACAGCGAGACGAGTGTTATGTTTACACCATTCTAAAATCTATAACAACAGCGAGACGAGTGTTATGTTTACGTCATTCTAAAATCTATAACAACAGAGAGACGAGTGTTATGTTTACGTCATTCTAAAATCTATAACAACAGCGAGACGAGTGTTATGTTTACGTCATTCTAAAATCTATAACAACAGCGAGACGAGTGTTATGTTTACGTCATTCTAAAATCTATAACAACAGGGAGACGAGTTTTATGTTTACGTGACATTTGAACAAATAGTGCACAGCTTTTTATGAGGGCCAGACCAGACAACTGTAAAGACGCCGTGAGGAAACATAACCATCACATAATGATGCCATTACATAAATTACGTCATTTGAAGTCACAAGCTATTGTTGTGTAAAAATATTATTAGTAGCGGCGAGTGGAAGACAGAAAAGAGAGTGTAATTAAATGGACAGAGATGAGACAGAAAGAAGGGGGTTGGGTAAAGCAAATTCAACAATAAATTTTAAATGGACAGCTTTATTGAGAGAGTTGTACCTGAACCTCACTCATAAGGCTGTCCATGTTTGGCAGTATTCGACTAACAGCAATAGTAGTAACAGCAATAGTAGTAACAGCAATAGTGGTAACAGCAATAGTAATAACAGCAATAGTAGTAACAGCAATAGTAGTAACAGCAATAATACTAGCAGCAATAGTAGTAACAGCAATAGTAGTAACGACAATAGTAGTAACAGCAATAGTAGTAACAGCAATAGTGGTAACAGCAACAGTAATAACAGCAATAGTAGTAACAGCAATAGTAGTAACAGCAATAATACTAGCAGCAATAGTAGTAACAGCAATAGCACTAACAGCAATAGTAGTAACAGCAAAAGTACTAACAGTAATAGTACTAACAGCAATAGTAATAACAGGAATAGTAGTAACAACAATAGTAGTAACAGCAATAGTAGTAACAGCAACAGTAGTAACAACAACAGTTGTAACAACAATAGTAGTAACAGCAATAGTAGTAACAACAATAGTAGTAACAGCAATAGTAGTAACAGCAATAGTAGTAACACCAATAGTAGTAACAGCAATAGTAGTAACAACAATAGTAGTAACAGCAATAGTAGTAACAACAATAGTAGTAACAACAATAGTAGTAACAGCAATAGTAGTAACAACAATAGTAGTAACAGCAATAGTAGTAACAGCAATAGTAGTAACAGCAAAAGTTTTCTAAATTTATGTCACTTAATGGATCTCTTGCTCTTGATTGAGTCCATTTAAATTTTGAAGAAAAAAAATTGTTTACAAACATTGGTGCAAGCAAACAATGAAGTTAATTTTGGCCGTAGATGTGATCATTGAACATTGTTGACGTGGGAAATGTGTAAAAGCCCAATGTCTTTGAGTCCACCCATTTTGATTTCAAAATATTTTGTTCTTGCAAGTCAATAACGTCCATTTGTATCTCTGCAGGAGCAGCATTTACATCGATGTCAAATGGTGTTGAGAAACCGTCAAACCTTTTTCTGTAGTTCAGCAAAATCTTTGAAACGTTCCACGAATTCTCAGTAAATATGAAATATTTAAATGCGTGGAAACGTATGGAAAGAGTTAAGAACATACATTTGTCTACATGACATCATAAACACACCGGGGTTGTCGCAAAGCAGAAAAAAGAAATAATCCAAGGTGCAGATTTCCTGGAAAGTCCGAAGTTCTATATCTGCTTTCCTCCCTTTGTTTGATAGAACCTTGTGTAACTGACTGGTAATAACCGGTTATTACTTTAAACACATTGCTATTTAATTAAAAATGGCATACAATTTGTGTGCGTTTATTTTTGCTTATTTGTTTTGGTTTTTTTCAGCGCAGGGAATGGTGTGTTTATTAATTTTTAAATCAAGCACATGGGCCGGTCAAAGTAGCTTCGCGGGCCAATTTTGGCTCATGGGCTGAATGTTCCCCACCTCTGGTTTATA